>CM070835.1:32228123-32454390 GCA_036326025.1 Chrosomus eos
GTGTTTTTCAAGCTTTATTGATGACGTCAAAGGTTGGTTATCAAACACAGGCCATTCATATGAACTTCCGATTAAACCACCTGATAATCCAACTGATATTGGGCCTGAGGACAGTGTATCCAATAAAGGTTCTGCAATGTGTTCAAAGGCTGGTTCTAAGCTTTCAAAGACTTCATCCAGTGCATCTGCAAAAATATTAGCGCAAGCAGAAAGAGCAGCGTTACAGGAACGCATGGCTGCTCTGAAACAAAGGCATATTTTGGAGGATCAGGAGGAACAAATACGACTTGAACAAGAGGACTTACGTAAGAAACAGGAACATTTAAGGAGAGAAAAGGAACAACTTGCTCTGGAGGCAGAATTAAAGGTGACAAATGCAAAATTGGAGGTTCTGGAAGTAAGCTCAAAGTGTGGCTCTAAAGTGTCAAGATGTGCATCTCAAACATCAGATGGCATGAATTCTTACTTGAAAAGGTCAGAAACTCAAGGGACATATGAACTAAATCCGAATGCTGAACGCTATGTGCCCACCAATAAAAGCTCTGAACCTACCTCCAGTCGCTTGTCAAATTCTGTCCCTGTTGGTGTTCAACCCAAACATGTTGTAAAACAACTAACCATACCTAACGTCATTCCTGTGTTTCAAAGGCAAAGTACACAATCACTGGGTTTGCAAGATGTTTGTGAAGATAATCAATCCATCAATTCTCCAGACATTTTGAACATCATGCAGCGTCAAAATGAAATAACTTCGCTGTTGGTCCAACAAAACACAGCCTCTGCTCTGCCTATGAGAAATATACCTGTATTTGATGGTGATCCCCTGTATTTCAAATCTTTTCTCAGAGCATTTGAAAATTGCATTGAGGATAAAACTCAAAATTTCAGTGATTGTCTGTACTTTCTAGAACAGTATACTAGGGGGCAACCAAGAGACATTGTAAGAAGTTGTCAACATATGCCCTCTGAACCAGGTTATCAAAGAGCAAAAGTGCTTTTGATTGAACATTTTGGCAGTGAACATAACATCTCTTCTGCTTACATGGACAAAATCAACAACTGGCCCTCAATAAAACCTGAGGATGTTAATGCTTTGCAGTCATTTGCTTTGTTCCTTCGAGGTTGCTCCAATATAGTACATCATATAAAGTATATGAAGGAGTTGGACATGCCAGCTAACCTCAGGACGACCTCAAACTCAATCTTGTTATGGACATCACTTTGCTTTGGTACCTCTGAACCTGCGTAAAGCCTAACCTTGACGTAGCCTCAAGTGGCCATTTGAGAAGTTTGTTATTATTTGTTTTTGTTTAAGTTTATGGACAAATAGCCACTACATTAAGTAAAAAACCTGCCCTGGATATACCGTTGGTTTACGTGGATACTGGACTTGTCGTTTGCTGGATTACCGTTTCGAAAGTGGATTACTCACCTGGATGCGGGATACAGTGCAAACACCGAATAATACGACCCATCCGACAGTGTAAAGTTTCCTTGGACACCGTACTGGATAACGGTGACACTACTGGAGCGCTGGAGCTGCACTACGGAGTGGAGGACATTATTTGCTGCAATTTGAATTCGCAAAGGCCCAAAGCCTTCACAGGTGATGCGCACGGCCGCGCGCAACAACAACAGCTACTGCGTGCATTCAACTCCGTGTACAAAGGCAACCACCGCAACAAACAAAGTTCCACAAGGTATGTGCTTTATTCAGTCTTTGCAAACAACTCTGTGTGTGTACATGACCGACATCAACAAAGAGTAAAATGTCTGACGTTGCATCTAAAGCCACGAGCGACACGGCGCTTCCTACAAGAAGACGCACATGTTAATGCTTTGCAGTCATTTGCTTTGTTCCTTCGAGGTTGCTCCAATATAGTACATCATATAAAGTATATGAAGGAGTTGGACATGCCAGCTAACCTCAGGACGATCCTAATGAAACTCCCATACAAGCTGAGGGAAAAGTGGAGAAATGTGGCATGTGACATACTGGAACAAACTGGAAGCAGAGCAGTGTTTGTTGATTTTGTAAATTTCATTGAAAAACAAGTCAAAATTGTTTCAGATCCTCTGTTTGGAAATATTAATGATGTTTCTCCAGCCAGCTATACAAAGCTATCCATGCAAGTTAAGCAGAAAAGGAAAAGTGGTACATTTGCCACCAGCATTAATGCACCAAAGGATGGACATAAAGAAATGGAAAACTTGACAGCTCACAGTAACCAGCTCAAATGTATGTTCTGCTATCTTACCAATCACACTCTGGAAAAATGCTTTCAGTTTAGAAGAAAGACACAACAGGACAAGATTCAGTTTCTAAAGGAGAAGGGCGTTTGTTTTGGGTGCTTGAAACATGGACACACGAGCAAAGACTGTAGGAGTCGTTTGGATTGTGAAGTGTGTCACAGGAATCACCCATCTGTCCTGCATGTGGAGAAGGAGGATACTACAAGGATAACCTCCAAAGAAACTGTGAGCACTGTATCCGGGAAGCAGCAGACGTGTGGTCATATTGGGGCTGGTGATGAGGATACTGCTGTTTTTTCCATTGTGGCTGTGCAGGTGAAAAGTCAGAAAAGTAATAAAGTTGTGCATACTTATGCTTTCCTGGATCCTGGGAGCTCTGGTACCTTCTGTACTACAAGTATGGCTGAAAGGCTGGGAGTATCAGGAAAAAACTGTAATGTAGTGTTAAGGACAATGGGGCAGACTAAAACCATTAACACTACTATAGTTACCGGTCTGGAGGTGTCTGGATTTGACACCGATGATTTTATTGAGCTACCATCTGTTCTGACACAAACAAAAATGCCTGTATCTAAAGTCAATGTGCCATGTCAGGATGATGTTGCCAAATGGGCGTATTTGAGCAGC
Source organism: Chrosomus eos (assembly GCA_036326025.1). Taxonomy (NCBI): domain Eukaryota; kingdom Metazoa; phylum Chordata; class Actinopteri; order Cypriniformes; family Leuciscidae; genus Chrosomus; species Chrosomus eos. Next base: position 32,231,004 of record CM070835.1, read on the forward strand.
ATTAATATTACTTGTTTTGTCTCAAAACGCATATTTGCCTTGCCTTGCCTTGCCTTGCCTTGCCTTGCCTTGCCTAACAAAAACAGTAACATTTGTTAAAAAAAATGTAACGACCTCATTTATATTTGGTACAATGTAATATTCTGACTGTTTAAGTTTTAATAAAATTAACCATTGGTCATCCAGTATCATGCATTTAGATCATGACAGATAATGCATTTAGATCAAAAACAGTAGCCTAAATACATGATTAATTAAATACTGTAATTATATTCCATTAGTCCTTTAATACATTGTCTACATCAATAATATAATACAATTCAATATGTATATCCCACATTTCATGGTGCAGTTAATATTACTAGGCTAACGTTACAGTAAATCCATGGTAAATGATGGGAGTTTGTAGACGGAAAAGCCTTCTGACTGTATCGTTGTGCACAGTGTTTCTCCTGTTTGTCAGCGCTCTTTCATCTGCCTTTAAACTGGTTTAAATCACTGGGACATTTGTGTTCTTTGCTGAATTAAAGCGCTTCTCACTGGATCTCGTGAGCGAGACGATCAGAGTAAACGCGTCTGCTCTAGTGAGCTCGCGTTGCGGTGCCGTTTGGACCAAGGGGGTAATCCATCTACCGGAAGTTGAAGCTGGCCGGGTGCTGCCATCTTGTAGCAGAACTTCACTTGCGTTAGCATTTCCATTGACTCCCATTCATTTTGGCATTTTGAGTCGGTTTGAGTCTGCGCGTCAGAAACGGAAGTACTCAAAAATCACTTTGAGCCAAGCGGATAAATGGAACGTGTGGCGCGCGGTTCAAATGAGTTTCGTTCCGCTTTTGGCACATAAACATTATCGAACATTTATCAAACTCTTGATATCGTTTTATCGAGAAAAATTATATCGCAATAGGGCTGGGGCCGTATTCACAAAGAATTTTAAGGCTAAAAGTAGCTGGCGAATTTAGGAGCAACTCCTAAAAATAATGGGCGTGTCACTCCTAACTTTAGGACTCCTAATTTTTTTCACTAAGAGTAATTCACGAAGCATTTTAGCCCTAAAAGTAGCACCTAAGTCTAGGACAGCTTAAAATAAGTCGAGAGGACTCCTAACTCACTAAGACCTATTCACAAAGGATTGTAGTGCATATCACCACCTCTCGCAGTCGTCCGGGGTCTGCGACACAATTAATTATTTGCGCGAGTAGATTACATACAAAGTCAATGCAAAGACGCGAATAGATGCATCAATGACGCGAATTGCATCAATGACGCGAGATGCATCAATGAAGTGAATGACGCGAATTGGGCGACGCGTTTGCCGCGAATGTCTTCCGTGCAAGTTGAAAAATTTGAACTCGAGCGAATGTTCAAGCGTCCAACTAGACGCGTATTTGACGCTCTATTCGCGTTCGGTGTGACATAACTGATCCTTCGTTATGGGCTTTCTTTTCCGTTTTGGCGAGTTCATAATCCATTGTCATTCAACTATTACATTACTTCAATAGGAGAAAAATTTCCTTGCTTTAAGTAGTCTATTTAGGCTAATAGGATGTCAATTAATGTGTTAACCCTCTGAGGTCTGAGCTGTTTTGGGGCTCTTTCGGTGTTTTGGTATGCCCTGACATTTGTGCTTATTTCAGCTACTTAAAACATACCATTTGCCAACATATAAATTTGCTGTATTCAGCACAAACTCTGCTACAATAATATGTGAGCAAAATTGATGTACTTGTTTGCATTTTATAGAAAAAAAATAATATGCGTGGTTAGTACGTTTTGGAAAAAAAAATGTCACTGCAATAAGGCCATTTAACACATAATGAATAGTTGTCCACAATACTTTTGAGTTACTATTCTTGTAGGCTAGAATTTTTACTTCAAAATGAAGTGAAAATCATTCTGACCACTCTTTCAGAAACATCAATATAACGATTTGAATTTCTTACATCAGTTTTTGGGTCAGCAGTGCTGTATGCGTGGGAGTGTTAATGCCCATGAATATTAATGTGATTTACACCTGGGAAGACTAAAGACACTCCCCCAATGGCTAATGGGCCATCAAGGTGCTTTGAGGCAGCCTGAACAAAGAATGATTCACTGGTGAACAAAAAGTTAAAAAGAACAGCATTTATTCAAAATAGAATTTACGTTCTTTCCTAAGAATGTAAAGACTTAAAGTCATTACTATCACTTAACACATCCTTTAAAAAAAACAAACATAAAAATACCAAACTTGTTTTTTTTATAAAAAAAAATATTTTTATTCAAAGAATACTAAAAAAAAACTACCGCAGGTTTAAAAAACTGTTTGAATAGACTCATGGGCGAATGCGAGTCTACAGAGCTCAGTTGCGGTCCAGTTTCCCGTGCAGGAAGAAATCGCAGTGTCTGTGGAACCATGTCAACATCGGTCTCTGTTTTCCATGACAGCGTGGACTGCATGTTGCTCGTCTGCTTGTTTGCCTTGGCTCTCTTCGGAACTGGTGCTTGGACATTGTCACATCTGTTATAAAAAAAAGAAGAAAGAAAAAGTGTGAGCATGCTGATAAGACAATCAAAGAAACTGTATTATTATCATTATCAATCACTAATTACCATGGATTTAAAAAAGACATATTTGTAATTTCACACAAGAATGGGAACTTTTACATTATGACGATGTAAACACAATTAGGCTACATTTCATCTGTAAAATATTACGTCTATGCACTTACTCAGTATTATTCTCGATCGCACTGAGAACTGAACGACACCTGCGTGTCCCTCTGCGAGGTGCTGGAGAAGGAGAACGTGATGCAGCCAATTTCCTAAAAAACAAAACAAAATAACTGTTAGCATACATTATGTATACAACAGAGTTATTGAATATTCTGTACTGAATATGCATCTGTTACTGAATATTCTATATAGGTATTATTGTTTTTTTTGTATTATGTTTTGTTATTGAGTGTTAAAGCTGCCGTGACAATATAATTTCCTGCAAAGGATCAATAAAGTATCAACAACAACAACAACATCTGTTGATGGCCCATATAGAATGCATGCTGATAACACAATCAAAGAAACTGTATTATTATTACGCTTATCAATCACTAATTACCATGGATTAATTTCACACAATAATAGGAACTTTTACATTATGACGATGTAAACGATATTACGTCTATGCACTTACTCAGTATTATTCTCGATCGCACTGAGAACTGAACGAGACCTGCGTGTCCCTCTGCGAGGTGCTGGAGAAGGAGAGCATGATGCCACATTCCTAAAAACAAAACAAAATAACTGTTAGCATACATTATGTATACAGCAGAGTATCTGTTGATGGCCCATATAGAACGCACGCATTTATTATGTACACTCAATGAACGGATCGTTCGCGATCGACACATCGCTACATTTCAAACATTTACACCTGTATTCACAGTGCATAAGGCAGTAAGCATGATAATTAGTGTCATAGGCTAACTAAAACTGAACATTTGCGAGTATCTATGGCCCATATAGACAGCACGCATTTAGGGATAGGCTACACAATGAACGGATTGTTCGCGAACGAACGACACATCACTAACTTACATTTCAAACATTACACCTGTATTCACAAACAAGTATTTACGCATGATAAAGTGTCATAGGCTAAACAAAACTGAACATTTATATATAACATATTGTATTTAGACAGAATCTATCACGTTTTTACCAGAGTCTGAAATATCACATATAACCTAGCAGTTATTCCCCAAAAAATGCATTACACATAGGCTAAGGCAGTAGGCTATTTTAGCATGATAAGTCATGGGCTAACCAAAACTGAACATTTATATATAAAATATATTGTATTTAGACAGTATCACGTATTTTACCGGAGTCTGAAATATATTTATCTCAATCACATAACCTAGAAGTTATTCTCGAACAAAATGCACTACACATAAGGCAGTAGGCTATTTAGCATGATAATCAGTGTCATAAACTAATCAAAACTGAGTGAAAAATATGTATGCTATATACAAATATGTTCAGAGAATATCACATTTAAAAAGTTTACACGAGCATACAATGTTAGGGATATTGTGAGGTATTTCCTATGTCAAAAGCTAGCCAAAACTAGGCAAAATATAAAATTCATTTGAGCTCTATATGATAAGAAAACGAATTATAACACTAAAAAACTTACTCCGAACTTCTATCCTCGGTTGGATCAATTCGTTCTTGAAAATGCAGCCTTTTCGTCGTCCGAATTGCAATCTTCCTCTGAAGAAAATGTGAATTCGTCATCACTGTCCAGAATCATCTGAAGGGCCTCTCTGTCGGAGTAGCGTGCTGCTGCCATCCTCCAAACGCGATGAACTAACAGTGAATGATCTGATGAAGAAGCTTCATGCTTTCGGGGCGTGCCGCGTGTGCGATGCATAGATCACCTATTTTACCATGTGAAAAGCGCTGGGGGCGTGGCGATCTGAGCTGATTAATGATAATGAGGGGAGAACGAAACAACTGTAACTCTCCTTGGTTTCAAACGGATTACATAAACTGGAAATATAATTTTTTTTAGTAGCTTACTTCATTTAAAAGAAGAGAATCTCAGCTTCATAAAGAGACATCTCTCGTATCTCTGTGACAAGTATTAACAGAGTTACAGTTATTTTTTCGGACGCGTTTCAGAATGGACTTCACTGACGGAGAGAAGGTAAAACGCGCATCATGTTTATTATTCTTTATTTGACGAAAAGCACAACACTTTGTTTTTATTGTGAGTACCCTAAAAAAAAAATAGAAACTAAACAGGATCTAATGATGTACAACACTTAAATTTAAGATAAAAATCAACAGAGTAATTTGAGTCTCTTTTGCACTGATAAGGAAAAAAGTGAGCTCATCACGCCCCCGTGACGGCCGACCTCAGAGGGTTAATGCAAAGTGTTAATGCAAGTGTCGTTTTTCATTATTAGGCAAGTGGCGGTTTTCATATTAGGCTGCCTTGATTTAATTTAATTTAATTTAATTCACGACTTTTTCTCTCTCTCTCTCTGCCTTTTTAGAATTACACTTCACTGGGGCCTGCAAAAACATGATATGCATTTCGATGACATTACTATTATTATTTTGTGTAGGACACAGACATATTTAGATGTCGTAATTCCATGATTTGTCGCGTATGTGTTATGTTACGCATGATGGCCCTGTCATCTAACAACCAATCACCGTGATCATTGCGAGGAAGCTCGTGCATGAGAATTGATGTCATCCATAGCAAAGAAGACTCACTCTTAGTTTAGTTGTCATTTTTCCTTACTAAGAGTAGGCCTGAAAGACGTTGTGAATAACTTTTAAGAGAAAACTCCTAGCTAAAATATTTTAGTGCGATTTAGGAGTACTCCTAGTGGTAAGATAAAATTATTTGTGAATACGGCCCCTGGGCGATATGGCTGAAAACTGCTTTCATGTTGACAGAACAAACCAGCCATAATGAGAATTCAGCGGAAGAAGGGCTCACGCCATCCACCGGTCTCCCCTGCTTCCAGCCCTCTCTACCAACGCATGCTGCAATTCAGGACCTTGAGTTCCCTCCGTCAACAGGGGACTGACGTGAGAGAGTTTGCCCTGGAATTCAGCGCTGCTGCAGAGGGACAAGGGCTTAATGATGCGGCTCTCAAGGATTTATTTAGCTACACCCTTGATGAGCCCATCAACTGGTGGAGAATGAGAGGCCTGGATCATTTGCTTTTTAGGAAATTTGTGGATTGCCTCGAAGACCTCTTGTTCCTGCAGGCAGGAGTGCCCTCGGAACAGGTGTCCAGGCATGCTGTGGTATTCACGGATGCCTCTGCCACCGGCTAGGCCTGCAGTGTCGGGTGTAGACAGGCCCATCAACCGTACATCAACCGACAAGGTGGTCTACGCTCCCATCGCATGCGCCATCTTGCCTCCTCTGGAGTCAGAAGCATCTGAGGTCGCTTTGGGCCATGCATGTCCCCGGTGTGCTCAACCGTGTGGCCGATGAGCAATCACGAGCTGTGCTCCAGGGAGAATGTCAACTCCACCCCCAGGCAGCCCAGCTGATCTGGAGAGAGTTCGGGGAGATTCAGGTAGACCTGTTTGGGTCCTCCTAAGAGACCTTCCACTGCCAGCTGTTTTACTCCCTGACCGAGGAAACACTCGGCACGGGCGTACTGGCATACAGTTGGCCCCAGGGCCTTCGCAAATATGCATTTCCCACAGTCAAGTCAAGTGATCCTCATTTATATAGCGCTTTTAACAATGTAGAGTGTATCAAAGCAGCTTTACAGAGGCACCGTCTACGAGAAGTGCGTACACCTTGAAGTCGAACCTGTTCATCAAGTTATATTCCTCTCACCAAGAGGACCCCTGAAGGTGTTCGATAGGGTCCGTGCTTTCCTTCTTGCAGCAAGGGTTGGAGCAAGGGCTGTCTCCCTCCACCTTCAAAGTACATGCTGCCGCTATTTCAGCCTACCACAACCACATAGATGGCATGACAGTAGGAAAGCACGACCTAGTCGTCAGGTACCTTAGGGGGGCAGGACGGTTAAATCCTCCTCGACCCCCCTCCATACCCTCTTGGGACCTTTCCCTGGTGATTCGAGCACTCCAGGATGCTCCCTTTGAGCCTTTGCAATCAGCAGACTTAAAGCTTCTGTCCATGATGACTTTGCTTCTGGTTGCACTGGACTCCATCAAGAGGGTAGGGGACCTGCAGGCATTTTCGTTTAACAAATTGTGCCTAGAGTTTGGGCCGGGTGACAACCATGTAGTACTGAGACCACGGCCTGGCTACGTGCCCAAGTTTCCTACCACTCCCTTCAGGGACCAGATGGTGAACCTGCAAGCGCTGCCCCTGGAGGAGGCAGACCCAGTCCTGGCTTTTTTCTGTCCTCCACATAACTCCTCGAAGAATGTGGCTTCTGCAGCGTTCTCCTTCCTAATGGCAGGGGCACGCTTTCCCAGTGTTATACAATAGTCTCACTGTGTGGGTTTTCACTGAACAGCAGCGAGGGACACTCTCTGTAAAGGGGCAAGAGGCTTGCACAGGGCCCTGGAAGGGGGCAGTAGCTGTGGTGCTTTGGTAGGGATTCCTATTCATCAGTCACTACGTACGTCATAGTGACCGACTGATAGGGAACGTCTCGGTTACGTATGGTAACCCTTGTTCCCTGAAGGAGGGAACGGAGACGGTCCCGTTGCCACAGCTCCTACAGCTCCTACAGCGCCACAGCTCCTGCCCGGCCAGGTCAACTGCTCGGCTCCTCAGCAAAAAAAATAAGTGTAGCGTTAGTTCTGGCAGGTCACGTTAGTCAAGCTCGCATCAGCTGACTCAGCTGATCCACGTCTACCTATAGGAATACGACGCCTATCACTGTATACATATATAAGCTCCTTCAGTATTATCAGCAGCTATCACGTTCTCAGGAGCAAATTAAATGGCGAAATTCAGCAGGCAAACCACATCATCTCACAAGGAATCGTGCAATCGGGAATTTAGCGAGAGGAATTCATTCCCCACAAGGATTTCACCTCAGATTCATTGAAGTTTGTGAACTTGAACACGAGATTCGCCGCATTAATCATAAGTTGCCTGATTTGGAAGTGTCCTCAGTCTGTATTGCTGCTCGCATCGCTGTATTATTGACACAGGACTCAATGTCCTTCACTCTCCATTCATCTCTGAAAGTCTTCATTAAGCTAAGCTAAGTTCCATTTTAATGCTTATTGCTAAAAGCTATCAGGGTATTAGCAACATGCTTGCTGCTAATGCTATCCGTCTTGCTTGGGTAGATAAGTCTAGTCGTTTTTTATTACAATGCTCTTGCTAGGCTTACACGATCATATCGGCTATTGTGTGTTACTTATCTGTTATCATTGGCAACTGCTCGCATTGCACATGCTGTGCTTTTAGCACTATGCAGCACAGATTCAAGCAGCTTGCGGTGACAGTTAAGAAATATCTATTAATGGTGCAAACAGAATAATTTCTAATCAAACTCACAGCAAAAAGACATAGTAAACAGTCACTATTCAGTTGAGTCAGTTCAGCGTTGATTCTGTCGGGTTTTGGACACACTTTGGGCCCTATCTTGCACCCAGCGCACGATCTGAAACGCAAGTGTCAAAGCGCAAAGCGCAAGTAACTTTGTGGGCGGATCCCGGCGCTGTTGCTATTTTCCCGGCAGGATAAATGCCTCTTGCGCCTGGTGCAAATCTAAAAGAGGTTGGTCTGAAGTAGCTTCATTATTCATAGGTGTGGTTTGGGCGTAACGTGAAATAAACCAATCAGAGCGTCATCCAACATACCCTTTAAGAGCAGGAGCGCATGTCGCATGGCGGATTGTTATTATTATGGCGCATTTACCCGGCGCGCTTCAGAATCGGTTCACAGCCGAGGAGATCGATGTTCTCGTCAGGGCCGTAAAATATAGAGAATTGACATTGGGGATGGGACAACACCACCCAAATCAATAGAAAAAAATATGAGAAAGCTCAACTTAACTGGTAAGTTAAAGAGTAAGGTTTTTAATGTACTTACATTATGGTAAAGGTGATTTACCATATCTTCCGATTTTTTTTCCTAGTTCTTGACGGACAAAATAATTTGTCAGATGTCCTTATATACATATGTGTCTTGCCACTATTGGGCAAACAGATCTGATCCGTCATTACTACAATTTGCCTGAAAAATTACCAATATACACTGGTAAATGTGTAAGCTAAATTTATGCCTATTTTTTCACATCATCATGGACACCAATTCAATTCAATTCAATTCAATTCAAGTTTATTTGTATAGCGCTTTTCACAATACACATTGTCTCAAAGCAGCTTTACAGAAAGTGCATTTCAGAAATGTACAAAGAAAAATACAGTTAGTTAATCATGTATTAATTTAGGGCATAACATATCGCCGGCGTTGAGTCGTCTCTTCACAGGCGTCGAGTCGTCTCTCCACAGGCGTTTAGTCGTCTCATCACAGGTGTTGGGGCATCTGAAGTCTCCGTGAGAGGCTGGATACAAACTGGAGCTGACGAACGCTATTTACCTCGGGACTAGCGTCCCGAGATAACAGCAGAAAGACAGATACGAAATAATTAGCATAGCTGATGTTCATAATATTAATGCATTCGAACTGATTCAGAAGTAGTATAAAAGGTAAGCATTAAGTGAATGCTTGGTTAAAGAGATGCGTCTTTAATCTAGTTTTAAACTGGGACAAAGAGTCCCGAACAATGTCAGGAAGGCTATTCCAGAGTTTAGTAGCTAAATGTGAGAACGCCCTCCCTCCTTTAGTAGACTTAGATATCCTAGGAATGACCAGAAGCCTCGAATTTAGTGATCTTAAAGAGCGCGATGGATTGTAGGGCGATAGAAGGTCTGTTAAATACACAGGAGCTAAACCATTTAGAGCTTTATAAGTCAAAAGTAAATCTTTGTGATTGATACGGAACTTAATAGGTAACCAGTGTAGAGATGATAAAATTAGTGTTATATGATCATATTTTCTTGATCTAGTAAGAACTCTAGCGGCTGCATTTTGGACTAACTGTAGCTTGTTTATTGAGGATGCAGGACAACCAGCTAATAAAGCATTACAGTAATCTAGTCTCAAGGTCATGAATGCATGAACTAACTTTTCTGCATCTGAAACAGATAGCGGTAACACTTTATTGAAGGGGTGTGCATAAGACTGACATGACTCTGTCATAAACATGACATAACACCTGTCATGAACATGAAGGAGTCTTTATGAATGTTTATGACTGTTGTCATTAAGTGTCATTCGGTAAATTATGACACTTTTAATGCAAAGTTGACATTGTTTAAAATGTCTTTGTTATGACAACTTGACATTAACAAAGACAAAAATGTCTTTGTTATGACAACTTGACATTACCCAAGACAAAAATCTCTTGATTATGACAACTTGACATTAACAAAGACAGAAATGTCTTTGTTATGACAACTTGATATTAACCAAGAAATCATAACCTGTCAACCTGTCACAAATATGTCATAACAGGTCTAATTATCAAACTTCAAGCATTTTGCAGTGTAATAACCCTTAATGACATCTTTATAACTTATACTGTGTTTTCCACTTTACTTGAGGACACGTAAAATATTCATGACACAGTTATAATGGTGTCATGACGGCCAAAGTTGTGACAGGTTGACAGGTTATGATTTCTCGGTTAATGTCAAGTTGTCATAACAGAGACATTTCTGTCTTTGTTAATGTCAAGTTGTCATAATCAAGACATTTTTGTCTTGGGTAATGTCAAGTTGTCATAACAAAGACATTTTAAACAATGTCAACTTTGCATTGAAAGTGTCATAATTTACCGAATGTTTATGACAGGTGTTATGTCATGTTTATGACAGTGTCATGTCAGTCTTATGCACACCCCTTCAAATAAAGTGTTACCCAGATAGCATGTTACGTAGCTTAGCAATGTTTCTAAGGTGGAAAAAGGCTGTTCTTGTAACATATGAAATATGATTTTCGAAAGTCAAGTTGCGGTCTAGTATAACACCCAGGTCTTTTACTGTAGTGGATAAAGTAACAGGACATCCTTCTAAATTAAAGTTGTATTGTAAAGGGTTTTGTGGGTAGTTTTTTGGACCAATAAGTAATACCTCCGTTTTATCTGAATTTAATAGCAGGAAATTACACGTCATCCAGCATTTTATGTCTTTTAGACACTCTGTCAAGTTAGATAAGTTAGTGTTTTCATCTGGTCGTGATGAGATATATAATTGAGTGTCATCAGCATAACAGTGAAAATTAATTCCATGTTTTCTTATAATATTACCAAGTGGCAGCATATATATTGAGAATAGCAGAGGGCCTAGGACAGATCCTTGTGGCACTCCAAAGTCTACTGATGTTATCTTCGATTTTTCCCCATTTAAACAGATGAAATGGTAACGGTCTGATAAGTACGATCTAAACCAGCTTAATGCCTGTCCCTGAACACCAGTGTAGTTTTGTAGTCGATCTAAGAGTATTTTATGATCTATAGTGTCGAACGCAGCACTAAGATCAAGTAGAACTAGTATTGAGATACAGCCTTGGTCAAGGCTAAGAGTAAATCATTTGTAATTTTAACTAGCGCAGTTTCTGTGCTATGATGTGGTCTGAATCCCGACTGAAATTTTTCATAGATATCATTTTCTCGCAAGAAAGAGCACAATTGAGCGGACGCAATTTTTTCTGTATTTTAGACATAAATGGAAGATTTGAGATGGGTCTGTAATTTGCTAGGTTATTTGGATCTAATTGCGGTTTCTTAATGAGAGGTTTTATTACTGCCAGCTTGAATATTTTTGGAACATGACCTAAAAATAAAGACGAGTTAATAATATTGAGAAGAGGCTCTTCCACTACAGGTAACACTTCTTTAAGTAGTTTAGTGGGTATTGGATCTAATAAACATGTTGTTGGTTTAGATGCAATGATAAGTTTATTTAGTTCTTCCTGTCCTATAGTTGCAAAGCGGTGTAGTTGTTCTAGAGGGGCCATAATTGAGGCTGAGTCATAAGACACCATAGAGGATTGTACATTTACAATTGTGTTTCGGATGCTTTCTATTTTCTCATTGAAGTAATTCATAAAATCATTACTACTATATTGTAACGGAATATTTTGCTCTGGAGATGTCTGATTATTTGTTAGTCTAGCCACGGTGTTAAATAAAAACCTTGGATTATTTTGGTTATTTTCTATTAGTTTGCGGATATGCTCAGCCCTGGCTGATTTTAGAGCCCTTTTATAACGTGACATACTGTCTTTCCACGCGATTCTGAAGACCTCAAAATTAGTTCGTTTCCATTTACGCTCTAAGTTACGAGTTTCTCTCTTGATAGCATGCGTAGCACTGTTGTACCATGGTGCTTTAGTTGTCTCTCTAACCTTTTTTAATCTAATTGGTGCAACAATATCTAGTGTACTAGAGAAAATGTTGCTCATACTGCTAGTCATTTCCTCTAGTTCATCTGTTTGTTTGGGTTTACTGAGCAGCTGAAATAGATCAGGTAAGCTATTTGAGAATCTTTCTATAGTGGTTGGAAGGATTGTTCTGCCTGGTCTATAACGTGGTGCAACATGACAAATTTCAGCAGTGCGTATTATGCAAGTTACCATGTAATGATCAGTGAGATCGTCACTTTGCGGTATAATATCTATATCGGTTGGATCGGTTCCATATGATATAATTAAATCTAGTGTATAATTTAGACGATGAGTGGGACCACTGACGTTTTGCTTCACCCCAAAAGAGTTAATAAATCTGTAAACGCAGCCCCTAACGCATCATTTGTATTATCTACGTGTATGTTAAAGTCGCCAACAATTATTGCTTTATCGACATTGACCAATAGGTCTGAGAGAAAGTCTGCAAAATCTTTTAGGAAATCAGCATATGGCCCTGGAGGTCTATATACGGTAGCCAAGGCTAGAGATAATAAGGATTTCTTTCTTACATCTAAGAGCGTAACATTTAGCACAAGTACTTCAAACGAATTAAACCTATGACAAGTTTTCTGAGTAACATTAAGAATATCTCTATAGATTGTTGCAACACCGCCGCCACGACCAATCAGACGGGGCTCATGCTTATAACAGTATCCTGGTGGAGTAGACTCATTTAGACCGAAATAATCATTTGGTTTAAGCCAGGTTTCAGTAAGGCACAGAACATCGAAATTATTATCTGTGACCATTTCATTTACAATAACTGCCTTAGGTGTGAGCGATCTAATGTTTAGAAGACCTAGCTTTAGAAATTGTTTTTGTTCACTGATATTTAGATTTTCTGGTTTAATTACAATAATATTCTTGCTAGATCTTACAGTAGATTTGTTGTTTGGCTTCACTAAGCGAGGAATAGACACAGTTTCTATATAATGTTCTACATTGGTACTTATATCAATTAAGTTGGGACAGCAAAGACACCACAATGATTTCCCTCGTATGGTAATATATTTCCTTGTTATAATGTATGATTTGCAAAAATAAAAACTGCTGCATGTGTGTTGATGAGAGAATCAAAGTGTGTGCGCGTTGTGCACCCGCTACATTAAGGCCAAGCATGCGCACTTAAAATAGCATTCTGAACAACGCGCAACGCGCCATTGACTTTAGACCAGGTTTTTTTGGTCAGTGGCGGAATTGTTTTCTGGAAGTGCAAAATAGCACTAGGGAATGTTTGCGCCGAAACACGCCTCGTTTTTGCGCCGACCCGCCCAGGGAGCGCAAGTTCATTTCCTAGTTTACTGACGCGCGTCTGTGGAGGGAAAAGCCCGCTTAGCGCGGGTGCAAAATAGGAATGATACACGCGTCAGTGTACAAAGTCAATTGCGCTGGGTGCAAGATAGAGCCCATTGTCTAAATTGTTTTTGGAAACACAGCAATTTTTAAAGCTATATTGGAAATATGCTTGCTTTAAAGGCTATTTGTTGTTATTGAAACATGCTTGTTCCATACCTGCCAACTTTTGAGTTTTGCTTGGCGTGAGATTTGTTGACCGGGTTGTTGACGGGGGGACTCCCCCCAAACTCGCTCTACGTGGTTTGGAGCACAATCTTTGTCTCGCATACACGCTCTCTGCCCACGCAACGCAAGGTCTCTCGCACGCTCTACGCGGTTTGGAGCACAGTCTCTGTCTCGCATGCACGCTCGCTCTAGATTACAGGAGATTTTTGACTAATTTGCCGTATAGCTAGTCGATCACCAGTGGCTCAACAGGTAGTTCTGTGTAGATAAACCCATCTTCAGGCATTTGATCGACCGGGTTGACACTTCAGCGTGAGAAATCGGGGTGTGTGGCGTGTGAGCGTGTGAAACCAATCAAATGCGGGTGTCTCACGGCCAATGCGTGAGAGTTGGCAGCTATGTTGTTCTTAAGTCAATCTGGTTGCTATTGGAAACATGCTTGTGCTTAAGGCTATCTTGTTGCTATTGGAAACATGGTCAGATTTTTTTTTAAAGGTTTAAAGGGGGGCGCGACCAAAAAAGTTTGAGAGCCACTGCTCTAAATGCTGTTAGTTGCTATAGGAAACATGGTTGTTTTAAGGTTATTTAGCCCAGTTGTTATTTTGAACATGGCTGTGTTTTAGGCTTATATCTGGTGTCATTGTCACATGCTCTGCTAAGCTTATCCAGGTATCAGCAAAATGCTTGTTGTTGTTTCAGCAACATTGCTATCACTACTGAACTGGTTGCCAATGCAAATGTTATCGAATATATGCTTATTACTTAGACTTATAGTATATTATTGCACATACTGTACTAAGCGACATGCTGTGGTAATCCAAAGTGTTGTTTTAGGCTTATCTGGTTGCATTGGAAAAATGCTCATTCTTTATTCTATCCGATTACGGCAACATTCTGTGTTAGAGTTAGTTATCTAGATTATTGGTACTGTGCAAAATACACATTAGGTATGTACTGCAGAGTGCTGTCATTCAACAACATCGTAGCTTGATGATCCCTTGAATTAGTGTGGAATCATGGGAGTCGTCATCTTCACCTCCACAACCAATGGAATTCAGTAGGACGGGAGCAGAAATAATTTTCATGAATGAGGAAGGACTCTGTACTTCATTGCTTAGCTGTGCACTGGATATGATTCAGAGCTACAGGGTGTATGCTTCCCCTAACAAACTACACTACTTTTAATACTAGTCCTATGGTTATATAACATGCTGTTGTATCAGATTTTGTAGCCGCTAGTCAGAGCTATTGCTTTAGAGTGTATGCTCTCCCTGACAAACTACACTAGGTTTAATACTAGTCCTATGGTTATATAACAACCCTCTACATTGCGAGTAAATCACTCGCATATCCAACTAAATCTTCACTGTGGGTGATTAAATAATGTCTATTATTAGCTATTGGCTGATAAATTCTCAGATTTTACTCGCCAGTATGTGTTAGAGGCAAAGTATAAGTCTCGCATAGATATATTTTCACTCACTGAACACTGACTGACTGATCAGCGCTTGAGAGTTTTGGACTACGTCAAGCCAGCTGTGTGCAGTGTGCCTGTATTTGATGCACCGTAAACTCTAGGCTCGCCGTCACTTTTAAAGAATTAAGAAGTTAATTTGGAATTATTCAGCCTTTCAGAACAAGCGGTAGTGGGCGGAAACTAATGCGCAAACGGCAATCTCATTGGCAATCTCATTGGCCAATCTCACAATATCTTAAACACCACCTCCAGTCCTAAGTTCAGCTAAAATGACAAATATACATTCATACATGGTTACCAAGTTTTAGTTCTAATTACTAAAGTTCTATCATTAAAAAGTGCTTGATTATCATAATATCATAATTAGGGGTGGAACGGTGTATTCGTATCGAACCGAAACGGTACGGGCGTCACGGTTCGGTGCACGAATTTGCACGTAGAATACACGGTACAAAAACGGCGCGCGCGCGAGAGAGAGAGAGATCGAGAGAGCGAGAGAGAGAGAGAGAGCGCGGAGGAGAGAGAGAGAGAGAGAGGAGAGAGAGAGAGAGAGAGAGAGAGAGAGAGAGAGAGGAGAGAGAGAGAGAGAGAGAGAGAGAGAGAGAGAGAGAGAGAGAGAGAGAGGCGCCCATTGTGTGTGTCTGCGCGCGCGTGTGCGAGAGAGAGGCGCGAACAGTCAGTGTGTGTGTGTGTGTGTGTGTGTGTGTGTGTGTGTTTGCGCGCGTGCGAGAGAGATCTCTCGTGCGCGATCAAACAGTGGAAACATACTCCGTCATTTTTTCATACAGGACATCATTAAAACTGCAAAGTGTTTAATGTTTACTTATATTTTTGTGTACACTTGCAATAAAACACAACATTGTGCTTTTGTTACACTCTAAACTCTTGTCAAACTGTAACCTACAAATGTTAACAAAAGTTTTTAAAGGTAGTATTATTTTATACGGAAATAAATTATTTATAATTCAGATGAGAATAAAGTTAGGGTTAACTAAAATGAAGGAAAACAAATATATTGATCTGAAAGAGCAAATTAATTTTAAATTCATTCAGGTACAATTACCAAACATATCTCAAGGTCTTTTCATCTTTTTAATAATTTAATTAATAAACTAATTATATAAAACTCCTGTCAGTGCACTACAAATAAACTGGTTCTATGCCTTTATTAATAAAACTTATTTAAAAAATACAAGGCTTAAGACATTTATAAAAATGCCTTCTGCATTTTTGTTTTGCTTTTCACTCCATTGTACCGAAATCGTACCGAACCGTGACGTCTGAACCGAGGTATGAACCGAACCGTGACTTATGTGTACCGTTCCACCCTAATCATAATGCTTGATTGACTGATGTTAAGAGTGTACGTTCAGATATTTAAAAAGATATGCCATTTGGCGCAAATGGCGATTCTATTGCCAAGGTTTGCGTAGAGGGTTGTATAACATGCTGTTGTATCAGATTTTTTTTCCACTAGTCAGAGCTATTAATGTAGGGTGTATGCTTCCCCAGCCAAACTACACTAGTTTTAGCAATAGTTCCGCGATCATACAACATGCTTTTTGCCAAGAACAGAACCATACCGCCGATCATAACTGTATGCTAATTGTCAATCATATTTGACAATAGTGGTCCTGACAGAAATTAAGCGGAGCGTCAGTTCTGGCAGGTCACGTTAGTCAAGCTCGCATCAGCTGACTCTCAGCTAATCCATGTCTACCTATAGGAATACGACACCTATCACTGTATACATATATAAGCTCTTTCAGTATTATCAGGAGCGAATTACCCTCCTCCATCCCCAGCTCCTCCTCTCGTGCAGTCAGTATTTGGCCTTCTGACTGCCCTTTGAATCAGAATAAATTCTCAAATGATGTTGTACTTTAAAATCTTAAATTAATATCTGCATTACATTCATGATTTCATGTTGGTTCTGTTCTGTTTACCCTAAGGGGGGGTTATTGCTGCTCTCCCTGCTCTTATCCATGCTAGGCTGCATTGATGCGCAGGAAGTTCTTGCCCAGAACAGAACTATACCGCCAATCCTAACTGTATGCTAATTGTCAATCCCCTTTAAGTGCATTTACCTGCACCCTCATAATGCAATTATATGACAGCTTCTTGAGAAGTACAAAATAGCTTCTTGTAGATACTTGTGGCATCACCTTTGCCACAATATTTATATAATATGTCATTAAAATAATCAAAATATTCTGTAGAATTCATGGTTGAGTGATGTTTTAGACATGGATAAGGTGTAGTGATGCTGCTTCACTTGGTTTATTTTTATAAACAAAACATCATTGCATCTCCATGTCAGTACATATACCGACTCCAGCCAGCTCGCCTCTTGTGATGTTATTAGATCTGGCTTAATAGTGCCAGCCTATTTCTCTACTGATCTTCTGTCACCTGAGTTGAGAAATCTTTGTGTGCAATACTGCTGAAAGCAATTCAACAAGTCACATTTTTTGTCACATTTATTTATTTAGCGCTTTGTACATATGTTTTAAAGCAGCTTCACATTAATAAACAAACAAACAAACAAATAAAAAAACTAAAAAAAAGAAATTAACCATATTAATGTTCCAAATTCAGCAATTATGAAACAACTTCAATTTCAGCAATAAAAGCATCTCTACAGAATATAATAGTGTCCTCATTCAGCTCAGTTTAGCTCAATGATGATTGATTGATTGAATGAATTAATAACTTCTCTTGCTCTTGAATTAATAACTTTTGTAGTTTTAATAATGATTTAATCATTTAATAATGACAGAACAAAAATACAAATTAAATAAACAGTGCTTTTGGTTTTTAACACTATAATAATAACAACAGTACTGTACACATTATATTTAGACTAATGTGGGATTACAAATTTAAGAATCTGTTTAAGATCTGCTGATCCTACATCTTGACATAACCTCAAATGAAAAACTAAATTGAAGTGCATTGAAAGATTAGATTAGTGCATTGAAAGATTAGCATTTAAGATATATGATGATGATATCAGCTGTTAAGCAAAGTTTCCAGCAAGAGATTCCTGACAGTCCTGTTCTCTTTTATTGTAAGTCAAATGAGTAAGATTACTGAGGTTACCTTCTGTCTTTAGTGGCTCTTGGAGCCTCTGTCCCATTCTTTGAATAGTTATGCTGATTGGAATAGGACTGGTAACACTCTAGAGTCTGGGAAGGGTTCCTATACCTGGATACTTCATTTACATGCTTTGTTTAAGGTCGTCACCCAGGTGCTTTATCTCCATTTCCAAGCACTTCCCTAAAATCTATATAAACTACAATGTACACTACCTTAGTTAGACTTGATGACTGCAGCTACCAACAGCTTGTGTCCTCAATACAGAATCCTGCTGAAGATACAACAGTCTCCTGGTCTTTGCTTCTGAGTTTTCTATACTATGTGTACAGTAGTGTTATTATTATAGTGTTAAAAACCAAAAGCATTGTTTATTTAATTAGTATTTTTGTTCTGTTGTATTTTTTGCCATTTTCTTTGTAATTAGTTTCTTTGTTCTTATATTGCTGACTGTTTACTGACAAGTAAAAAAAGTCCTCAAAACAGTAACAGAAGAATTTTTTACTTATAGTAATTAAGTATTAGTTTCTGAAGTATCGATAATTGTGAAATTTCACTGACATTTCGAATGACTCATATCTCATATGAAATAAGACTTTGATTAAACCCCCACCAATAAATGTGTTAAATAATTGTGATTTCAATAGTGATAATTTTTGCCATAATCAAGCAGCTCTGCGACATTGTAACAATAAAAAGCGTGTTGAAAAATGGTTACACTTTAAGATGTGATTCCTTTTCGAGGGAACTCTACGCTGCTGTTTTGATAACACTATGGGAAACTCCTGCGTGGTTGCATAAGCAAAGGAGTCTGGACGGCCGGTCAAGCTGGACCAGCGTGCTTCGAGATTGAAGGCGGAGCTCCAGGTTCATGATGCCCAGGAGGACGAGGTTCACAGGGGTTCCGCGGTGTTGCCACGCTACTGAGAGGAGGTTGATGTGAGGTTGAGAATGAATAAGATAAAGTCACGTGAAATGAGGCAATGAAATTTATACTTGTTTTTAATAAATAGAACATTACATAGTGTTATATAACCATAATGTTTATATAACCAGGAAAATTAAGTGTTACAGGTAGTGCTTAATTTGTAAAGTGGGATGTCCCGAAGCGCACAGGGGGCGTGGATCCGGCGACTCAAAACGGGGGTTGGAGGTAACGGAACAAAAAAAAATTACACTGCCTAGGCTACGTAGCTTCTCTGACTAAAAAAACCTAAACAATGCTGTGTGTACATCAAGGCAATGTTTATTTTAATTTTAGAACATACTGCATGGGTGCGAAATGTAAAAAAAAAAACAATGCATGCAGCAGTTTTCCATCGGACTATTCAAGTTTTTATGTTTAAATACTATAATGTTTTTTTATTTTTTATTTCATCTATTTTGATTATATGAAAAGGGAACCGCATGAGATGAGTAAGATAGGATCATAAGATGCCCAATATATAGGAAAAAATTTGAATGGGTTAGACTTTGATTTTGGCCAATTATTAAGTTTTGTTTTGTTTTGCCTTTCTTTAAAGTTAATTTCGTTTTGTATAAATTGTATCTTCATTTCAATCAATGTTTCATGAACGAATTGCCTGGATTAATAAATTAGAAGCAAATATAGTAGACAATATAATCAGGACACGGAGGCGCCGGCACGTGAACTGGAGCGCTTTTCATAAATGAAACGAAACTCAGCGTATAAGATACTTGTCTCACATACACATACACATACACACAAAGCTTGAAATGTCTTTTAAACAAAACAATTAAAAATGAAAATAAATTGGTTACTCTCTGCTTATGTTGTGACACAGGAGGTGCCGGATCCAATAAAAAAGGTTCCAACGTCGGAGGTGCCGGAACACGTGTTCCGGCTCAAATTAAGCCCTGGTTACAGGGACATAAATTAACATTTGATATATAAAAAAGTGAGGACTTTGCCTCCTAATTTTAAAACACCACTGCACCACAGGTTTACATGGAAACATTTTGTTTCCGAATCTGATCGTAGTTTTAACATAAACGCTAAATAAAGAGACCGGGTTGATGTATGTGTTTATATGTCTTCAATCTTCAAATCTGAATAGAGTTTCCCACTGTTTTAAAAATATATATATATGTATGACTTAATATGTATCTATTTTATATTCTAATGAGGAGACAGCGGCCACACAGAGTTGTTCTGTGCTGCTTTATTTATTAAACAGTAAAAATGCCCCTTCCCATGCCTAAAACAAGGCATCTGCGGATGACTGTCTGAAGCAAGGATTGGTGAGACGTTGTCCTGATTTGGCCACTTCGTTCTGATTGACATGGTTACATGCTGTGCTACTTGTCCGATTACAACTAGATTATTAGGATCCAGTGTTGTAGTCGAGACCAGCTCACTCGAGTCCGAGTCGAGACCGAGACCATAGAGGGTCGAGTCCGAGTCGAGACCGAGACCATAGAGGGTCGAGTCCGAGTCGAGACCGAGACCAGAGAGGTTGGATAACCTAAGGTTGGGTCTGAAACCAGACCTAAAGATATCTTCAAGAATATGTAAAATATTTAACATACTCAAACAGTAAATCAAATATACCATGGAATCATGTACACTGTAATGGTAAAAAGGCCACATAGTAGGATGGATGGGGGTGGGGTTAAGTGAGATTTGTTGATTGGTGGATTTGTAGGCTGCGCTGTATCATGTACCGTTTGAACTGACGCGCTACAGCGATCTGTCACATTTCAAAGAGCCAAAACGTTATTAATTGTGTGAATCTCGTAAACATATTGACAGAATCTGACAGCTGTGGATTTGTTCCATATCAAAAGTAACCTTCTCTGTCTTGTCTGTCGGTGTAAGTGTCCTCTTTGTCCGCGATTTTTCACTGCGTGAGAAAATGGATGTGTGGCGTGAGAGCGTGTGAAAAGGGTCAATTGCGTGAGTCTCACGCTCAATGCGTGAGAGTTGGAACCCCTGCTACAAAGCCTATAATAAAAGATATAATGCATTTCAAACCAATTTTTTTTCAAAGATCAACAGTCTGTCATTAGTCTTTAGTACGCCACTAAAAAACAGCGTGTTGGGGTTCCAGTACACCAGTCATGTTGTATTGTTGAATGAATGAATATCAATTCGCGCCTACATCTTTCAAGAACTTTAAAAAAGAAACAGAAAATGAGCCGCCGGCGGGGGCCGACTCAACCTTCACGGACAGTTTTTAATATTTTATCACACAATACCTAAAGATTTTGCTTTAGTATAATTTTCGGGACAATTAGGGTCGGATTAGGGATTCGGGACAACAGCTTAGATTTCGGGACTGTCCCGAATTTTTCGGGACGTCTGGTCACCCTAATCCTGCTGCATTTGCGCGCCGCAAATGTTATAGTCTCAAGTCATGCGCAGTTGCGCACAAGAAAGTCAGCAATCATTGGACGTTTCAATCAAACAACAATTTAAAGAAATATTAACATACAGTAATAATCATGACATATTTTGAATGGGACTTGAGTGGACTCGGGAATAAGTCCGAGTCCTAATATGTTTGAGTACGAGTCAATTCCGAGTCAAAATGCACACGAGTCCATGACAAGACCGAGACCATTAAAATATGGTCTCGAGACCGAGTCCGAGACCGAGTCCGAGTCTCGAGTGCACAATACTGTTAGGATCCATGTAAACGCAACTTGTGCTTCTAGTCCGATTACAATCGGATGATTTGGGTCCATGTAAACACAGCCTCTGTTAGTCATATATGTGTACATTATTCTTCTATTAGTGGGGTCTCCAGTCCTGCTTCTGGAGGGCCACTGTCCTGCAGAGTTCAGCTCTAACCCCAATTAAACACACCTGAACCAGTCACAGCCAAACTCTGCAAGACAGTGGCCCTCCAGTATAGAGTTTGGACACCCCTGTTCCATTACATCATATCAATTTCCATACTGGAATTTATTGCCACATGCCAAATTAGTTTGTCATATTTGCATTGTTTTATTTTTGTACTGTGGATTATTTTCTCCACCAGTTTTATGAGGCTGCAATGTTGCATTGCACATGCCAAATTGAAGTGCTGAAGTGCCAACTAGCCTCTCCCTATGGAGGATCCCTATTCCACTCTACAGATAAAGCGCTGTTGAAATTCCGGTTTTTGCGTCCCTACCCGAAATGATAAAATAAAATAAAATTCTGCATCAAATTTATAGGCAAGACAAGTAGTTTGTTTAGGCATGGTTTTTAGCGAATTTTAAACCTACGCACATATATTCAAACGCACATAACTATAAAATAAATTCTTAATACGCATGTGAACGACATCAGCGCTTATCACAGGTTTGCGTTTAGAGAGAACGGCGTCGTCTTAGCGGCCCCTAATTCAATAAAAAATGATCATTTCGACGGAAGAGAATCAATCAAAACTAACTTTAGCTGGAAACAACATTATTCAAAATCTGCTATAAAACCACACCAATCTCTGTTACCTTAAATTGTATGTTTATCTCTGTAAAGCTGCTTTGAAATAATCTATGTTGTTAAAAGCGCTATATAAATGAGGATGACTTGACTTGACTTGACATTGAACAGGTTAGTTGAATGTCCTGGTGTAGAAGTCCATGTAAAAAAGATCCCATGAGGGCCTCTGGCTTTAGCCAACATCAGATGGATTCAGTCCTGCTTGTTATGCCTCAATATAGAATTTACTTTCAGCTGCACTCACCTGGGCATTCTATCAGCTGTAATTCTTCCAGAGTTATACTGACCAGGGGTCTCATTTATAAAACTGTGTGTAGAATCCTTACTAAAAGTGTACGTGCGTCCGAAAGCCAAAAATGGCGTACGCAAACAAATATTCTGACTTATAAAACCGTGCGTACGCAAGAACCTGCGCAGAATTCACTTTATAAATCCCAGTCAGCGGAAGATTGTGCGCACATGCGTCTCCTCCCCGAAATAACCATATATGGAGCGTACAACGCCTAGTTTTACTATGCATATCCTCATCTGCATATCATTTGCATATGATTATTCATCCACGTGATAACATGTCTAACGGTACAAGACATTTGAAAAATATTAAATACGGATGTGCCATCACATTATTAGTTACATTAATAAAAACTTATTTAGTAGCCTATGTCCTTGTTTTTGAATAAATAAATAAAATAGCCAACATTTCATCTTTTTTTCACTGGCCAAAGAATATTTTTAATTGATTTATATTTTTTATGGAAACAGATATACATTGTTGTGCATTATTTGCACGGAACTATTTTCTCAGACAATCTGCTATCATGAAACAATTAATCTCTGTAGTTAAAACATTAAAACACAGCATGCCAGAGGAAAAGTGTTTGAAAAATTGCACCCACAACATATATTTCTATTTATTGAATATAATTTTTTTTGTAACTTCTCAGTAATGATTTATTGTAATTTAAGTGTCTAACTCCATTAATCAGAATGGCATATTTAATCTAAATGTTTATATCAGAAGTAAAACATAGTTTAAATCATTCCTTTACGTATTTAAACTGTCATTGTGAACATATTTCACAGAACACTGTATTTATGATTATAATGAAGATTTACGGTTTTAGATAGTTTTAGGCTGCGTGAGTTTCACTAAACGGCCCAACCCGCTCGCTGGCGTGGACATTTAAAAAGGGATGGATGTTTGCTTCATGTGATACGCTTGGTGAGTGAAATTATATTTGTATTATCTTTCTTTATGTATGTATAATTTTCTTTAGATTTTCGGTGAAAATGACCAAAATAGACATTTTGCTTCAGCTCACCATTGGTGTCGCCAAACTGCTCCGTCTCCAAAACGTGCGTACGCACGGCTCAAAGTTTGCTTAAAGGTACGCACATTCTCCCGTCAAGTTTGTTTTTTATAGATCACAACCTTTGCGTGGAAACTGGCGTACGTACGTTTCCAGCCCCGTTTTGTGCGTACGCACGCTTTATAAATGAGACCCCTGGCAGATGGCAACCTATATCAGTGAACAGTCGCATATCAGACCTGTGCATAATTCTTATGAAAATAGCCGTGTGTGCGTGGCGGCTTGTCTGTAGGAAATCCTACAGCGATAAACTGTGGGGAGCAGCATCAAGGGATAGTGTGTTTTGAAACATTCTTGCAAAGGTACTGTAGAAAATTGTTGATGGCTAAATTAGGTCGTCTGCACACTGTTCCAGAAACTTTGGTGAAGAGAGGTTGTTTGTGAAGTGGGGTTGCTTATTGTAGATGTATGCTTTCCTGGGAAAGCTTTGAGAAAAAGTCTTTGAATTTTTCAGTAGATACCCTAAAAGTGTGCTTAATGGGCTTTTGGCTGTTAACAATGCACCCATAAACAGACATGCAAGTTGACACACACATACATATAGTTTGTTGTAGCTTTTTACATAAAATAGTCAGAAGTTTGCTCCAGTTTATATAGCTATATTTTTATGCTAGTTCTTCTGGGTTTAAAGCTTAAATCAAGCAGAAGGACCAATGTATTCTAACACAATCAAAAAGGGAAACTTTGGTCTAGGTACATTTATTTGTGATTCACCTAAATTTTACTCTGTGTTCTTTTATAAACATTTCGAAAAAATGCCATAAAGCCTTTTTTTAATATCTTCATGCTGGACACATGAGGCACACGTATTTGGAAGAGTCACTTTTTAGAGAGTTTGTTCTTCGTTAGTACGTCAGTAAATGATCAATGTTGGATGCCAGAGCGACATTCAGCCGATGTTTGTGTGACGTTTTTTTTTTTTTTTTGAGATATTAATTTGTTTTTTGTACACAATAGTTTGGTTAATTTAACAACAGATAATAACTGTAACTAGTCCATCTATGAACTTTTACCTTATGATATTTTGTTATTTTTATTTATTTATTTATTTAACCAGGAAGGTCCCGTTGAGATACAATATCTCTTCTACCAGGGAGTCCTGGTCAAGATAGGTAGCACAAGACAAAAATTACCGTATTAGATAACACAACATAATAAACAAATGCAAAATAGCCATATCTAAAAGACAATACAAATCCTAATTAACTATTAAAACATTTACATCGTTCTATAAAAACAGACTTATGGATGTTTTTTAAACAAAGCGAGAGATGGTACATACACTAAACAAAATTATAAACACAACACTTTTGTTTTTGTCCCCATTTTTCATGAGCTGAACTCAAAGATCTGAGGCCACGTTTACACATAGCCGGGTATTTAGAGAAACAAATATTTCCCCCTCCTCCATTTTCAATAATAACATCGTGCACACACCCGCATAAATAACCCACGAGCTTCATCATAACTATGCCAAACCTATGGGGGGCAGTGTAGGAAGAAGGATAAAGCCATGCAAAGCCAATCAGAATCCTCAGAATCGACAAGAGAACCTAAAACCCTAGTTTTTTAGAAATAATCATCTTCTGTGATAAAAACTGGGTTTTCGTGTAAATGAGAGGCCAAACCGAAGGAAAATATCTGCGTTTTCCCTTATCCCTTACCGGCGATCGGGAAGTGATTGGCAAATATCATCTCTGTAAATGCTGAAAGCAATGACGAATTCAAAAAAGAGCATGTAAAAAGTTGAATTAGGTACTGCTCCTTTAAAGGGATAGTTCACCCAAAAATTCAAATTCTATCATCGTTTACTTACCCTCAAGTTGTTCCAAACCTCTATGTGTTTATTTGTTCTGCTGAACACAAAGGAAGATATTTGGAAGAAAACAGATCTCAATCCCCATTGACTACCATAGTATGTATTTTTTCCTACTATGGAAGTCAATTTTTGGGTGAACTATCCCTTTAAGTGTGAATCTTTGCTTACGCTTTGCTACAACCATTCAGGCAAGCTATCTGTTTAAAGCGTTACAGTATGTTGCGCTGCAGTCTGGATCAGCAGTTTTTAAGAAAACTCCCACGTCACCTATTGAACTAACTGCTAGCCTGCCATTAAATACAGTTCTCTTACGAGAGTATCTCTCGTACTGCGTAATATCTTACGCTATGGGGAAAACTCTTTTCCACGAGATATTGAAGCCAAAAATTATCCTTAATTTTTTATTAATGTAAAACGCTTTGCGGCAGCAAGCAGACATAGGCGAGACAGCTCGCGCGCCTATTGGCTGCCCTGCGGCAACAGCAGCAGCCTATCGAGAGTGGCTCTGCGTGACGTCACGACGAATGGGGGCCTTTCGCGCCCATATAGTCACGTCCCGCCAGAAAGGGCGTGGTCTCGCCCTACAACTAGGCTCGATAGCTGCTCTTACGTTGATTTTCATCTCTTCAGCGAAGCCTCCCGCATCGCTGGATCCAGAGTGAGAAGCCGCGCCGTCGACCTGTAGCCTTCAGCGGGACGTGCCATCGAGTCTGGAGTCGCTGGCCTCGCCGCCTTCAGCCGCCGTACCTGCTGCGCTTTCCGGCGTACATATCCTTTCCTCTGCTTAGAGTGTGTGTGTTGCATTATTTGCCTTTTTTTCCCACCCCTCTAAAAGAGCGGCGTCTTTTTAAAGATGCCTTCCTGTGGTTCTTGCCGAGCCCCACTCAGCGATGAGGACCGCCACGTCATCTGCGTGTCCTGCCTGGGTGAGGAAGGATCACGCGGCCACCGCGCTCGCTGACGGCGGATGCCATCATTGTGAACGCTTGCCTATGGTGACTCTGCGGACTCGCCTAGCTTCGTTCTCCGAGCCCGCATCCCAGCCCGCCGTGATGCCGCGCCGCAAGAAGCGCCGCGCCCAGCGCGCGCCCGAGCTATTTCCAGCCCGCCAAAGCTCGCCGGTTCGCCCGCCAGCTTCGCCGGCTTCGCTCGAGTCGCTCCCAGACGGACAGCGGCCGCCGTCTGCCGCCGCGTCTGCAATTGAGCTCGACGAACTTACCGGAGACGGCATTGAAACTGAGCCGATGCGTCCGCTCTCTCAAGCCGTGGATTACATCGGCCTCGACTGAAAGGCGCTCGCGCAACTAACGCGCTATTGGCTGGACGGACGCTTTCTCGGGAAAGACGAAGCTCCGTCACAGTCGAGACCCGCGCCTTTCCCCCCTGAATGGTGAGAGACATTTGTGGCTAACGCTATCCGAGATGACGGAAGCTGAGCGCTCCGTGTTCCTCGACGTTCTCGCTCTGCTGGACGCCGCCCCCCTCAGCGCGGGCCCCGGCCGAGGATTGAGATAAAGCCCGAGGTCTCAAGGCCTTCCTAGTCTCTCTAGGAAAGCGACGGTGTTCAGTTCCCGCTGCGGCCGGATTTCCACCAAAACTTCTCGCTCGTTCAGTTCCAAGCAATGTGACTGTTCCAGTGTATTTCGCAGTGAGCAAGCTGGTTCCACAGCCCGCTTGCCTGCGCACAAAGGCCGTCGTTTCGGCTAACTAGCAGCGCCGCCAGGCCCGAGATCAAACACCGCGCTCTCGCTCTGCTGGACGCCGCCCCCCTCAGCGCGGGCCCCGGCCGAGGATTGAGGTAAAGCCCGAGGTCTCAAGGCCTTCCTAGTCTCTCTAGGAAAGTGACAGTGTTCAGATCCCGCTGCGGCCGGATTTCCACCAAAACTTCTCGCTCGTTCAGTTCCATGCGTTGTGACTGTCCCAGTGTATTTCGCAGTGAAGCAGCCGGTGTCTCAGCCCGCTTGCCTGCGCACAAAAGCCGTTTCTATGGCTACCCAGATAAATCCAATAAAGAGTGCATTTTCTGGTGTTCCGGCCACGGCCGATGGTGTTACGAGTGTTGTAAGAATGCCCACGTCCCAGTGCCCATTCCCACACCCAGACACAGCCCGCCACGGTGCAGGGCTAGCACAAATAAACCAACTCATGTTGGTTGTGCAGAAAATGTAGTGAACGCGCCCATACAATGCCCGCTTACACTACACGATGCGTGTCCCTTGGTTTCTGTAAAAACGAAACTAACACACATTTAGTCGGCGCGAGCCGACAGTGCTCTCAGTGCAGTAAATGTGCCCGCTGTCCCGCATTTCCTCACTGACACGCCGAATCCCACGGGATTCACCCCTGCTCGCTTTCTATGCACAACCCGTCACAGAGAAGCTGAGCGCGGCCAGGCTGCCCGCTGTGATTAGCGCGCACCTCGCACGCTGTGAACACAGCGTTGATTCAGTCGGCGCGAGCCGAGTGTTCTCCGTGCAGAAAATGTGCCCGCTGTCTCGTGCCCGCATTTCTCACAGACACTCCGAATCTCACGGGATTCGCCCCCACTCGTTTTCTCTGCACAACCCGTCACAGAGAAGCTGAGCGCGGCCAGGCTGCCAGCTGTGATCAGCGCGCGCCTCGCACGCTGTAAACACAGCAGTGATTTAGTCGGCGCGAGCTGACAGTATTCTCAGTGTAGTAAATGTGCCCGCATTTAGTAAATGTGCCCACATTCCCTCACACGCGCCGAATCCCACAGGATTCACCCCGCTCGCTTTCTCTGCGCGTCCCGCCATAGAGAAGCTGAGCGCGGCCAGGCTGCCCGCTGTGATCAGCGCGCCCCCCGCCTCGAACGCTGTAAACACGGTGTTGTGTTCCCAGTACACAGGGGCTCTCGAGCCGCCGTCCTGCCGCGGCCAGAGCCCAGATTTCATTCTACCCCTAGCTATTCACGCAGATGCGTGGTCAAGGCTTCCCGGGGTATCAGAATGGGTGTTGAACACTATAACGAGAGGCTGTTCGCTACAGTTCACTCGACGCCCCCGCCGTTATACGGCGCGCGTCGAAACTACGGTGTAAAGCGAAGTGTTTCATCTACTTCGAGCCGAGATAGCGAAACTACTGAGAAAAGGGGCTATAGAACCTCTATCTCAGGGCGAAGGGGGCTTATACAGCAGATATTTTCTGGTACCGAAAAAAGATGGTGGGCTCAGACCCATTCTAGATCTGCGACTGCTGAACAGAACGCTCGTGAAGCGCCAGTTCAGAATGCTTACGACCAGGAAAATCCTCGCGCAAGTGCGCCAAGGAGACATGTTCATGTCAATAGATCTGAAAGACGCCTATTTTCAAATACAAATAGCGTCCCATCACAGGCGATTCTTGAGATTCGCCTTCGAGGGCCAGGCATATCAATACACAGTCCTGCCGTTCGGCCTGTCCATAGCACCCCGTACGTTCACGTAGTGCATGGACGCGGCCCTCGCCCCCCTGAGACTTCGGGGCATGCGAGTTTTGAACTACTTGGACGATTGGCTGATTCTAGCTCGTTCACGAACGGAGCTCATAGAACACAGGGCCGCATTACTCGAGCACCTCGAGGAGCTGGGCCTTACAGTCAATTGGGCGAAAAGCTCACTGCTCCCCAGTCGGAGAATTTCCTTTCTGGGAACAGTGTTAGACTCGCTATCCATGACAGCACGCCTGTCACCGGAGCGCGGATTGAATATTCAGCACGTCGTGAGATCCTTCCGCCACGGCTCTATAGTCCCGCTCAGAAGGTTTCAGAAAATGCTGGGTCTGATGGCCTCAGCAGCCTCCGTACTCCAGTTGGGCCTGCTCCGC
Organism: Chrosomus eos; assembly: GCA_036326025.1. Classification (NCBI taxonomy): domain Eukaryota; kingdom Metazoa; phylum Chordata; class Actinopteri; order Cypriniformes; family Leuciscidae; genus Chrosomus; species Chrosomus eos. Next base: position 32,260,545 of record CM070835.1, read on the forward strand.
ATGCGCCCACTGCAGCTATGGCTAAAAGCACGAGTTCCCCCCAGGGCGTGGACCGCAGGTCTATTTCACCTCAGGGTCGACCTTCAGTGCATTTCGGCTCTGAAACCATGGAATGCAACCGACTGGTATCAGTCAGGTGTGAGTCTGGGGATCCCCTCGAGTGTGAAGGTGGTGTCTACGGACGCCTCCACTTCGGGGCAGGGAGCGCTGCTCGAGGGCAGACCGCTAGCTGGCCTATGGTCAGTACGGGAGAAGCTCCTTCACATAAACTGCTTGGAATTAATAGCAGTCGACAAAGCGCTACGGCGCTTCTGTCCCCAGATAAAAGGCCACCACGTATTGGTCCGGTCGGACAACATGTCAGTGGTGGCGTACATAAATCGCCAGGGCGGCGTCAGGTCCCGAAACCTTTACAGGCTGACGGGACGCCTCCTGGTCTGGGCTCAGCACAACCTGCTCTCGCTGAGAGCGGCGCATGTGCCTGGTCACCTAAATGTGGGGCCAGACAGGCTGTCCAGAAACAACGTCCCAGCAGGAGAATGGTCTCTGCACCCGCAGACGATCCAGCTGCTGTGGGAAACGTTTGGCAAAGCGCAGGTGGACCTGTTCGCGTCCCAAGAAAACGCTCACTGCCCGAGATTCTTCTCGAAATGCCGGGAGGCGCTGGCCCATGTTTGGCCCCGCCGCCCCCTATATGCTTTTCCCCCTGTCTCACTCCTGCCTCAGGTGTTGGAGCGAATCAGGAGGGAGGGATGCCCAGTGCTACTCATAGCTCCGCTCTGGACAAATCAGTCGTGGTTCCCTGTCCTGATGCAGCTGACCAGCGCTGTCCCATGGCCTTTACCGCTGAGGAGAGACCTCCTCTCTCAGGCGGGAGGCTCGATTTGGCATCCTCGCCCGGAATTGTGGTCCCTGCACGCATGGGCCATCAAAGGGTACCCGCTGACCTCCCAGAGGGAGTGTTAAACACGATCGCGCAGGCTAGAGCCCCGTCTACCAGACGGCTCTACACCTCGAAGTGGTCTGTGTTCTCTGCTTGGTGTCAAGCGCAGAGCTTTTCACCTGTAGACTGCGGGGTTACGGAAGTGCTTTCCTTCCTTCAGGAGCTACTGGATAAGGGCAGGACCCCTTCCACGCTCAAAGTATACGTGGCGGCCATAACAACGTTTGCAAAACCGGTGTCTGGCCAGTCACTAGGAAAGAACGACTTAGTCGTGCGTTTACTTAGAGGAGCTCGGAGGCTAAACCCTCCCAGGCCCCCTTCAGTCCCGACATGGGACCTTTCCACGGTCTTGGAGGCCATGAAAGGTGCCCCATTCGAGCCAATCCAGTCGTCAGACATGAAACACTTGTCTTTCAAGACAGCGTTTCTTATGGCTCTCGCTTCAGTGAAGTGCGTAGGGGACTTGCAAGCGCTTTCAGTGAGCGCGTCATGCATGGAGTTTGGACCTAATGACTCAGAGGTCATACTCAAACCGAAGCACGGCTACGTGCCAAAATCCCTCAACACACCGTTCAGGGCCCAGGTGATTTCCCTGTCTGCCCTTTCGGTTCTCAATGAGGAGAAGGACGCGAGTCTCCTTTGCCCTGTCAGGGCACTAAGGGCTTATGTGTCCCGCTCGTCTGGTTTCAGACAGACTGAGCAGCTTTTCGTTTCGTTTGGCGGCCGTGCTAAGGGACTTGCCGCTTCGAAACAGAGCCTATCCAGAAGGATAGTCGGTGCCATTGCGCTGGCTTACACTTCTAAGGGCCTACAGTGCCCTTTGGGTGTTAGAGCGCACTCCACAAGAGGCATGGCCTCCTCGTGGGCATGGTCTAGCGGGGTTACCCTGCAAGATATTTGTATGGCCGCGGGCTGGGCCTCGCCGTCTACATTTATAAAATACTATAACCTGGAGGTTCCCGCCTTACAAACTAAGCTTTTGGCGGTATAAAATTCAGTGCTATCTGCCCGCTGTGCGGCTCGGATACTGAGTTTGACCTGCGTATTGCTCACTGACCGGTACAGCAGCTCATTAAAATGTTGACACACTTGTGGCCACCCAGTTCAGGCTGAATGTTCACCCTGACGGTATGGTCTATTTGTCACATGATTAGCTCCTTTCGGATGCTATTTACAGGGAATGATGCTTCTAGCCTATCTTCCCTCACTCTCTGTGAGTTTATGGTGATTATGGACTATATGCGCCCCGGGCTTCGGCCCCTGGGACTTTGGTGTTGGATCCCTACCAGCACGGCGTGTTGCATTGTGTTCCCCATAGCGTAAGATATTACGCAGTACGAGAGATACTCTCGTAAGAGAACGTACTCGGTTACTAACGTAACCTCGGTTCTCTCTAGAGAGGGAACGAGTACTGCGTATCTTGCCGTGCTTGGAATACGCTCTGGTTCGCTTCGGCGATGAAAACCAACGTAAGAGCAGCTATCGAGCCTAGTTGTAGGGCGAGACCACGCCCTTTCTGGCGGGACGTGACTATATGGGCGCGAAAGGCCCCCATTCGTCGTGACGTCACGCAGAGCCACTCTCGATAGGCTGCTGCTGTTGCCGCAGGGCAGCCAATAGGCGCGCGAGGTGCTATGTCTGCTTGCTGCGCAAAGCGTTTACATAATAAAAATAGGATAATTTTGGCTTCAATATCTGTGAAAGGTTTTCCCATAGCTAAGATATTCGCAGTACTCGTTCCCTCTCTAGAGAGAACGAGGTTACGTTAGTAACGAGTACGTTTTACCCACTCACAGTACACAAAGCAAAAAATTATAACGCCAGCTATCCATGTAAATGTCTGTTGGGAGATATGTTAGAAATCAACTACTTGCATCTCAATGATAAGTTATACTTCATTCCTGTATTTTTAGCACAGTTACAGCAGCGGCTTGAGTGATATCAAGTTACTAGGCAACGAGCGTGCCGGTCCCATGACTATGCTAGTTATAGTAGCATTGAACTATAACGTATCTCCACTAACGTTGTCAGTGTCAATCTATCAGTTTATGAAAGGGACTAACTTCATTAGCTTTCTAGAATAGCCTGACAAAAGTTATTACCTGCTGTACCTGTAGTGTTGGGTTGATTGGAAAGAGGCTTGAAAGCATATCCTATCTCAATAACCTAGTAACCATTTCGGTTGTTTCTCAAAATCGCTTAGTCTAAAGATCACTGCAAATTTTCAACTTTTGTAGAGTCCTCTGCCTGTGTCTCGTTGTCAAAGCATGCAATAAGTCAAGTCAGTCAACCTTTATTTATATAGCGACTATTTTATTTACAATACACAATTGTTTTACAATGCAGCTTTATCAGAGATAACAGGGAAAACAATTTTGTAATAGTAATTTGTTAAATTCAAAATTTAATGTTAAATGTCCCAACTCAAGCAAGCCATGGCGACAAAGGCAAAGAGAGGCGAAAAGGCAACAAGTGGCAAGGACCAAAACTCCATTCAGGAGATCCAGAATGGAGAAAAAAAAAACCTTGGGGAGAACACCAGGGCTCAGTCGGGGGGGCCAGTCTCCCTTTTGGCCAACGAATGAACAGTGTATGATTATGAGTTAGGCAGTATAATGTCAGGAGTCAGATGTGATCAGAACTTTCACGATATTTATCCAGTTCATCTGGTTGGAGGTTGAATCATCCCGCCGGTGAGGAGAAGAGTGTTCGAGGTGTCCATGGGCCTTCACAGTGTTGATGGGGCTGGCTCATCAGGGATGCGTTGTCGTCGTGTCCATGTGATAGTCCTTCCTCAGATCTGGATATGGCCTGGGTCCGACGGTTTGCGGTAAACCCCGGGATAAACAGAGAGACTAATATTAGCGTAGACGCCATCCTTCTTATGATGTACAAAGTACATCAGGAATTATGGGAAGTGTTCCCGGTTCCGGCTGATCTAAACTATGCAGCCTAACATTGAATTATAAAAATCTATAATGTGTTATGTGTAACAATTCAATGTGTTTGAGTTCTGTTTTTGTGATCTTGGTTTCCCCTGTCTTTGTGGTTTTTGGTTTAGCCCTGTTAAGTTTTCCCGCTCCTCGTTTGTGTTCAGTTTTATCACCTGTGTTCAGTTAATCATTCAATCATTCCATGTGTATTTAAGCCCTGTGTTTTCTCCCAGTGTTTGTCGATCGTCGTCTATGTATGGTTGTGTGTGAACCTTGAAGTCCTGGAGTTTTGTTCTTGTTTCATTTTTGAAAGTTTCATTTTGTCATTAAATTTATTATCTTTGAAATTCCGTGTCCTCGTCTTCAGCCACCTGCACAGCAACCCTGACATTATGTGTATGCTAAGCCAAAGAGATGTGTTTTTAGTCTAGATTTAAACTGACAGACTGTATCTGCTTCCCAGACCGTGTTAGGAAGATTGTTCCAAAGTTTTGGTGCTAAATAGGAAAAGGATCTACAGCCAGCAGTCGATTTTGATATTCTAGGTATTATCAACTGGCCAGAATTTTGAGATCGCAATAAACGTGAAGGACTATAATGTGCTAAGAGCTCGCTCAAGTACTGGGGAGCTAAACCATTTAGTGCTTTGTAAGTAATCAGCAATATTTTAAAATTTATACGATGTTTAATAGGCAGCCAATGCAGTGTTGACAGAACCAGTCTAATATGGTCATACTTCCTTGTTCTGGTCAGAACTCTAGCTGCTGCGTTTTGAACTAGCTGTAGTTTGTTTATTAAGCGTGCAGGGCAACCACCCAGTAGAGCATTACAATAATCTAGCCTTGATGTCATGAATGCATGAACTAATTGTTCCGCATTTGTCAGTGAGAGCATATGACGTAATTTAGATATATTTTTAAGATGAAAAAATGCGGTTTTACAGATACTAGACATGTGACTTTCAAATGAAAGATTGGTATCAAAGAGCACACCCAGGTTCCTAACTGACGACGAAGACTTAACAGAGCAGCCATCAAGTGTTAGACAATATTCTAGGTTATTACGTGTGGAAGTTTTTTGTCCAATAATTAGAATCTCTGTTTTTTCAGAATTTAGTAATAGGAAATTACTGGTCATCTAATTGTTTATATCAGCTATGCATTCCGTAATATTGTGAATTGGTAAGTTTCATTAGGTTTTGAAGAAATATACAGTTGAGTATCATCAGCATAACAGTGAAAGCTAATTCCATATTTCCTAATGATATCTCCTAATGGTAGCATGTACAGAGTGAACAGCAGCGGTCCTAGTACTGAGCCTTGTGGTACGCCATACTGAACGTGTGATCGATAAGACATCTTCATTTACTGCTACAAACTGAAAACGGTCAGATAAATATGATTTAAACCATGCTAGTACAATTCCACTAATGCCAACACAGTTTTCCAGTCTATTTAAAAGAATGTTGTGGTCGAATGCAGCACTAAGATCAAGTAACACTAATAGAGAGATACAACCACGATCGGATGATAAGAGCAAATCATTTGTGACTTTAATGAGAGCAGTCTCAGTACTATGGTACGGTCTAAATCCGGACTGAAAATCCTCGCAAATATTATTTCTTTCTAAAAAGGAACACATTTGTGAGGATACTGCTTTTTCTAGTATCTTTTACAGAAAATGCAGATTCGAGATTGGCCTGTAATTGACTAATTCTGTAGGATCAAGTTGCGTTTTTTTAACAAGTGGTTTAATCATAGCCAGCTTAAAGGTTTTTGGTATGTAGAGAGTATTTGTCTCTAGTATGTATCCTAGAGACAAAGATGAATTAATGATATTTAGAAGAGGATCTATGACCTCTGGAAGCATCTCTTTCAGTAGCTTAGTCAGTATAGGGTCTAACATACAAGTTGTCGATTTAGATGAATTAACAAGTTTGCAAAATTCTTCCTCTCCTATAGCAACAAATTAATCAAAATGTTCCTCACGGAGACTACAATGGACTCCCTGATGCGCTACTGTAGTAGACGGTTACATCGTTATAATTTTGTCCCTGATATTATAGATCTTATAAGTGAAGAAGTTCATAAAGTCATTACTGCTGTGTTTCTTGGAAACTTCTGAGCTTGAAGCTTTCTTTTTCGTTAGTTTAGCCACTTGTTCAAATAAATACCTAGGATTATGTTTATTTTCTTCTAATAGGGTTGAAAAATAATCAGTTCTAGCATCTTTTGAGGCCTCTCTGTAAGCAATCGAGCTCTCCTTCCATGAAATCCGAAATACCTCTAGTTTTGTTTTCTTCCAGTTTCGCTCCATTTTTCTGACTGCTCTCTTAGGGGCCCGGGTGTGCTCGTTGTACCATGGCGTTGGATTATTTTCTTTAATCTTCTTTAAGCGCAACGGAGCAACTGTGTCTAAAGTGCTGGAAAAGAGAGAGTTAAACGTTTCTGTTGCAATATCAAGTTCTTCTAAGCTGAGATGATGAAACTGATTAGGAAGATTATCAATAAAGCAATCTTTAGTGGCAGAAGTGATAGGTCTAACATATTTATAACACGGAGTCGGCTTTGCAGCCTTGGCTAAATGTAATTTACACAAGACTAGATAATGATCTGAGATGTCGTCGCTCTGCTGCAGAATTTCAACGGCATCAACATCTATGCCATGTGATAATATTAGATCTAGAGTATCGTTACGACAGTGAGTAGGTTCTGACACGTGTTGTCTCACTCCAATTGAGTTTATAATGTTCTTTAAAGGTGCTATATGGAATTTTTCTACTAAAATGAATCCTTTTTTTATTGCCTGTGTGTGAAGGGATTGTAATCACACATTACAATGATCCACTTGTCGAGTTTTGCTATTACTTCTGAAGGCCAATATTTATATTTATATGTGAAGTCTCCGGGTCGGATTTGCCGCGAAATCCAACGGATGTGACGTGCATGCGCGCTCCCGACCCTCTCTCCTTGTTTACAGTCTATGCGACCGACGGCACTTCAGCTATCAGCTAACGACATGGAGTCTGATAACACTCCAAAACGACCTGCCTCCAGCACAACACAGACTCCACAAATATATAAAAAACAAAAAAAGAGTTTTATCTGCTGAAGCCCGTCAGGCCAAACGTGATTCTGATCGACTCAGGACGAAAACACGGATCAACATCGGCAGAGCTTTTGAATCATTAGTAAACTCTAATGAAATAGCAAGGTAAACTACATGAGACATGAAATGAATACAAAAGACTGTTCCAGGGTAACAAAAAGTAGCTAGGTGTAACTTATTTTATGTACTAGATCTACTGTCTACCGTTACTCATCCCACTACTATCATATTGTATATAATAAACATTTCCAGACACGTTCAGTACAGTAATGCTACTTCCTACTGTCTTACTGTTACACTGACATTGTTCAGTCTAGTTCACCGTTTTCGTTATCATATTACAGGTATACACTCACCTATGTTGACATTGCTGATTGTGAAAGATACACGAATAGTTAGTGAAATGCCTTTTGCTAGATAACATCACATGTCGGCTAAATGCAGTCAATGTAACGTTATCATACGAGCATGGAGCATTAGTTCAACGTCAAGCTGATAAAAGTAGCCTATTATTGTAACGTTGCAGTGGGAGTTTACAGGAGTTTCCAGCATCAGTGTTGCCAGGTCCGTATGCCTGCACTGTTTCCGCGGGTTATTTGTGTAGTGCACGGGTTGACGTTGACGCGATTGTTTTACCCACTGGAACATGATTGTTATCGGGGAAACACCCGGGAACGCTATTTGACTATTTTTGGCCGTGATTGGGTTAGTTTTGATGAGCAATTGGGCTGGTTTTGTTGTGCAGACCTGACAACCCTGTGTGTGACGCTTTCGCTGTTGCGTTGAAAGTCTCCGTGTGGCCGGTAGTGAATGCTCGCTCTTGAGATCGAGCACACACACGCACAACGAGCACGAGCGCTCTTGTTGCAATCTGAAACATCACCTTATTGTTTACACTATATATTTTTTAGGGCCGGGAGCCCGGGACTCGATTAAAAAAATAATCTAATTAATTAGAGGCTTTGTAATTAATTAATCAAAATTAATCGCATTTTAATCGCATAAATATTTGTCCTGAGAACAGTGAGAAGTAATTTTTTTCACATGGATTTTTAGTATATTGACTAATAATGAATATAAATAATGACTGAATACAAAAGCTTAATCAACAACATATTGTTTATTTTTGTTCAACCAAGTCCAGCAGACCAGTGCAATTTTTGCCATTAAGTGTAGCAATAGCTACACTTATAGCAATAGCGAGTTCCTTGTTGCATAGCTTGCACACAACCATACTCTTATCGACGCTTCCATCCGTTCGTTTTTTTGTAACAAAATTTCCCATCCACGGGGCCAACCAAAGCGATCTAGGCGATCTATGAACATGTCTATGAAGCGCGATCTCGTCAGCTTCTTCATCAGATCATGAACGCTAGTTGGTGCTCCAGTATAATCGGTCCACCAAAACTCATCCAGTGAGAAACGTTCCGCGGTGCAAAAATAAGTACGATTAAAATATTTTTTTGTGTTAATTAACGCGTCTGTAATTAATTAATCTTAATTAACGCATTAGTAAGTCCCGGCCCTAATATTTTTACATTAAGCACCAACACTTCAAAAGAAGTATATTTAAAACTAGATTTCTTAGTGGTTTTGAAAATATTCCTATAAATTACAGCAACACTGTAACACTTTGCCTTTCGGACGAGGCTCATGTTTATAACAGTAATCTTGCGGAGTGGACTTATTTAAAGTAATGTAATCGTTTGGTTTTAGCCAGGTTTCTGTCAAACACAGCACATCTAGGTTATAGTCTGTAATCTTATCATTAACTATTAGCGCTTTTGAATTAAGGGATCGAATATTCAACAACCCAAGCTTTATCGTTTGCTCATCTGTATTATATCTGTTTTTTATTTGTTGAACATCAATTAAATTTTTAACCTTAGAAAGGTTTGGCAGTTTTTTGGATTTCCAAATTCAGGGAACAGACACAGTCTCTATATGATGATATCTAGGTGAAAGAGTCTCTATGTGATGGGATTTATCTGACCTTGGTGACGCGAGGCCGCTAGCAGACGGTCGGTTTATCCAGTCTGTCTGCTTCCTGACCTGAGCCCCAGATTGTCATGTTTTATCTCTTAGACTATGAGCCAAATTACTAGAGAGAAGAGCAGCACCATCACAGGAGGAATGAATACCATCTCTTTTCAACAGGTCAGGTTTGCCCCAAAAACTTTTCCAATTGTCTATGAATTCTATATTATTTTGCGGACACCACTTAGACAACCAGCCATTGAGTGAACACAATCTACTAACTATCTCATCACTCCTTCGAACAGGAAGGGGGCCAGAGAAAATTACAGAGCCTGACATCGTACTTGCAAGTTCAAACACCTCTTTAATATTAACCCTCTGGGGTCTGAGGTGTTTTCTGGGTGCTGGAGGTGTTCTGACATGCTCTGACATTTGTGCTTATTTCTGCTACTTGTGACATTTTCAGGGCTAAAGTCTTATTACACTGTATTCAGCACAAACTCTGCTACAGTAATATGTCAGCAGCATGTAGGTAAAAGCTTATAGTTTTGAGATAATGACGTTTATGCGTGGCTTGTGAAAAAACTAAAAAGAATTGTCACTGAAATAAGATCATAAAACCAATACTAATTATTTCTTCACGAGACTTTTGATAATTGTATCACGTAGTCTAGAATATTTGCTCCAAAACTATGTGAAAATCATCCTGACTACTTATTCAGATAAGAAAATAAAGTATGTTTTAAAATTTGTATGACGTGTTTTGTGTAAGAAAGCTTTATGCGAGAAGGTGTGAGAAGGTGTAAACCAATGTGAATCTCTCATTAATATGTATGCTTTTCACACCTGAGGAAGACAAATACCCCTCCTATATCGGCCCTATTAGGTGCTACCAGGCCCTATCATTAGGAGCACAAAGAATGAGGAGAGCCTTAAAAAAGAATGGCTTTTTGATTGTTTGGATTTATTTACAACACAACATAATCCAAAGATACACAACAAATGACAAAAAAAGCACATTATTGAACACACTGATCTTTAGATCACACACACTCTGTTCAATAGAGACCTTTGTGCCATTCCTGAAAAATAGTAGGCTACATACATGTCATTTCCAATGTTTTTCACTTTATCATGAGAGACTCATGTGAATGTTGAAGTCAGCAGGACTCATCAGTGGCATCAGCTGGTCCCTGTAATTTTTTAGACCCCCCCGGTAACACTTTATTTGAAGGGGTGTGCATAAGACTGACATGACACTGTCATAAACATGACATAACACCTGTCATGAACATGAAGGAGTCTTTATGAATGTTTATGACTGTTGTCATTAAGTGTCATTCGGTAAATTATGACACTTTTAATGCAAAGTTGACATTGTTTAAAATGTCTTTGTTATGACAACTTGACATTAACAAAGACAAAAATGTCTTTGTTATGACAACTTGACATTACCCAAGACAAAAATGTCTTGATTATGACAACTTGACATTAACAAAGACGGAAATGTCTTTGTTATGACAACTTAATATTAACCAAGAAATCATAACCTGTCAACCTGTCACAAATATGTCATAACAGGTCTAATTATCAAACTTCAAGCATTTTGCAGTGTAATAACCCTTAATGACATCTTTATAACTAGTACAATGTGTTCCACTTTACTTGAGGACAGGTAATATTCATGACACAGTTATAATGGTGTCATGACGGCCAAAGTTGTGACAGGTTGACAGGTTATGATTTCTCGGTTAATGTCAAGTTGTCATAACAGAGACATTTCTGTCTTTGTTAATGTCAAGTTGTCATAATCAAGACATTTTTGTCTTGGGTAATGTCAAGTTGTCATAACAAAGACATTTTAAACAATGTCAACTTTGCATTGAAAGTGTCATAATTTACCGAATGACACTTAATGACAACAGTCATAAACATTCATAAAGACTCCTTCATGTTTATGACAGGTGTTATGTCATGTTTATGACAGTGTCATGTCAGTCTTATGCACACCCCTTCAAATAAAGTGTTACCGACCCCCCCCCCCCCCATGTGAACATGCTGATATCAAGAGCTATAGGGCTGCACGATTTTGGGATACATATTTCATATGTTACTTCAAGCCTTTCCATTCGTTATGACGTTATGAAATGAGATTGGAGTAAAAACATGAAGCCTAATGTTTGGTGCGTTTTGCTTTTCAAACCCACAGCGCGAGCGACTCAAACTCACAGCGCGTGCACAGGACATTTACTGAAGCGATCGAGCTGCACCAAACTATGAAACATTATTTTTACCATATCTACGTGTGAGCAGATATCCACAAACACAGTATTTAACAGTAAACACGGTCTAAATATTATAATATTCACAATGAATCTCACAGCGCGTGCACAGGACATTTACTGAAGCGATCGAGCTGCACCAAACTATGAAACATTATTTTTACCATATCTACGTGTGAGCAGATATCCACAAACACAGTATTTAACAGTAAACACGGTCTAAATATTATAATATTCACAATGAATCTCACAGCGCGTGCACAGGACATTTACTGAAGCGATCGAGCTGCACCAAACTATGAAACATTATTTTTACCATATCTACGTGTGAGCAGATATCCACAAACACAGTATTTAACAGTAAACACGGTCTAAATATTATAATATTCACAATGAATCTCACAGCGCGTGCACAGGGCATTTACTGAAGCGATCGAGCCGCACCAAACTATGAAACATTATTTGTACCATATCTACGTGTGAGCAGATATCCACAAACACAGTATTTAACAGTAAACACGGTCTAAATATAATATTCACCATGAATAAACACGCATACGAGCCTATAGCCTACTGTTATATCGTGCTGTGTTTAATTATCGAACATAAAAACATTCTCGTGTCGTACACATTTAGCATTAGGCTTCATATTTTTACTCCAGTCACATTTCATAACGTACATTTTAGCCTGGCAACAGTTTAACTAGCTACAATGTACAGTTAACTTACATCAATAAGCTACTAATCGTGTCTTACCTTAAAAATCGTTCTCATAATCAAATCGTGTTCTTCTAACTCTTCTGTGGTAAATCCAAGGTAAACAGCACAAACAGTCTTCAAACTCGGTGAAAAGCAGAGCAGGTCTGAAGAACATCAAAGTCGCTGATGCTTTGTTTAGAGGTGAGGAGGGCTTTGCGTTCCTCCGCGTGGCTCATTTGCATATGAACGTGGATGTGGTCACATTAGCGCTAATGAGCTGGGCCTGGAGAAACTGTAAATGTCGTTGCTTTCATACGAATTACTTAAACAGAGAATATTTGTTTTTGATATGATTTACATTATTATATAATGGAGACTTCAAGCTTCGTAAAGACATATGTTTCATGTCACAGTGACAAGTATTAGCTGAGTTACAGGTCATGTTCTGTCGCGGTTCAGAATGAACTTCACATTGAGAGAGACGAGAGAACGCGCATCATGTTTATTTTCTTTATTTTACGAAAAACACAACATTTTGTTTTTATTATGAGTATACACAAATAAAAGAAGACATTTAACAGTTTTGAAAAATGTATAACACTTATATGTAAGAGCAAAATCAACAGAGTATTTTGAGTCTCTTTTGCACTGATAAGGAAAAAAGTGAGCTGGTATTGCCGGCGATACCGCCGACCCCAGAGATTTAATTTTGGTGATCTCCGACTGGTGAAGTCCAATATCATTAGTGCCGACGTGAATAACAATCTTAGAGAATTTACGATTAGCATTAGCCAGCACTTTTAAATTTGCTTTGATGTCAGGTGCTCTGGCTCCCGGCAAACATGTGACTATGGTGGCTAGTGTCTCTATTTTCACGTTCCGTGTAATAGAATCACCAATTACCAGGGCACAATCAACATAATTCCCAGTGGGTGTTTCACTGAGTGGGGCAAATCGATTTGTTATGGTAATAGGAATGGAAGAGTGTTTTTTTGATCCGCGACTAGAGCGATCTCTCAGAGTCACCCATCACCCACCACACAGGCAATAACTCAGCCGGAACCGAATCATGTAAATGGTTCACTATGCCAATAAGCCAAAGTTGGATCCTTTCTGGATCTTTGAATGGAAATTTGTGGAAACTTCGAGGTGAACATTTTTTGGATTTGTTATTGCAATTGCGAAATGCATACCGAATCACCATGTTGCCAATATCCTTAGTTTGTTGCCAATATCCCTCGTCTACTAGCTAAGCTAGACGTCCCAACTGTCGTGCGCTCCTGTTCTGTGTTTACTTTTCGGCGCAGTACTACTAACCGGAGCAAAGTAAAATTCTGCTGCTACTGAGAAACTAGTTCTTGTAAATGTAATGTGATCATTGAGATGCAAGTCTAGTTTGATTTCTAACATTATTCTCCTCAACAGACATTTACATCGATAGTCTGACGTTATAATTTGTTTGCTTTTGGTATACTGTGGAGTGGGTAAAACTGTATTTAATGGCAGGCTAGCAGTTACCGTTGACTCGCGCTAGCCTAGCACTGGCGAAATATGCAACTGGAACGACTGGATGAAATTTTTTTGAAAACTGTCTCCACTGATAAATAACACTAAGGCTCACTTGAAAATGAGGCCCGATGTCCAAAATTCCGAACCACCCCTTTAACCCCCGGTGGTCGGCGGTATCGCCAGCGTGACCAGCTCGCTTTTTTACTTATCAGTGCAAAAGAGACTCAAAATACTCTGTTGATTTTGATCTTACATATAAGTGTTATACATCATTCGATCCTGTTAAGTGTCAATTTTGTGTATACTCACAATAAAAACAAAGGGTAACACTTTATTTGAAGGGGTGTGCATAAGACTGACATGACACTGTCATAAACATGACATAACACCTGTCATAAACATGAAGGAGTCTTTATGAATGTTTATGACTGTTGTCATTAAGTGTCATTCGGTAAATTATGACACTTTTAATGCAAAGTTGACATTGTTTAAAATGTCTTTGTTATGACAACTTGACATTAACAAAGACAAAAAATGTCTTTGTTATGACAACTTGACATTACCCAAGACAAAAATGTCTTGATTATGACAACTTGACATTAACAAAGACGGAAATGTATTTGTTATGACAACTTAATAATTAACCAAGAAATCCTAACCTGTCAACCTGTCACAAATATTTCATAACAGGTCTAATTATCAAACTTCAAGCATTTTGCAGTGTAATAACCCTTAATGACATCTTTATAACTAGTACAATGTGTTCCACTTTACTTGAGGACAAGTAAAATATTCATGACACAGTTATAATGGTGTCATGACGGCCAAAGTTGTCACAGGTTGACAGGTTATGATTTCTCGGTTAATGTCAAGTTGTCATAACAAAGACATTTCCGTCTTTGTTAATTTCAAGTTGTCATAATCAAGACATTTTTGTCTTGGGTAATGTCAAGTTGTCATAACAAAGACATTTTAAACAATGTCAACTTTGCATTGAAAGTGTCATAATTTACCGAATGACACTTAATGACAAGAGTCATAAACATTCATAAAGACTCCTTCATGTTTATGACAGGTGTTATGTCATGTTTATGACAGTGTCATGTCAGTCTTATGCACACCCCTTCAAATAAAGTGTTACCAAACAAAGTCTTGTGCTTTTTGTCAAATAAAGAAAACTAAACATGATGCGAGTTTGCCTTGTCTCTGTCAGTGAAGTCCATTCTGAAATGCGTCTGAAAATGAACTGTAACTCAGCGAATACTTGTCACACAGGCATGAGAGATTTTTCTTTATGAAGCTTGAATTCTCTTCTTTTAAATTAAGTAATTCATATAAAAAAATATTCTCAGTTTATGTAATCTTTATGAAAAGAGAGAGATGTCAGTCTTTTTCTTCTCCTTATTGCTTATTAAGTTTTAATGTGACCACGCCCACGGAGAGCGCGCGCTAGTCAAGCGCAAATGATCTGAGGCAAGCCATGCAAACATGCCAACGCCCACGTCAGCTGGATAAAACAAATCAAGTTTAATAAGAATAATTTACTTTACTTCGTCTTGCTACACTGTGAGTTAATGTATTTTATTTGAAAAACAAAAGGGACAATACATATTAATGAACATTTTCACAAATGTAAATGTCAGATTATAGCCTCAAGCCTTGTTTATACTCGATGCGTCCGCACGAGCGCAAAGGTGCGTGCGACAAAAATGACGTCATTGCGGTGTGGGCCGTCGTGCGCGTTGGGTGCGCAAGACCTCATTTCGCTTGTGCATGGCTTTTTATGTAACAGCGCGCGCGGTGCCGCATCCGAGGATGAACAACTTCAAGCCGAATCTGCCCGAGCATGAACGTCTCACTGCACCGGCACCCAATTAGCCTACAATAGCATAATAAGCCTTTTTAATAAAAAGATCCATGTTTTATAAAATGTCCACGAAACTTAATGAGATGTTTAGTGAAATTAGAAAATATTTAGGGTGGTGATGGCGCAGTGGATAAGACACATACCTTTGGTGTGAGAGACCCAGGTTCGAATCCACTGTGAGACACCAATGTGTCCCTGAACAAGACACTTAACCCCTAATTGCTCCAGAGGCGTGCGACCTCTGAAATATAGCAATTGTAAGTCGCTTTGGATAAAAGCGTCAGCTAAATGAATAAATGTAAATGTATTTAAGAGATCGTTAATTTAGTTGTATAGCCTGCATACATGTTTTTATATCCACATATTTTGTTCTAATGTCATAAGTAATAATCTCATGCTTTACTGTATTTTACACGATTCTTTTTGTAGTGTTATTGGTGGTGATGTACTAAAATTAACATTGTCACGTGTAGACCTTTCTTCTTCTCTCCGTTGATTCCTCATGGTTAGAGGACATTTACTTGAGTCGCCCCCTGTCGTTTCACAGAATAGTACAACGGCGAGCGCGATGAGTATAAACGCCTCGTCTGTTTGGGGAGACGCGCACGCAGTCTGCGGAGACTCGCGCTCTTGCGGACGCGTTGAGTATAAACAAGGCTTTAGGCTAATTTTCATCTGCAGACCCTCGGGCAGGTTGTTGTTACACACAAATTAATAAATACATTCAAATACACTATACACAGACTATATACAGAGAAAAAAGGACAAGAGCAGTGATCACATCATTAGAACAGACAGTAACAACAAGAGTGGACAACTAAAGACATAGAAAATTGGAAAACATCGACTATATTGCACAAACCACAATTTTTCACATACCCTGACTAACCTGATATTGCACTGACCCATATTACACCACTCTATATTGCACTAACCCGCATTACACTGACCCCTATTGCACAACCCATATCACACTGATAAATGTATCCCTTTTTGTAATGCACTAACTGTTTTACATCTGATATATAATGACTAACTAAACATGATCACATGTTTGTGTGTCCCTCAGCCACACTTTTAAACGACTCCTAAAGGTAGGAAGACTTGTGCTTTCCCTCATTGACAGTGGAATACTATTCCAGAAGCTCACTCCCTGATATGACAGGACGTTCTATGAAAAGGCGGTCCGCCTAAACGCCAAGTCACAATCACCTCTCATAGTGGCTCTAGTCACTCGAGACCCGGCAACACTACTAGACTTTTGTTTAATAAAATCACTCAGTGGTGGAGGCGGCAGACCATGTATAACCTTATAGATTAGACAGGCTGATTTAAATAATTTGAAATAAGCAAAATTTAAAAGCTTATATTTATCTAAAATTTGACAATGGTGATATGACGAAGGTTTCTTGTCTTATATTTTCAATGCTCTTTTGTAGCATACTTTGATTGGCCCAATACCAGCATGACTCGTATAGGACCAACTTGTGATACAGTACTCAATATGAGCCAGTATCAAAGAGTGCAGGAATGTAATCGCTGCTGTATCCGTTAATGATGTATGAATATGTCTAAAGTTCCGTATATTAACATTTACAGTTTTCACAATTTTTTAACGTGCTTTTTAAAGGATAATTTCGAGTCCATCAGCACTGCCAAATACTTGAATTCCTCAACATTAATTAATTCTTGTCCACCCAAGCGAACTTTCACTGCGGCCATGGTTGTTTTAGGTTTACTAAAAAACATTGATACGGTCTTTTTAACATTAAGGCACAGGCATGAATCATTCAGCCATCTTTTAATTTTCATTTAAGGCCAATGATAGCTGATGGGCTGCATCATCAGCACTTTTGGCTTGTGTAAAAATTACCGTATCGTCTGCATACATAATCGTGTCCACATTTTTGCACACATTGGGCAAATTATTCATTTAACAGTTTGATTGCTAAAGTTAAATGTTAACAGTCTAGACAAGAGCTTAAGATGATTCACAGTATCAAACGCACGTTTAAAGTAAAAAAAAACAGCCGCAACATAACGTACTCGGTTACTAACGTAACCTCGGTTCTCTCTAGAGAGGGACCGAGTACTGCGCAATATCTTACGCTATGGGGAAAACTCTTTTCCACGAGATATTGAAGCCAAAAAGTATCCTTAATTTTTTATTAATGTAAAACGCTTTGCGGCAGCAAGCAGACATAGGCGAGACAGCTCGCGCGCCTATTGGCTGCCCTGCGGCAAAAGCAGCAGCCTATCGAGAGAGGCTCTGTGTGACGTCACGACGAATGGGGGCCTTTCGCGCCCATATGTCACGTCCCGCCAGAAAGGGCGTGGTCTCGCCCTATAAATGGGCTCGATAGCTGCTCTTACGTTGGTTTTCATCGCCGAAGCGAACCAGAGTGTATTCCAAGCACGGCAAGATACGCAGTACTCGTTCCCTCTCTAGAGAGAACCGAGGTTACGTTAGTAACCGAGTACGTTCTCTTACGAGAGTATCTCTCGTACTGCGTAATATCTTACGCTATGGGGAACACAATGCAACACGCCGTGCTGGTAGGGATCCAACACCAAAGTCCCAGGGACCGAAGCCTGGTGCGCATATAGTGCATAATCACCATAAACTCACAGAGAGTGAGGGAAGAGAGGCTAGAAGCATTGTTCCCTGTAAAATAGCATCCGAAAGGAGCTAATCATGTGACAAATAGACCAAACCGTCAGGGTGAACATTCAGCCTGAACTGGGTGGCCACATGTGTGTCAACATTTTAATGAGCTGCTGTACTGGTCAGTGAGCAATACGCAGGTCAAACTCAGTATCCGAGCCACACAGCGGGCAGATAGCACTGATTTTTATACCGCCAAAAGCTTAGCTTGTAAGGCGGGAACCTCCAGGTTATAGTATTTTATAAATGTAGACGGCAAGGCCCAGCCCGCGGCCATACAAATATCTTGCAGGGTAACCCCGCTAGACCATGCCCACGAGGAGGCCATGCCTCTTGTGGAGTGCGCTCTAACACCCAAAGGGCACTGTAGGCCCTTAGAAGTGTCTGGCGTCCTTTTCCTCATTGAGAACCGGAAGGGCAGACAGGGAAATCACCTGGGCCCTGAACGGTGTGTTTGAGGGATTTTGGCACGTAGCCGTGCTTCGGTTTGAGTATGACCTTTGAGTCATTAGGTCCAAACTCCATGCATGACGCGCTTACTGAAAGCGCTTGCAAGTCCCCTACGCGCTTCACTGAAGCGAGAGCCATAAGAAACGCTGTCTTGAAAGACAAGTGTTTCATGTCTGACGACTGGATTGGCTCGAATGGGGCACCTTTCATGGCCTCCAAGACCGTGGAAAGGTCCCATGTCGGGACTGAAGGGGGCCTGGGAGGGTTTAGCCTCCGATCTCCTCTAAGGAAACGCACGACTAAGTCGTTCTTTCCCAGTGACTGGCCAGACACCGGTTTTGCAAACGTTGCTATGGCCGCCACGTATACTTTGAGCGTGGAAGGGGTCCTGCCCTTATCCAGTAGCTCCTGAAGGAAGGAAAGTACTTCCGTAACCCCGCAGTCTACAGGTGAAAAGCCCTGCGCTTGACACCAAGCAGAGAACACAGACCACTTCGAGGAGTAGAGCCGTCTGGTAGACGGGACTCTAGCCTGCGCGATCGTGTTTAACACTCCCTCTGGGAGGTCAGCGGGTACCCGTTGATGGCCCATGCGTGCAGGGACCACAAATCCGGGCGAGGATGCCAAATCGAGCCTTCCGCCTGAGAGAGGAGGTCTCTCCTCAACGGTAAAGGCCATGGGGCAGCGCTGGTCAGCTGCATCAGGACAGGTAACCACGACTGGTTTGTCCAGAGCAGAGCTATGAGTAGCACTGGGCATCCCTCCCTCCTGATTCGCTCCAACACCTGAGGCAGGAGTGAGACGGGGGGAATGCATATTGGGGGCGGCGGGGCCAAACATGGGCCAGCGCGTCCCGGCTTTTCGAGAAGAATCTCGGGCAGTGAGCGTTTTCTTGGGATGCGAACAGGTCCACCTGCGCTTTGCCAAACGTTTCCCACAGCAGCTGGATCGTCTGCGGGTGCAGAGACCATTCTCCTGCTGGGACGTTGTTTCTGGACAGCCTGTCTGGTCCCACATTTAGGTGACCAGGCACATGCGCCGCTCTCAGCGAGAGCAGGTTGTGCTGAGCCCAGACCAGGAGGCGCTCTGTCAGCCTGTAAAGGTTTCGGGACCTGACGCCGCCCTGGCGATTTATGTACGCCACACTGACATGTTGTCCGACCGGACCAATACGTGGTGGCCTTTTATCTGGGGACAGAAGCGCCGTAGCGCTTTGTCGACTGCTATTAATTCCAAGCAGTTTATGTGAAGGAGCTTCTCCCGTACTGACCATAGGCCAGCTAGCGGTCTGCCCTCGAGCAGCACTCCCCAGCCCCAATGTGGAGGCGTCCGTAGACACCACCTTCACACTCGAGGGGATCCCCAGACTCACACCTGACTGATACCAGTCGGTTACTTTCCATGGTTTCAGAGCCGAAATGCACTGAAGGTCGACCCTGAGGCGAAATAGACCTGCGGTCCACGCCCTGGGGGGAACTCGTGCTTTTAGCCATAGCTGCAGTGGGCGCATGCAGAGCAGGCCCAACTGGAGTACGGAGGCTGCTGAGGCCATCAGACCCAGCATTTTCTGAAACCTGAGCGGGACTATAGAGCCGTGGCGGAAGGATTTCGCGACGTGCTGAATATTCAATCCGCGCTCCGGTGACAGGCGTGCCGTCATGGATAGCGAGTCCAACACTGTTCCCAGAAAGGAAATTCTCCGACTGGGGAGCAGTGAGCTTTTCGCCCAATTGACTGTAAGGCCCAGCTCCTCGAGGTGCTCGAGTAATGCGGCCCTGTGTTCTATGAGCTCCGTTCGTGAACGAGCTAGAATCAGCCAATCGTCCAAGTAGTTCAAAACTCGCATGCCCCGAAGTCTCAGGCGGGAAGCCTTGACCACGCATCTGCGTGAATAGCTAAGGGTAGAATGAAATCTGGGCTCTGGCTCGAGAGCCCCTGTGTACTGGGAACACAACACCGTGTTTACAGCGTTCGAGGCGGGGGGCTCGCTGATCACAGCGGGCAGCCTGGCCGCGCTCAGCTTCTCTATGGCGGGACGCGCAGAGAAAGCGAGCGGGGGGAATCCCGTGGGATTCGGCGTGTGTTGGAGAATGTGGGCACATTTACTAAATGCGGGCACATTTACTAAATGCGGGCACATTTACTACACTGAGAATACTGTCAGCTCGCGCCGACTGAATCAATGCTGTGTTTACAGCGTGCAAGGCGCGCGCTGATCACAGCTGGCAGCCTGGCCGCGCTCAGCTTTTCTGTGACAGGTTGTGCAGAGGAAGCGAGCGGGGGTGAATCCCGTGGGATTCGGCGTGTGTGCCAGAATGTGGGCGCGAGACTGCGGGTACATTAACTGTACTGAGAACACTGTCAGCTCGCGCTGACTGAATCAACGCTGCTGTTTTTACAGCGTGCAAGGCGCGCGCTGATTATAGCGGGCAGCCTGGCCGCGCTAAGCTTCTCTATGACGGGTTGCACAGAGGAAGCGAGCGGGGGTGAATCTCGTGGGATTCGGCGTGTCAGTGAGAGGATGCGGGCGCGGGACAGCGGGCACATTTACTGCACTGAGAACACTTTCGGCCGGAGCCGACTGAATGTGTGTTGGTTTCGTTTTACAGAAACCAAGGGACACGCAGTGTGTAGTGTAAGCGGGCATTGTATGGGCGCGTTCACTACATAGTCTGCACAATCGACCTGAGTCGATTTTATGTGTGCTAGCCCTGCACCGTGGCGGGCTGTGTCTGGGTGTGGGAATGGGCACTGGGCATTCTTACAACACTCATAACACCATCGGCTGTGGCCGGAACACCAGAAAATACACTCTTTATTGGATTTATCTGGGTAGCCATAGAAACGGCTTTTGTGCGCAGGCAAGCGTGCTGAGACACCGGCTGCTTCACTCGGCAAGAACCACAGGAAGGCATCTTTAAAAAGACGACGCTCTTTTAGAGGGGTGGGAAAAAAGGCAGATAATGCAATCACACACACTCTAAACTGAGGAAAGGATATGTACGCTGGAAAGCGCAGCAAGTACGGCGGCTGAAGGCGGCGAGGCCAGCGACTCCAGGCTCGATGGCACGTCCCGCTGAAAGGCTACAAGTCGACGGCGCGGCTTCTCACTCTGGATCCAGCGATGCGGGAGGCTTCGCTGAAGAGATGAAAATCAACGTAAGAGCAGCTATCGAGCCCATTTATAGGGCGAGACCACGCCCTTTCTGGCGGGACGTGACGATATGGACGCGAAAGGCCCCCATTCGTCGTGACGTCACGCAGAGCCTCTCTCGATAGGCTGCTGCTTTTGCCGCAGGGCAGCCAATAGGCGCGCGAGCTGTCTCGCCTATGTTTGCTTGCTGCCGCAAAGCGTTTTACATTAATAAAAAATTAAGGATAATTTTTGGCTTCAATATTTCGTGGAAAAGAGTTTTCCCCATAGCGTAAGATATTACGCAGTACGAGTTTTTACTACGAGTACAGAGACAACTGTTTTTGTCTAAATAAGACTTCACCTTCTCAACAACAACACAGACAGCCATTTCAGTTGAGTGAAGAGATCAAAATCCGAATTGCATAGGATGCAAACCCGGATTAGAATCATTAAGATGTGCAATAATAGAGTTAGTGACCCACTTTTCTGCTATCTTTGAGAAGATAGGAAGTATGCTTATAGGTCGATAATTAGCAGGGTCTAATTTATCACCCGATTTATATATTGGTATGACATTTGTCACCTTCCAACTCAAAGGGACGACTGCCTGCGTGATTGATAAATTAATAAGATGGGTCACAGGCACCAAGATACAGGATGTATAATGCTTCAGAAGATTGGTATCAAATCCAAACACATCCCTTGCTTTAGAACTTTTCAATTTAGAGATTATGTTTTCTACTTCATTTTCTGTAATTATTTGAATATTAAACTTTGAATTTTGAGTTAAGGCAGCCATATAGGGGTCGATGTTGCCAATATTTTGTTGAGAGTCACAATAATTAGAAAACAGTTGTGCAATCTCATCAACGGTACTTTGGAAATTATCGTTTAATTTAGTTGCTAGGCTGAGAGGCTCTGATACCAATTCATTAGCAAATTTGAATTCAAGGTCTTTATCAGCAGTGTGCTTACTTTTACCAAGGAGTTTGTTAATATTTTCCCAAATTAGTTTACAATTTCCTTTGGCACCATTAATTACAGTCATGAAAAAATTGTGTGACTTTATTCCTTGCGGATACATAGTTTAATCAATCAATAGTTGATCCAAATTGTAATGATTTTTTAAGTAATTTGTCTCTGAGTGTCATAAGCTGTTAACACTCACTATTGATCCATGGCAAGGAATAAACTCTTTTCTTTAAATGACCCGCTTTCTGAAACTGAGACAGAACCCCTTTAATAGAGGAGTATGGTAGATCACAACATCTATTAATGTCATCACAAAATAGTATGCTAGACCAATCAAGAGTATTTAGAGCTTCGATTTAACGTTGTTCTTGGTTCTTTGGAATAAATGTTTGTTTTATATTAATGCTTTTACTGACACTTCTCAATCGTTTTTTAGTCAGCTTTCTTGAAAAGAATATGGCATTGTGGTCAGACAAGCCAGTCAAGAAATTGTATGTTTTTATCATTCTATCTAGTTTGTTAGAGAACACCAGGGGCCTGTTTTAATAAGGAGGTTCAACCAACTTTGAGTTAAAACTTGAACTCTGAGTTGACTTACCCTGAGATGGGAAACTCTGAGTTCTCTTACGAGAGTATCTCTCGTACTGCGTAATATCTTACGCTATGGGGAAAACTCTTTTCCTCGAGATATTGAAGCCAAAAATTATCCTTAATTTTTAATCAATGTAAAACGCTTTGCAGCAGCAAGCAGACAAGGGCGAGGCAGCTCGCGCGCCCATTGGCTGCCTTGCTGGAAAAGCTGCAGCCTATCGAGTGAGGCACTGCGTGACTCAATGACGAATGGGGGCGCTTCGCGCCCATTTCGTCATGTCCCGCCAGTAAAGGCGTGGTCTCGCCCTATAAATACCCTCGATAGCTGAATTTCCTCTGATTTTTCTACTCTTCAGCGAAGCTCACGCATCGCTGGATCCGGAGTGAGAAGCCGCGCCGTTGACTCGTAGCCTTCTCAGCGGGACGTGCCATCATCTGGAGTCGCTGGCCCAGCCGCGTTCAGCCGCCGTACCTGCTGCGCTTTCCGGCGTACTATATCCTTTACTCTGCTCAAGTGTGTGTTTGCTTACGTGACGCAACACTCATTTCTCTGTTCTAAAAGAGCTGCGTCTTTTTAAAGATGCCTTCCTGTGGCTCGTGCCGCGCCCAGCTAAGTGAAGAGGACCGTCACGTCATCTGTGTGTCCTGCCTGGGTCATGATCACGCGGCTATCGCGCTCACAGATGGTGGATGCCCTCACTGTGAACTTCTGCCTATGGTGACTCTGAGGACTCGCCTGGCGTCGTTCTCTGAGCCCGCGTCCCAGTCTTCTGTGCCGCGCCGTAAGAAGCGTCGCGCCCAGCGCGCTCCCGAGCCTTCTCCAGCCCGCCAAAGCTCGCCGGTTCGCCCGCCTGCTTCGCCGGCTTCACTTCAGTCGCTCCCGGACGGACAGCGCCCGCCGTCAGCCGCCGCATCCGCTCCCGAGTTCGACGAACCTGCTGAGGTATGCTCTCTCGTGGCTTCTGACAGCGAGGATTGGGCGAGCTCCGTGGACCTCCCCCCCGCTGACGTGTCTAGCCAACCCTCGGGGAAGAGAGACCCGGCATTGAGGCTGAGCTGATGCGTCTGCTTACCCAGGCCGTGGAATGCATCGGCCTCGAGTGGGAGGCGCCTGCGTTGCCGCCGCGCAACAGACTTGACGGACGTTTTCTCAAAAAGGACGAAGCCCCGTCTAAGTCTAGGGCCGCCCCCTTCCTCCCAGAGCTTCACGATGAAGTCGCCAAGTCATGGACCGCCCCATTCTCCGCCAGGCTGCGCACTTCCACCTCTGCGGCTTTTTCCTCCATTGTCGGCGCAGGAGACGTAGGATATCTCTCCATCCCTCCTGTGGAAGCGGCGGTTGCGTCTCATCTCTGCCCGCCCTCTGCGGGACGGCGGGTGCAGACGACGCTTCCTTCTAAAGCCTGCCGGGTGACGTCATCGCTGCACGGGCGCGCTTACACAGCCACTGGACAGGCGGTCTCAGCGCTGCATACTATGGCGGTCTTGCAGATTTACCAGGCTGACCTTCTCCTTAAACTGGACGAGGAAGGGCCCGGGGCTATCAGTGTGGCGGATTTACGAGGCGCTACGGACCTCGCTCTACGTGCCGCTAAAGCCGCTGCTCAGGCCATGGGGCGGAATATGGCCTCTCTCGCCGTTGCTGAGAGACATCTGTGGTTGATGCTGTCTGAGATGACGGAAGCTGAGCGCTCTGTATTCCTTGACGCGCCCATCTCCCCTGCGGGCCTCTTCGGATCTGCCGTCAAGGATTTCGCGGACAGATATTCTGAGGTGCAGAAGACTTCGCAGGCCATGAAGCACTTCCTCCCGAAGCGCTCGAGCTCCGCTGCAGGTCGCTCTAAACAGCCGTCTGCTCGCAGCTCTCAGCCTCAGCCTGCACCGCCCGCAGCCGCCGCTACACAGCGCCGCCAGGCCCGGGACCAGAGACGCGCTCTCGCTCTGCTGGACGCCGCCCCGCTCAGCGCGGGCCCCGGCCGAAGTTTGAGCTCAAGCCCGAGGCCTCGAAGCTTTCCTAGCCACTCTAGGAAAGCGACGGTGTTCGGATCCCGCTGCGGCCGGTTCCCCACCGAAAAGATTCGCTCGTTCAGTTCCTTGCGATGTGACTGTACCAGTATATTTAGCAGCGAAGCAGCCGGTGTCTCAGCCCGCTTGCCTGCACACAAAGCCGTTTTTATGGCTACCCAGATAAATCCAATAAAGAGTGTATTTTCTGGTGTCCCGGCCACGGCCGATGGTGTTATGAGTGTTGTAAGAATGCCCACGCCCCAGTGCCCATTCCCACACACAGACACAGCCCGCCACGGTGCGAGGCTAGCACACATAAATCTGACTCAGGTCGATTGTGCAGACAGTTTAGTGAACGCGCCCATACAATGCCCGCTCACACTACACGCCGCTGTCCCTTGGTTTCTGTAAAAACGAAACCAATACACAGTCTATCGGTTTCAGACCGAGAGCGTGTGCAGTGCAGTAGATGTGCCCGTAGTTTTGCGCCCACATCCCCCCGCAAACACGCCGAATCCTACGGGATTCGCCCCGCTCACTCTCGCTGTGCGTCCCGCCATAGAGAATTTGAGTGCGGCCAGGCTGCCCGCTGTGATCAGCGCGCCCCCCGCCTCGAACGCTGTAAACACGGCGATGTGTTCCCAGGGTACCGGGGCTCTCGAGCCGCCGCTTTGTCGCGGCCAGAGCCCGGTCTGCATTCTACCTCTAGCTACTCACGCAGACGCGTGGTCAATGCTACCCGGGGTATCAGACTGGGTGCTGAACACTATAAAGAGAGGCTATTCGCTACAATTCGCACGACGTCCCCGCCGTTATACGGCGCGCGTCGAGACTACGGTGAGAAACGAAGTATCTCATCTACTTCGAGCCGAGATAGCGAAACTGCTGAGCAAAGGGGCCATAGAGCCCCTATCTCAGGCTCAAAGCGAAGGGGGCTTATACAGCAAATATTTTCTGGTACCGAAAAAAGATGGGGGTTTCAGACCCATTCTAGATCTGAGACAGCTGAACAAAGCGCTTGTGAGGCGCCAGTTCAGGATGCTTACGACCAGGAAAATCCTCGCGCAAGTGCGCCACGGGGACTGGTTTATGTCAATAGATCTGAAAGACGCCTATTTCCAAATACAAATAGCGTCCCATCACAGGCGATTCTTGAGATTCGCGTTCGAGGGCCAGGCATATCAATACACAGTCCTGCCGTTCGGCCTGTCCTTGGCACCCCGTACATTTACGAAGTGCATGGATGCGGCTCTCGCACCCCTGAGACTTCGGGGCATGCGAGTTATGAACTACTTGGACGATTGGCTGATTCTAGCTCGATCACGGTCAGAGCTCATAGAACACAGGGCCACACTGCTCGAGCACCTCGAGAAACTGGGCCTGACAGTCAACTGGGAAAAGAGCTCGCTGTGTCCCAGCCAGACAATTTCTTTCCTGGGAACAGTGTTAGACTCGCTATCCATGACGGCACGCCTGTCACCGGAGCGCGTACTAAGTATTCAGCTCGTCGCGAAATCCTTCCGCCATGGCTCTATAGTTCCGCTCAGAGGGTTTCAGAAAATGCTCGGCCTGATGGCCTCGGCAGCCTCTGTACTCCAGTTGGGCCTGCTTCGCATGCGCCCACTGCAGATGTGGCTGAGAGTACGGGTCCCGCCCCGGGCATGGGCCACGGGTTGGTGCCGCCTCAGGGTCGACCAACTGTGCGTTTCGGCTCTGGAACCCTGGAAAGTAAGCAGCTGGTATCAGTCTGGTGTGAGTCTGGGGACCGCCTCAAGGGTGAAAGTGGTGTCTACGGACGCCTCCACCACGGGTTGGGGAGCGCTGCTCGAGGGCAGACCGCTGGCTGGCCTGTGGTCAGAGCGGGAGAAGCTCCTTCACATAAACTGCCTGGAAATGATAGCGGTCGACAATGCGCTACGGCGTTTCTGTCCCCAGATAAAAGGCCACCACGTCTTGGTCCGGTCGGACAACATGTCAGTGGTGGCGTACATAAATCGCCAGGGCGGCGTCAGGTCCAGGAGCCTTTACAGGCTGACGGAACGCCTCTTGGTCTGGGCTCAGTGCAACCTCCTTTCACTGAAAGCGGCGCACGTGCCTGGTCACCTGAATGTGGGTCCAGACAGGCTGTCCAGAGGCAACGTCCCGGCAGGGGAATGGTCGCTGCATCCGCAGACGGTCCAGCTGCTGTGGGAAACGTTTGGCAGAGCGCAGGTGGACCTATTCGCGTCCCGCGAAAACGCTCACTGCCCAGAATTTTTCTCGAAACGCAGGGACGCGCTGGCCCATGCCTGGCCCAGCGGTCCCCTGTATGCTTTTCCCCCCGTCTCGCTCCTGCCTCAGGTGCTGGAGCGGATCAGGGAAAACGGATGCCCAGTGCTGCTTATAGCTCCGCTCTGGACGAACCAGGCTTGGTTCCCGGTCCTGATGCAGCTGACCAGCGCTGCCCCGTGGCCTGTACCATTGAGGAGAGATCTCCTCTCTCAGGCGGGGGGCTCGATTTGGCATCCTCGCCCGGATCTGTGGTCCCTGCACGCATGGGCCATCAACGGGTACCCGCTAGCCTCCCGGAGAGAGTGCTAAACACGATCGTGCAGGCTAGAGCTCCGTCTACCAGACGGCTCTACTCCTCGAAATAGTCGGTGTTCTCTACTTGGTGTCGAGCCCGGGGCTTTTCACCTGTGGACTGCGGGGTTACGGAAGTGCTTTCCTTCCTTCAGGAGCTAATGGATAAGGGCAGGACCCCATCCACGCTCAAAGTTTATGTGGCGGCCATAGCATCGTTTGCTAAACCGGTGTCTGGCCAGTCGCTGGGAAGAAACGACTTAGTCGTGCGTTTCCTACGGGGAGTTCGGAGGTTGAACCCTCCCAGGCCCCCCTCAGTCCCGACTTGGGACCTTTCCACAGTCTTGGAGGCCATGAAAGGTGCCCCGTTCGAGCCGATCCAGCTGTCGGACATGAAGCACCTGTCCCTTAAGACGGTGTTTCTCTTGGCTCTCGCTTCAGTGAAGCGTGTAGGGGACTTACAGGCGCTTTCTGTAAGCGCGTCATGTATGGAGTTTGGGCCTAACGACTCAAAGGTCGTACTCAAACCGAAGCACGGCTACGTGCCAAAATCCCTCAATACACCGTTTAGGGCCCAGGTAATTTCCCTGTCTGCCCTTCCGGTTCTCGATGGGGAGAAGGACGCGAGTCTCCTTTGCCCTGTCAGGGCATTAAGGGCTTATGTGTCCCGCTCAGCTCGGTTCAGACAGACCGAGCAGCTTTTTGTTTTGTTTGGCGGGCGTTCTAAGGGGCTTGCCGCTTCAAAACAGAGCCTATCCAGATGGATAGTGGATGCCATAGCGCTGGCTTACACTTCCAAGGGCCTGCAGTGCCCATTGGGTGTCAGAGCGCACTCCACGAGAGGCGTGGCCTCGTCGTGGGCATGGTATAGAGGGGTCTCCCTTCAAGATATCTGTACGGCTGCGGGCTGGGCCTCGCCGTCTACATTTATCAAGTACTATAACCTGGAGGTGCCCGCCTTACAAGCTAAGCTTTTGGCGATCTGAACTTCGGGTTTATCGGCCGCCATGCGGCTTGTGTGTGGAGTGTTGACCTGTGCATCGCTCAGTCCGATGCGGCAGCTCCATAAGTGTGGTACCCTTACGGGTCTGATACCCCTACCCATACCCCGTCTATTTATAAAGGAGTGATGCTTCTAGCCTCTCCGCCTCTACTCTGTGAGAGTTGTGGTGATTGTGCACTAGATGCGCCCCGGGCTTCGGCCCTGGGACTCTGGTGTTGGATCCCTGTCCGCACGGCATGTTACACTGTGTTCCCCATAGCGTAAGATATTACGCAGTACGAGAGATACTCTCGTAAGAGAACGTACTCGGTTACTAGCGTAACCTCGGTTCTCTCTAGAGAGGGAACGAGTACTGCGTATCTTGCCGTGCTTGGAATACGCTCTGGTTCGCTTCGGCGTTGAAAAATCAGAGGAAATTCAGCTATCGAGGGTATTTATAGGGCGAGACCACGCCTTTACTGGCGGGACGTGACAAAATGGGCGCGAAGTGCCCCCATTCGTCATTGCGTCACGCAGTGCCTCACTCGATAGGCTGCAGCTTTTCCAGCAAGGCAGCCAATGGGCGCGCGAGCTGCCTCGCCCTTGTCTGCTTGCTGCTGCAAAGCGTTTTACATTGATTAAAAATTAAGGATAATTTTTGGCTTCAATATCTCGAGGAAAAGAGTTTTCCCCATAGCGTAAGATATTACGCAGTACTCGTTCCGTCTCTAGAGAGAACCGAGGTTACGCTAGTAACCGAGTACGTTTTCGGTTACAGAACAGCTGAAATTAGTTGGTTCAATCAACTCTGAGTTGACTGACTCTGAGTAAATCGCGTGCACCACAACTATAAAAAGCCATTATCAATGGAGAGCAGATATTATGAGTCACCATGGCAACAGCGCCAGACAAAAAGAGGTGTTGGGTGTAATTAATTACCAAGTAATCTAAATATTGTAATTTAATTAAAGGGATTACTCTTAATTCTTCTGTAATTTAAAATAAAATATGATGCAATTAGATTAAATAGGCTACTGCATAGACTATAGACCAATTCAGTATAAAACAATAGTGGATTTAACATACATTTTTAAAAGGTATATTTTTTATGTAACCTTCTCCCTCTACACACTTTGATCAATTCAAGAATAATTCATGAAATTGTATATTAATTTGAAAGCATTAAAAGTGCAGTTTCTTGTCTCTCATTGTATTGTTCAAGTGGTTGAGGTTGATATAGGATTTAGTAATTAGTAATATGTAGACCAATGCTTTCTAGAGATAGTAATTATCACATTAATCTAATTACACTGTTGAAGATGTCATTTGTATGTAGTAATTCATAAATATTTTAGAGTAACTTACCCAACTGTTATAATATCAGAGGTGAAACTGGAAGAATGTTATTCAACCTAAAGTAGGCTACTATTGCTTTGATAATTTTTTACTTAAAGGGGTCATATAATGGTACTTGCACTTTTACAAGTTGATTGTACTGAAATGTGTGTTGGCAGTGCCTGTACACAGCCATCATATAATGATAAAAATCCATCCAGTGGTTTTGTTTTAATCTCCTTATATGTTTTCCCCTGCCTCAAATCAAGCCGTTCGAGCCTGTGACGTCACAAGCTCGCACGCCCCTCCCACGACTGTTGATTGACAGCAGCGTTTCAACACAGACCCGCCCTCGCTCGTGAGTGAGATGTCAATCATAGTTTGTCATTGTTTACACTGGAGCAGAATGGCGGCCGTCTAAGCGATTGGGGTGTTCTGTTCCTGGGTGTAATAAGGAACACAGCAGTCATTTTAATGTTCCTAAATCCGAACCGCTGAAGACGCAGTGGCTGAGTTTTGTTTATGAAGGAAATATTCACGACGAGCAACGTCAATGCGCTCATGTTTGCGCAAATCATTTCTCACCAGACTGCTTTATAAACGAGGCGAGGGTCAATATAAATCAGGTTTAGCTAAGAAGCTGCTACTGAAAAAGGAATCGGTACCAACTATTCGTGTTCCTGCTGGACCTCCAGAAGAAGTGAGTGTAACGTTTTATTTATTAACCTTTATATGAATCTTTGCAAATCCCTTGCACGCTTCACGAATGTGGCTAATGTTTACACTCAGGGTGCATTATTACGGCATGTCTTCTATGTAACGTTACGACGTTCTCAATATAATTCATAATCCCACGTTTATAATGAAAAACACGTTGGTGTTGTGTTATTAAAAACTGTGTAAGTTACGCAGTGTTACAGTTAACGTACAGGAATATTAACAGGAATATCAATGCAGTTACAAAACTATAGATGTACTTAAAAGTTTTCTTAAAACATAAAACATTTTCGTACTGCACTAAACATAAACATACAGCAAATTCTTAGTTATCCTTCAACTACTGCTAGAATCATTAATGACATGACCTCATGTCAGTTTCAGTCACGATAGTTGTACCTAACACTGAGATAATGTCACGCATCACTGACAAGCCTACATTTACAAAAAAAAGAAAAGTTTTTCAACATAAATCTGTCAACGAACTAACCTATAACTTACATTAGTAACGTTAAACACATAGCGTTTGCATCTCACAACTCTAACGTTACCCTGCCAGTACATACAAAAATAGATCAAAGTGACATTGTTAACCAACCATTCAGAAACGTCCTGTTCGAGCCTTATTGTCGAACTTCTTCGGGGCCGTCATCTTGTTTCGGGTCCGACTCCGTTTCAAACTGATACGGTTACACAGATGTGTCCTCAGAGAGAATCCCGCTGCCATAATAAACCCTCAACTGTTGTCAAGTTAACACTCCACGTGCGTTGTGTTACAGCGCCCACAGAACAGAGGGGCGGAGTCAGCGAAGCTCATTATCATTTAAAGGCATATGCACTTAAACGGAGTGCTGAACACAGAGCTGTTTTTGAGCAGGTAAAATGAGTGTTTTCTTAAAAAACTAATGAGAATTTTTAATAAAAGTATATTACAAACTTTTCATTTAGACCCTAAAGATTCATATTAACTTGTACAAAAATGGCATTATATGACCCCTTTAAGTACAAGTAAAGTGTGTGTGGGCGGGGGGGGGGGGCAGCTCTCCCATGTAGGGTTGGGGGGGGGGGGACTCTCCCATGTAGGGTTGTAACGTATGAGAGTTTCACAGTATGATAACCGTCTCAGAAAACATCACGGTTTATGGTATTAAACAATTATTAAATATATAAACTGCATTATTAAATTACGGTTATTATTATCATCAGTTAAAATGACAGTTAAATAAGTTAAACATTTGTTCAATAAAACATATCTAATCAACTTATTTCAATAATTGATTATGAATTAGATTAACAACTTATTTTTTTCATTAATAACTTATTAATATGTTTAAAAAATAATTGAGTTCTATGAAATGTTTATTCTGATTTATTTTTTAATGATTTAATACAAATATATTATCAAAAACGGTGGTAATCAAATAAAAGTTTAGCAAACGTTTTAATCCCTTTATTTTTTGGCAAACTGCTCAAAACAGATTTAGTCAATTAAACCATGGGCAAACAATATATATTCCTTAAAGAATGTGTAAATACATTTTAGTATTATTGTTGGTGTTTAAACCACTGTAGGAAACACCACTTCCTCTTTAAAAAAGGGGAGGAGACCGCAAGAAACTCTGGGTTTACTGAAGAAAACCTGCTCCCGACCAGGTTAGGTTCACAGAGTAAGTTACCATGGTAACTGACTCTGAGTATAAGTTACCTCTCTTTCAGAAATGGGCTTGACTTACTCTGCTTTCTCAGGTTTGACTTACCTCCCTTTCTGAAACGGAAAACCCAGAGTTTCCCTCATTTCAGGGTTAACATACTCAGAGTTTTCACTTAACCTCCTTTCTGAAACAGGCCCCAGGTCTATTAGAGTTTTAGAGCGATTTGTTATTCTAGTGGGATCACTGATCATTTGTGTTAGTCCAAAATTATCTGCAATTTCTTTCAGTTTCTTTCTGTCACTTTTATTGTCCCAATTTACATTTAAGTCTGCCATTAGAATAACCTCATTATTAAAGTCACAACAACTCAAAAGTGCCTTAAATTGATCATAAAAATTTACTTTTCCTGAAGGTGGACGATAAAGACATAAAACAGTAAATTACATTTCTGCTGAGAGTGACACTTTAACACCAACACATTCACTTGGGATTTCATTAGGCCAAATTATTTGAGTACATTTGTAAGAGTCCTTCATATACAATAACACCCCTCCCCCTTTCCTTGATGCCTATCCTTTCTAAAGACATTGTAGCCTTGTAATGATACCACTGCTTGTGGGGAAGAGGGTTTTAGCCAGGCTTCAGAAAGTCCCAAGAAATCTACATTTGAGTTAATAAGATGCTCCAATTGTTCCCTCTTAGGAGCCATACTGCGTATGTTCAGATGGCCACCTAAGACCCCTTTGTTTTTACACTGTGGATCCCATATAGGCCTGGCTTGATTAAGAGTCTGGAATAACTTACACGATCAATGTTTTTAAGTACAGGGTTTATTTGTGTACGCATGGGTATGATGGGTTCTGGTGACATACTAGGCTTAGTTGTAATAGGGTCCTGCAGTGGTGGTATTAACCCAGGCAGCTGCTGTAACCCAGGTAGCAGTGGTGGTGTTTGCCCAGGGAGCTGCTGTAGCCCAGATGGCAATGATGGTATTAGTCCAGGGAGCTGCTGTAGCCCAGGTAGCAGAGGTGGAATTAGCCCAGGAAGCTGCTGTAACTCAGGTAGCAAAGGTGGTATTAACCCAGGGAGCTGCTGTAGCCCAGGTAGCAGCCCAGGTAGCCCAGGTAACAGCCCAGGTGGCTGCCAAGGTAGCAGTGGTGGTATTAACCCAGGCAGATGCTGTAACCCAGGTAGCAGAGGTGGAATTAGCCCAAGAAACTGCTGTAGCCCAGGTAGCAGAGATGGTATTAGTCCAGGGAGCTGCTGTAGCCCAGGTAGCAGAGGAGGTGTTAGCCCAGGGGACAGCTGTAGCTGTAACACAGGACTTAAAACAGGTCCAGGGTTTTGTTCATCATCACCAGCCAGAAGTATTATCATCAAAAGATTTACAACCCCAGGAAAGGATCTAGATGCTGTTTGATCAAGTTTACTTGGGGGCGGCCTAGCATGTCCACAATCCAGGATTCTTGCAAACAGAAGATGTTGGCTCCTCTTTGCTGGATAGAGAGTTAAGTTATCCATTTTCCTTGGACATGTTAAACTCAAGAGGATGTAGAAGGACAGGAGAAGACCAGACAAGCATGGCAAAATCCAAGGGTTTTTGATATACTTTTGTGGCAGACACACAGGACCTGCCAAACACCGTGGCTGCACCCTGGTGGCCATCTTGCTTTTTCTTTTATTATTGAGTAATAATATTATCGTAATAATCCTGGAAAATGTACCTCAGAAGTGCTGGTAGTTTCATTTCGAGGAGCAACGTATCCAGCTGATGTAGTAAGTTATTTATTCTTTAGTGCTTTGTTCTAATCGCGATATTGAATAGTGTCTATGAAATATGCAAATTATTAATGAGACTATTATAAAAGTATAGCAGATAACTTAGCAGATATTACTTGCATAAAATGCAACTATCCTT
Organism: Chrosomus eos; assembly: GCA_036326025.1. Classification (NCBI taxonomy): domain Eukaryota; kingdom Metazoa; phylum Chordata; class Actinopteri; order Cypriniformes; family Leuciscidae; genus Chrosomus; species Chrosomus eos. The sequence goes on from CM070835.1 coordinate 32,294,850, forward strand.
TGACATGCTATCTTGTCAATAATAGTTAATAGTTCTCTTAAATGCTTAGTTTTATGATAAGTTCTGTCATTTTTATTGAGGGGGCAAAACACAATGGTAAAAATTGTGATTAAGAGATTAACAAATAAATGTTCCTCAAAAGTCTGGTCTACTATTGTTTGATACATTTTATGATTTCCCTTTCGGAAGGGAACTCGCACTGCGTCGATGACGCTTTGGGGAACGCCTCAGGCTTGACAGTTGTCTGAAATCACAATCAAATCACGGCAATCCCATTGACTGGCGTAAACTGGTGTTAGTTTATTTTTTATTTAAAATGCTCCGCTCTCGTCTGGCCCTCTTCTCGAGTGAAGAGGGCTCAGCATCTGTGGTTGGGAAGTTCAGGGAGGCGAAGGCATGCTCAGCTTTTAGGACTTGCATACCGCTGAGATCCGGGTCCACGGCCAGGCAGGCGGGAGGGCCTGGCCCTTCATAGTTCGAGGACCGTAGACAGGGCCAGAGAGCCAGTGTCGCCTCTCATGTGCCCCCTCCATGGAGGAGCAGGGCGCAGAAGAGGCATGAATCCTGCAAAAAGAGGGATCTGAGGGAGGTTATCCAGCACAAGCGCACACAGCGTTGCTGATGGATAATCTCCCCGGAGGGCTTCATTACATCACAGCCCTCTCCTCTCTTCCCGACTCCCCAGGCGTTCTTTTTCATCAGGCCTGGGGCTGGGCCCATGATGAGAACCATGTTCTGATCTCGGCTTGGTTAGTAAGAGCGCCTGGCATGTAAAGTGGTGGACCCCAGGTTTATAAAAGCGATCTGGTGGGACCCACTTCACTGGGTCTTCTTAAGAGTATTTTTTGTGTGCAACTAACACTAAAAAGTATCTCTCTACAGACTTCGTTTCCTGTATAGAGTTAGGGGGTCATGTCAATGTCATAAGGTAAGAAGAAATTTCTTGGATTATTAGGACCCTGAAGTCCCCCTGTTAGGTGGCTAGAACTAGTGTTGCACGATATACCGGTACTAGAAAGGTATCGCGATACCCAGCTATTAAAATCGGTACGATATGAAATTGTATTTAGTACCGGTACTTTAAGAGTGACAGCACTCTAAATAATAAGAGCAGTATTTCTTTAATTTGCATCTATGTGTGACAGTCGGTGTCAGGATGTGTGTGCAGAGCTTTCTTTCCACTGTTTACATTCACTAAACAACGGAAGCAGAACAGTAAAATATAAAGGACAGCGAAACATGCATGCATGAGAAAATAAAGCGGGGACGTGCTCGCGCTGCCGGACTTAGACCAGAAGCGCGCGCACACTAGGGCTGGGCGATAAATCGATTTTATCGATTAACTCGAATGTGTAGCTTACGCGAGTTTACGCCGATTTTTTTTAATGAAAATCGGTTTTCTCTTTAACAACCGCCGACGCGCCCATATGGGCTCCCGTAGTTCCGACCGCGCTCAGCGCTTATGATAGAAATACACAAACAACATGGCAAATGAACAAAACCGCGGCAGCAGAAGCACACCCGCCGAAAACATTTACAAACTGAATCTGCAGGGCCGCCAACTCTCACGAGTTCACTGAGACACACGCAATTGTCACTTTTTACACGCTCTCACACACACATCCATTTCCTCACGCAGAGAAACATCGCGAAGCAAAGAGGACACTGACACCGACATACAAGACAGAGCAGGTTAGCCTACTGTTGATATGAAACAGATTCTCGGCTCTCAGATTCTGTTAATTTTATTACGAAATTCAAACAATAAACACCGTTTTGGGGCTTGTAAATGTGACTTGAAAGATCGCTGACAGATCTCAGTTCAAGCGGCGCATGAACCGATCATCTGTTACTCTTCACTACTAACTTACCCAAATGTAGCTAATAAAATCAATCGATCAGTGTTTTTCAACCGCGGAAAGATGTCCATAAAACAGCTGGAGAAACAACATGTGTCACTTAACGTTACATTTACCTCAGGATGCCTTTTAATGACCCATAGCACGCATGTTAGTTGGACTTAAAATAATTGCTATAGAGAGGAGTATTTGGCTAAATATGATAACTATATTACACATTATATTTTACCTATATCATTAAAATATTATAACATTGTTTGTTATTATAAAAAACGCATTATGTTTAATTTAAGTTAGTTTTAACCTTTAATAATACCAGCTGACAGGGCTCTCTGTTTACAGCATTAGGTGATTTATTTTTGGAGAACAATTAACATAACACATTAACATATCTACTGTACCTAATATTTATCCAAAGGAATTGATATTGAATCAATATTAGAATCAAAATCACATGAATTGAATTGAAATTGTGAAATTTGTGTTAAGCAATAATAAAAACAGTAGCATACCAGTCTTTATGCATGTAAACATTGTGTTTACATAGTTAATAAACTTGATAAAATGATGTTTAGTTACCAAATAATTTGACAATCACAATAAACTTCTTGTGATGCAAGTTTTTTTTTCTTTACACATCCCCCCCAATCCACCCATTTTATGTTATGTTACATATACACTAGGCTATTTACAATGACAGGACCCTCTGGTCTTTTTGGGTTGTTGTTTCTGATTGCACTTTAATCCAGATAATATCCCAGAAGGGAATATCAAAACAAAATAAAGTAAAAACTTGTTTTGAACAATTTCTTTGTCATCTGAGGATTGATTTTAAGTAGGGAGAGAAAAAAAATCGATTTAAATCGTAAATCGGATTTTTTGTCAAAAAATCGGGGATTTTTTTTTTAGGCCATATCGCCCAGCCCTAGCGCACACCCCTTTCACACAGCATGCGATCGCCACTTCAGTTCTCTTTCGTGGATTATTTGGATTGCATAATGCAAATTCTAGGTAAAAATTTACGTCCTGGCAAGTATTCACGTAAACACAGTCGGGTATGTCTTTAGTGAATGTAAACCGTTTGTAAAAATAAATCGTATGTGTTCCATTGGGAAGCCTACGTGCAGGTCTTACAGGGCCGGACCAGCAGCTAATATTCTGTGTAATTAATGTTAATGAAACAACAGAAAATAGACAATATCCCAATGCTTGACTGAATAAATGTATATATTTATTAAGAATCAGTCTATAATTAATTTATAGAGTGAAGACTATTTTTTTCAGCTACAGTACTAGGTTTATTTAACAGTACCATTCAAAAAATAAATGAAGCACTGTTTATTTTATTTGTCTCTTATAGTATTTGTCATATTGTTTGTAATTTGCTTTTTTGCTTACCGGTATTTTAAATAACAAAAATAGAATTAAATTAAATATCTATATTGTAATTATAAAATTACATTTAAAATATATTAAATAACTCGCTTCATGAAATAAAGATTTTGGTCATCCCAACCTGTTCAGAATTGTGAAAGTTTAGCAAATAACTAGGTTAGCAAAGGTTAACATGATTGATAATAATGTGAATGTTGCAAACATCTTTGTAAGGACGTACACACTGGCACTTGCTAATTATTATTATTTATTTTTTTTAATAAAGGGAAGGTAATGGTAAAAAAGCATTGAAGGAACAAAGTTAATTTTTTTAAATTAATTTATAAAACAATGAATTGTAAGTTCTGTCATATTTTTCAGTTACTTTTACTGTTTTCGTTTTTTTTTCCCCCATGGTATCGATTCAGTATCGGTATCGAGGTATTTTAGCCTGGTATCGCATCAAAGTCATAATTTTGGTATCGTGACAACACTAGCTAGAACGATAGAGAAGCACCAGTTGTTTGGGCTTATTCTGTGAGTATGTGATGGCTTTCCTTGTTGTTTTATGCGCAAGATAATGCGGGCATGCCACCACTCATTCTAGCTGTAAACTGTGTTTATGCTTCCGGGTTAGCCCTCGGGCTAATAGCCACCTCAGGGTAGAATATCTCTCAAAAGGTTTTGTTTTAGAGTATAGGCTGACGGTGGTGCTTCAGATAGACCTAATGTCCGTCTGACATTTTTTATCCTGAGTACATCGCCCCCCTGAGCTCTGTTTGGGTTTTCAGTAGGCTGAGCGGTTTTGCTAGCCTGACTCTGCCCTCCTACGTACTTCCGCTCAATTTTCATTTTCCTTCAGTACTACGTCTGGGATTCTGCTGTAGACTTTGGTTTTCTCCGAACAATTTTTTACTGGACCAATCAGCGAACAGAGGGAGTGGCTGAGAACGATGACGTTGGTGTCGACTCGTGAGTTATTTTGAGTTGTAGTTCAGTAATGGCAGCGGAGAAAGATGTGGCAACACTGCCGAATTTAAAGAATTTAAAGCCGGATCAAGAACAATCTTTGCTTAGTTTTGTTGGTGGCCATCCTCCCACGGGGTTCGGGAAAATACATATGTCACGACCAAACGTTAGCGATTGGCTATGGCAGATCCAGAGTGACTCTGGGCAGATCCAATAGTTTTAGACTTCAATAGAGTACCCGCCTACAAGGAAGTTAATGCTTGTCAATGGAGCGGTGCCAGACTATGTACAAATGAAATGACATGTAAGAGAGTCAGTCTGGTGGGACCAGGCTACGGTTCTGCAGCCCCTCGAAAAAATTATAATATTTTTTTATAAAGCTGTGGCTCCTCAGGTAGATCTAGGCTTTTAGGCTGGCCCCATGGGTCTTTCAGGCAGGGTTAGGCCATCTTTCGATCTGCAAAGAGATCGTTGCCAGACCCTGCCGTACAGAGTTCTGAGTACTCCGTTTTCAGCTCTGTATCAATCTACATCACACCACGATGGCTCAAGCTGAGCGGACAGTTCTAACCTTCATTTTATTCTGTTTTTTTTAATTATGCTGCCTTGTAGCCAGAGCATTGCCATGAGCTGACGCCCATGCATATAGATTGAGGGACCTAATCTGGGGCCTCCTAGGCAGTAGGGCTGCGCGCTATGGCTGAAAACTGTATCAAGATATCAGTGTTTCATATCGGTCGATATCGATAATTATTGATTTTTTTTATGACCAATTTAAAATAAGGACCAGGAGAAAAAATATATTACATTTAAACATTTTTATTTTAAACTTAACCTTCCTCTGATTATAATCCCAAGACAGAAATGTCAACACAACCATGGAAAACTCAAATAATTAAAATGTAAACATAAGTCTAAATTCACAATCAGACCTGCAAACTCCTCAGAATAAAAAAGATGACAGTGGCGCGGTGCGGCGGGACGGGGGTGGTGGGGGGTTGTGGTCGTACCTGCCCCCTGCTCGATTTTTTTGTGATTTTAATATGCAAATGACACATTTCTGAGTGGTTACAGTTTGACAAGAAATACAGTGTGAAAAAAGCACAATGTTGTGTTTTATTGTGAGTATAGGCCTACACAAATATAAGTAAACACTTTGCAGACTGAATGATGTTCTGTATTAACAAAATGACGGGGTATATTTTTATGTCTCCAACTCCACTGTTTGATCGCGCCCGCGTGTCTCACTCTCTCGTGCCCCTCTCTCTTGCGCCCGTGCATACTCTCTCTCTCGCGCACACACACACACACACACACACACACACACACACACACACACACACACACACACACACACACACACACACACACACACACACACACACACACACACACACACACACACACACACACACACACACACTCCAGCATTGCAATCTTGACATCGCAAGCCTGTTCATTATGCTGTGTTCACATCCAACGCGAATAGAGCGAATTATCCAATAATGTTTCACAATTCTAGCCTGCATGGCATACAGATGAAGGGCACTCATTTTCTGCTCCTCAATCGCCGGTTACTGAAGAGGAATCCAGCAGCACGAGACAACGTGATGGCGCAACCAAACTGACACCATTACATGATTACCGTTACCGCGTGTCACTCCCTACGTTGCTAGGTAGGTTACCAGAGAGTGAGTGCCTTTGTTACAGTTTTTCTCATTTGCTAAGGCTCGCTAAATGAAACTGGCATCCGCTTGATCTTCATCATCGTATTATTACCACAGCAGAAGTCTTCTCTTGCAAATGCTTTAACACTTTTTCATTTGTTTCACACATTTTTCACACCCTTTTTCAAAACAGTTACCACAGATCTCATTGAAAGACCCTAAACTCTATTGGATTCACTGTGTCGAACAAAAGGAAAACATCTATAAACAGCTGATAGAAAGTCCTTGCATAATTATAAATCTCTATCCATCTGTGTGAAACTCATTTGCACAACTCTTCAATCAGCAATCAGTCCTCATCCATCTATAAAAGATGCCACCTCTGTGTTGCTATTTGCAAGCATGGATCAAAGAGGCCATAGGCACGGAAGTAGAGGAAGAGGCCATGGCAGAGGGGCAAGAGGAAGGGAGGAGGAGGAGGAGGAGGAGGAGGAGGAGGAGGAGAAGAAGGAGGAGGAGAAGGAGAAGGAGGAGGAGGAGGAGGAGGAGGAGGAGGAGGAAGGGAGGAGGAAGGGAGGAGGAGGAAGAGGAGCAAGAGGAGGAAGATGAGCAAGAGGAGTAAGAGGCCATGGCAGAGGGGCCAGAGGAAGAGGAGTTTGTATGCGTGGTGGAGGAGCTGCAGCAGCAAGAGGACGAAATCGAGCTGAAGTTTCAATTGAAATCTATAAAAACATGAAATTTTCAAATGAAAAACAATTCTTGACCATGTCATCAATCATAGCTTGTCCTTTAGAGAGGCTGGACAAAGGGTCCAGCCCATTCTCAGTCGGAGCACTGTGGCATCTATTGTCAGGCTTTTTCAGAATGAACAGGTAATTCACAGTGTTACTGTAATGTATACAACTATTTCAGCTTTACTGCATTATGTGTGGATTCTATAAAGTAAAAGCAAAAAGCATGTCAAAATTTACATTACTATATGACAGTCACATAAATGGGATTGATAAAAGATCTGCATTACTGTATACACAGTTTGTTCTGCTAACAGGGCAATGCAGTAAAGCTGAAATAGTTGTATACATTACAGTAACACTGTGAATTACCTGTTCATTCTGAAAAAGCCTGACAATAGATGCCACAGTGCTCCGACTGAGAATGGGCTGGACCCCTTTTTTTTTAAGGTATTTCCGTATTTCCACCCATGAGTTTCATTTGGTAGCTTTTCTTTTCCAGTATCCATTTGAGTTTGTAGTATCATTTCATATTGATGGCTGTATTTTGTATTTTGTTGTCCATTGTGTAATGATTGATTGAAAGAATAAATTAATTTGACCACAAGTTGTGTTGTTTGATGGAAATATTTGCTTATGTTACATGTTTTTAATGTTTTGTGAGTGTTAGAGCATTTTGCTAACAAAATTAGTCATTTTGGCCATTGAGCTTTAGTTTTATCCTATGTGTTAACTGTTTTGAAAATGTGATGTCAGAGTGGGCAAATGTGTTTAAGCAATCGAGAAAAACTGTAATGCAACCAAACTTGCTTCGCAACCTGTGGTTTCTTCCGACGAAGAAAAAAATATCGAACGTTTTATCGAACACATTTTTTATTGATATCGATCACGTGTCTATCACGATACATATCGTTATCGTTTTATCGCCCAGCCCTACTAGGCAGAGTGGTCTATGTTGTACTCCCCTGCTTTAAGGGTTTTTGCTTTATTGCTGAGTACACTGCTTTTGGCAATGTGATTAGGTACCAGGATGCTGTAGGCGCTGTTAAACAGCTTTTCTGCCAACGAAGGCTGCGTGGTTAGGTAGTAGGCCTCAGCAGGCCTCCTTGACCGGGCAGCCCCCAAGAGGGCTCTTTAGGCCAGCTTACCTCAGGTTGTTGGCCTTAGTAGTTCAGGCAGTAGACTCACTGGTGGGTAGTAGGCTTTAACAGGCCTCCTCGGAGGTGGGTCCCAACATTGTGGGACATACATTATGGCCGCGACCAGGTATCTATCCTTATTAGGCCTCCTGTGGGTGGGTCCAATAATGTTAAAATAGTATGGTTCCCAACAGGTTATTTTGTGGCAGAATAGACTTGCTATCAGCTAGTAGGCCCAACCAGGCCTCCCTGATAGGCAAGTCCCCAGCAGCAGTTGGCCTTATCAGGTCACCATGTAGTTCAGTCCCCGACACCTGGTGGTAGTTAGTCTCTTTCTTGAGAAGACTTTTAGGAGGCTGGCTTAAACAGGCCGCTCCGAGACTGGGCCCTAGGACTAGCTGGCCTTAGCAGGCCGCCCTGGGACTGTTACCCGGATTCAGGGCTCATAGCATCCAGTTGTTTAGATTGCTATCAGGTAGTAGGCCTCTTCAGGCCTCCCTGAAGGTGGGCTCCCACAGGTAGTAGGCTTCATCAGGCCTCCCTGAAGGTGAGCCCCCACATCTTGTGGTCGTCAGGTATTGGGCTTCACCAGGCCTCCCTGAAGTTGAGTTCCCACATACAGTGGTTATCAGGTGGTAGGCCTCACCTGGCCTCCCTGAAGTTGAATTCCCACATATAGTGGCTATCAGGTAGTAGGCCTCACCAGGCCTCCCTGAAAGCAAAGCAGGGATTTATAGGGTTAAGAGAACAACACATACGTTTCACTTTTCGATTCTGTGTTCTCTTTTTAAAAATGACAGAGCTCAATGTTTCTTGAGGTCAGAAAAGTAATAAAATTGTTAGAAGAATGTTGTCTGTGATATATTTTCACTGCAAAAAACAGAAATGCAGTAAATATTGCTGCAAATATTGCTGGAAATTTTTGATAATTGTCATTTTAGGCTGCAAAAATCAGAAAAAAGTCCTCCAAAATCCTGGAGGGACTGGCAAACATGAGGTTGTCATGGCTCTTTGGAGCAGCAGCAGTACATATGTCTTGGTGATAGATCTTATCTATGTATATTAATGCAGCAGCATGTTTTACGTACTCTTAAGGCCCATTCACACCAAGCACGATAACTATAAAGATAACGATAACGATAAAGATATAATTCTAAAAATCGTTCTTCATATTAACCCTCTGAGGTCGGCCGTCACGGGGGCGTGATGAGCTCACTTTTTTCCTTATCAGTGCAAAAGAGACTCAAATTACTCTGTTGATTTTTATCTTAAATTTAAGTGTTGTACATCATTAGATCCTGTTTAGTTTCTATTTTTTTTTAGGGTACTCACAATAAAAACAAAGTGTTGTGCTTTTCGTCAAATAAAGAATAATAAACATGATGCGCGTTTTACCTTCTCTCCGTCAGTGAAGTCCATTCTGAAACGCGTCCGAAAAAATAACTGTAACTCTGTTAATACTTGTCACAGAGATACGAGAGATGTCTCTTTATGAAGCTGAGATTCTCTTCTTTTAAATGAAGTAAGCTACTAAAAAAAATTATATTTCCAGTTTATGTAATCCGTTTGAAACCAAGGAGAGTTACAGTTGTTTCGTTCTCCCCTCATTATCATTAATCAGCTCAGATCGCCACGCCCCCAGCGCTTTTCACATGGTAAAATAGGTGATCTATGCATCGCACACGCGGCACGCCCCGAAAGCATGAAGCTTCTTCATCAGATCATTCACTGTTAGTTCATCGCGTTTGGAGGATGGCAGCAGCACGCTACTCCGACAGAGAGGCCCTTCAGATGATTCTGGACAGTGATGACGAATTCACATTTTCTTCAGAGGAAGATTGCAATTCGGACGACGAAAAGGCTGCATTTTCAAGAACGAATTGATCCAACCGAGGATAGAAGTTCGGAGTAAGTTTTTTAGTGTTATAATTCGTTTTCTTATCATATAGAGCTCAAATGAATTTTATATTTTGCCTAGTTTTGGCTAGCTTTTGACATAGGAAATACCTCACAATATCCCTAACATTGTATGCTCGTGTAAACTTTTTAAATGTGATATTCTCTGAACATATTTGTATATAGCATACATATTTTTCACTCAGTTTTGATTAGTTTATGACACTGATTATCATGCTAAATAGCCTACTGCCTTATGTGTAGTGCATTTTGTTCGAGAATAACTTCTAGGTTATGTGATTGAGATAAATATATTTCAGACTCCGGTAAAATACGTGATACTGTCTAAATACAATATATTTTATATATAAATGTTCAGTTTTGGTTAGCCCATGACTTATCATGCTAAAATAGCCTACTGCCTTAGCCTATGTGTAATGCATTTTTTGGGGAATAACTGCTAGGTTATATGTGATATTTCAGACTCTGGTAAAAACGTGATAGATTCTGTCTAAATACAATATGTTATATATAAATGTTCAGTTTTGTTTAGCCTATGACACTTTATCATGCGTAAATACTTGTTTGTGAATACAGGTGTAATGTTTGAAATGTAAGTTAGTGATGTGTCGTTCGTTCGCGAACAATCCGTTCATTGTGTAGCCTATCCCTAAATGCGTGCTGTCTATATGGGCCATAGATACTCGCAAATGTTCAGTTTTAGTTAGCCTATGACACTAATTATCATGCTTACTGCCTTATGCACTGTGAATACAGGTGTAAATGTTTGAAATGTAGCGATGTGTCGATCGCGAACGATCCGTTCATTGAGTGTACATAATAAATGCGTGCGTTCTATATGGGCCATCAACAGATACTCTGCTGTATACATAATGTATGCTAACAGTTATTTTGTTTTGTTTTTAGGAATGTGGCATCATGCTCTCCTTCTCCAGCACCTCGCAGAGGGACACGCAGGTCTCGTTCAGTTCTCAGTGCGATCGAGAATAATACTGAGTAAGTGCATAGACGTAATATCGTTTACATCGTCATAATGTAAAAGTTCCTATTATTGTGTGAAATTAATCCATGGTAATTAGTGATTGATAAGCGTAATAATAATACAGTTTCTTTGATTGTGTTATCAGCATGCATTCTATATGGGCCATCAACAGATGTTGTTGTTGTTGTTGATACTTTATTGATCCTTTGCAGGAAATTATATTGTCACGGCAGCTTTAACACTCAATAACAAAACATAATACAAAAAAAACAATAATACCTATATAGAATATTCAGTAACAGATGCATATTCAGTACAGAATATTCAATAACTCTGTTGTATACATAATGTATGCTAACAGTTATTTTGTTTTGTTTTTTAGGAAATTGGCTGCATCACGTTCTCCTTCTCCAGCACCTCGCAGAGGGACACGCAGGTGTCGTTCAGTTCTCAGTGCGATCGAGAATAATACTGAGTAAGTGCATAGACGTAATATTTTACAGATGAAATGTAGCCTAATTGTGTTTACATCGTCATAATGTAAAAGTTCCCATTCTTGTGTGAAATTACAAATATGTCTTTTTTAAATCCATGGTAATTAGTGATTGATAATGATAATAATACAGTTTCTTTGATTGTCTTATCAGCATGCTCACACTTTTTCTTTCTTCTTTTTTTTATAACAGATGTGACAATGTCCAAGCACCAGTTCCGAAGAGAGCCAAGGCAAACAAGCAGACGAGCAACATGCAGTCCACGCTGTCATGGAAAACAGAGACCGATGTTGACATGGTTCCACAGACACTGCGATTTCTTCCTGCACGGGAAACTGGACCGCAACTGAGCTCTGTAGACTCGCATTCGCCCATGAGTCTATTCAAACAGTTTTTTAAACCTGCGGTAGTTTTTTTTTAGTATTCTTTGAATAAAAATATTTTTTTTTATAAAAAAAACAAGTTTGGTATTTTTATGTTTGTTTTTTTTAAAGGATGTGTTAAGTGATAGTAATGACTTTAAGTCTTTACATTCTTAGGAAAGAACGTAAATTCTATTTTGAATAAATGCTGTTCTTTTTAACTTTTTGTTCACCAGTGAATCATTCTTTGTTCAGGCTGCCTCAAAGCACCTTGATGGCCCATTAGCCATTGGGGGAGTGTCTTTAGTCTTCCCAGGTGTAAATCACATTAATATTCATGGGCATTAACACTCCCACGCATACAGCACTGCTGACCCAAAAACTGATGTAAGAAATTCAAATCGTTATATTGATGTTTCTGAAAGAGTGGTCAGAATGATTTTCACTTCATTTTGAAGTAAAAATTCTAGCCTACAAGAATAGTAACTCAAAAGTATTGTGGACAACTATTCATTATGTGTTAAATGGCCTTATTGCAGTGACATTTTTTTTTCCAAAACGTACTAACCACGCATATTTTTTTTTTTCTATAAAATGCAAACAAGTACATCAATTTTGCTCACATATTATTGTAGCAGAGTTTGTGCTGAATACAGCAAATTTATATGTTGGCAAATGGTATGTTTTAAGTAGCTGAAATAAGCACAAATGTCAGGGCATACCAAAACACCGAAAGAGCCCCAAAACAGCTCAGACCTCAGAGGGTTAAAGAATAACAGAGTTCACACCACAACTATAACGATAAAGATATGAGGAATGATATCGTTGGGATCACTTTCAGACCGATTTTTTTCCAGCTGTCGAACGATAAAACACTGACAGCCAATCAAAATCCATTCTAATTTAAAGGTCTCATGCATTTAAAATGACAGATGACATTGCAGAGAAGGTAATCGTCGAGGTACAAAAAAATCCTCCACTGTTTGACAAGTCAAACCCCCTTTTCAAGGATACGTTAAAAAAGATGAATATATGGAAAGCAATCGGTCGTATTCTGGGAATAAATGGTGAGAAGTATTAATGATGAGATAGTATGCAGTTTAGCATAGTGTAACAATATTACCTCAGGTAGGCTATCCAGCACTCGTTTTGACAACATTGCTGAAGTTGCAGTGAAAAAGGCGTTCTATACATAAAGGTGTTGACTAGGCGATGTTTTTATCCCATCATTGACTTCGTCAGCTAAATTCACTGCTTAGATTAGATCGATTACACTAGACTTGCTAGATTCACTGTTTAGATGCACTCGGAACATAGCATGCTGGCTGAGGACATCTGCTGGCAAAGACGTGTAAAGGCAATAAGAACAGCAAAAACATATTCAATGACATGTTGTAAACAACAATTATAATACAATGTAATCTACTTTGAAACCGCAGTGCTTAGAATAAAAAGACTGTTATCGGTCGTTGGTGTGGACGCATATATAGTTATCTTTATCGTTATCTTTATAGTTATCGTGCTTGGTGTGAACGGGCCTTTAGCAACATAGTTCTAAGTGATCTAGAGGCTTTTTACAGTTTTTTACAGCGGAATACATTGAAAACACGGTAAGTTTATCCCTATACCTGTCATGCCGCTGCTCTGAATAAGGTCTATTGTCCATAGGTATGAATTTGTGCGTGTGAGTCCCAAACCATGTATTAGGGAGGATTGGGGAAAGACCTTGAAATCTCACCAAGAAAATTCATGTCCTTCCAGCGCAGTCTCATCCCAAGAAGTCATATACTGACGTCTTGGGACGTCTTTTGACCATACGTCAATATCCGCCTTTTTAGGGTACCCTTAAACGTCGGTTAGCTGACGTTATCGGATCCTAACTCTACCCCAGACCTAAACCTACCCCTAAACCTACCCCGTCACCTATTGACGTTAAAGGTAAAGCGTCAGTTGTATGACGTCCCAGGATCGTCATTTACCGACGTTTAGGGGTACCCTAAAAAGGCGGATATTGACGTATGGTCAAAAGACGTCCCAAGACGTCAATATATGACTTCTTGGGATGAGACTGTGTTAGTCCTTCATATATACCATTTTGGTGGTCTTTAATGTGGTGTGATCGCTGTAGCGCCCCAGTTCAAGAAAAGCAGCAGCACAAAATGTACATGAACGATCATCTCTTTTGCTTTAGTTGGAGCAAGAAATAAACATGAATGAACATAATCATGTTCCTGGAGATGGAACATGATGGAGACATGCCTAATCATGTTCCTGGAGATCTACCTTCCTGCAAAGTTCAGCTCCAATCATGATCAAACACAACTGAGCCAGTTAATTAAGATCTTCAGGAGCACTTGATAATTATAGACAGATGTGTTGGATCAGGGTTGGATATGAACTCTGCAGGGATTAGAGCTGCACAACTCTGGATAAATTGAGAATAACAATTTTTTTTGTTTCAAACAGAGATCATGTCTCACGATTCTGAAGACAACTAAACAAAATAACCTGTAATTTACTAGAGGTTCTGACAAAATGTTAATTCCTGCAGTCGATTTACAATTTGAATGAGTGATTCAATGACTTATTCTGCTCTTGTGTTTGCATCCCTTCTCATGAATTTAAGGGTTACATTCTCCCCTGGAATATTGGTAAGAAGCATAGTTAATACACTCCCTTTGGTAAGCTACTCACTTACGGCTTTGTCAAGCTGCTTACATGGCTAAGGATTTCGTTAGAGCTGTGCTTGGGCCTTAGGCTTACGCCATCCCTGCAAGGGAGGGAGGAAGGTTGTAAAGGCCGGGACTTCCCTTGGTATATAGAGCATAAAAGCTTGGGTATGTTTTCATTACAATTGGGATGTATTGGCTTAGGGAGTGGCTCCACTAAGCAGTATATGACTGCTCAATTTACGCTATGCTCCCTATGTTTGTGCATATTCACAGCTTGGTGAGGCAGGCATTCCCAACTCCATGCTTGTCGAAGTTTCACTTTGAAAGGGAACATCTAGTTTACATGTAACCCGGTTCCCTGAGAAAGGGAACGAGACGCTGCATCTCGTTGCCATGCATCAGGTTTGCCTGCACATCTCCTTCAGACTAAAGATTATTTGTGTGTTTAATAGTCAAATTAAGGTCAAATAATAATAATAATAATACATTTTTACATTTATATAGAAATGTATATATACATTTCAGCACTCAAAGCGCTTTACATAGAAGGGGGGAATCTCCTCAACCACCACCAATGTGCAGCATCCACCTGTATGATGGCAGCCATAGTGTGCCAGACTGCCCACACAAGCTTATTGGTGGAGAGGAGACAGTTGATGAAGCCAATCAATATGGGGATCATTTTGAGGTCATGATGAAGGACAGGGCCCAATGTGCAAATTTGGGATGCCAGGTTTACACCACCACTCTTTTGAAGTATATCCTTAATGACCACAGAGAGTCAGAACCACGGTTTAAAGTCTCATCCGAAGGACGGTGCTTTTTGACAGTAGTGTCCCCATCCCTATACTGAGGCGTTAGGACCCACACAAACCACAGGGGGAGCACCCCCTGCGGGCCTTACTAACACCTCTTCAAGCAGCATCCTAGTTCCCCCAGGAGGTCTCCCATCCAGGTACTAACCAGGCAAAACCCTGCTTTGCTTCAGTAGGCAACCAGCCTTGGGCTTTGCTGGAATCCTCCCATGGGTTAACAGGTTAAAAACAGACTTAATTATTTGGAATATTTAGGGGGAGGGGGGGGGGGGGGGATCTCATTTAGTCTGCTCTTAACACTCGTCTTTAATATTTCAAATACTTTGAACTGAAGACATTTGGCAGTCCAAAACTTCAAAAGAAGTTCCGTTCACTTTGTCCATTTTTTTGGATGAGAGTTGGTCTTTTTGGACATTGGGGATGCTAGATGTCAGGGCTTATTCTTATGTTTTCTGGTTTCTTGTAGATGAAAGATGAAGTTCGGTGGATTTATGCTGCTTCTCATCAATTCAGCAGCCTCCATCAATCTCAAATACATCTCCAAAAGGAACTCAGGTATGCAAGTTATTTTACTCCACTTACAGTGTCCTTTCAGGCCAAGACCATGCGCTAAAAAGTTTGATTTAAGCTTTTAGGGTTGTATTTTTGTGGTGGTTAAGTAAAACTAGGTATTTGGTTCAGAATCTTGGAATGATGGGTATCTACAGTAAATGCAGTATGTTGTCGCCATTGGTGAAAAAATACACCATGCTTTGATTTCTGATGAACTGTTTACAAAAAAAGCAAAGGATTGGTTTTTGATGAAATTTCTGTTAAAGAACTCAGGCTCTCTACACGATCACATAACTCCTCCCCCCCTGCTGCATTGTGCGTGTGTTTGTGTGTGGGTGTGGTGTGCGTTGAGCAATTATGTTATCAGCACCAAACGGGCATTTATGTGGGTGGTAAAAACACAGAGGCAATCTTAGCTGTCAGTTTCTCACCCAGGCTGAGATTTTAGAGTTTGGCATGCATGTTTTACTGTGCCACCAAATAAGCAGAAATGTTTCCTGTTTTTAAATATGCATGATTAACATGTAAGACACTAGTTTATAGCTATTTTTGTGTAATGATGCTGTGTTAAAAATTAAGCAGTGGTAACTTATGATACTATGATGTTACCACCATAACTGTGAATGTTTTAAGGATAAAGGATGCATCTGTATAAATGTATATGTGCTTTGATTTCTCTCTAAAAATGTCCATAACAGCACAGGGATGATATTACTGATATTGATATGAAACTGATATTTTTCTGAGGTATTGGATTATGACTGTGTGACCTTGAATTACCTTAACCAATGAAAATGTTATGAGTGCCTATGAATAACCACATTTTTTTTATAGTAGCTTCAATTTTTTTCTTTATTTTTATTGAAGAAAAGTATATATATATATTTTTTTGCCAAACAGATATTTTTCAGCGAACACCACCTGTCACAATCATTAAAACACACTGTAATTTTGATGCTCATGGTTCCTTTTTAGTGGTTTAATGGAAGGAATAATCCACATACAGAATGTGTCACATTAAATTATGTAAAAAGAAAAAGGTATTCGCTCTTGTTTAAGACAGTTTGTGTCTTGAATTTGCATCTCTCACATCATAATGGATCTATCATGTAGTTGTTCCTTTTACTTGCATCTGGTTCTGGGAGAGTGTTAGTTTTGGACCTTGAATTTTGTGTACAGTTGTCTTGTTTTTTTTTCAGTCTTTCTAGCTTTCTAGCCACGATAAGGCTTTATCAATATTTCCTTCAGCTTGCTTGTTATGTTTTTGATTGAAACAACAATAATTTAATATTGATTTGGGGGAATTTATGTCAGATTGAAGGGTTTAAGTCAGACTTCAATACTTCTGCAATGCACTGATATGAAAATGTTATTGAAAATATCACGAATGGCTCAAGGGCTTATACCATGAAGCCTAGGTTGCTACCCAGTCAGCAATTTGATCTCATATTGATCTCACCATGGATGTGATCACAATGTGAGGTCACATCAAGCTAAAAGTGTAACCTCACAGTTTACTCACTGTGTGCTCAAACTGTGAGCTTACAGGATACTCATGACAAAGCTCACCATGTGAGACCACTGTGATATCATTGTTAAACTCTCATTCTGTTAGTTTAGTGTGAGTTCACTGTGATCTAAAATATCTGTAATATTGGTCAGTTATATCAAAAACATCTTGTAGAAAATTATATTTTATTTCCATCAACAAACTATTTAAAAAATCAGTTTCCTTGTTAATTTTGTATTCTTTTCAGCCTGTATTCTTCCTAATACCATGTCCTAAGGGTAGCATCTACAGGATGAAAAGCAACAGTCTTAGTACTGAGCCTTGCGGTACTCCAATGACTTCTCTTCATTTCCTGCTACAAACTGATAACGGTCAGACAAATATGATTCAAACCACACTAATGTAATTCCACTAATGCCAACATAATTTTTAAGTCTATTCAAAAGAATGTTATGTTCGATGGTATCAAATGCAGCACTAAGATCCAGTAACACTAATACAAAGATACATAGGATGGGATGATAGGATGATAGTAGCAATCCTAACTCTGATGAGAGCTGTCTCAGTACTATGATACAGTCTAAATCCTGTCTGGAAATCCTTGCAGATACAATTTCTTTCTAAAAAGGAGCATAGTTGTGAGGAAACGGCCTTTTCTAGTATTTTTGACAGAAAGTGTAGATTTGAGATTGGCCTGTAATTGACTAATTCTCTAGGATTAAGTTGTGTTTTTTAATAAGAGGTAATAATAGCCTGCTTAAACATTGTCTGTACATATTCTAATGATAAAGATTATTTAATGATTTTAAGAAAAGGATCTATGACCCGTGGAAGCATCTCTTTCAGTAGGTTAGTCGGTATAGGGTTGATTTGACATGTATGTGACAACGGTACATACATGTTGTTGATTTATATGATTGAAAGATTTTAGACAATTCTTCCTCTCCTATAGCATTGAATGAATGGAATTTTTCCTCAGGGACACTACAATGCACTGCACTACAATGCATGTCTGATGCAGTGGCGACCTTAAAGGGATAGTTCACTTTAAAATTAACTTTTGGTATATTTTAGCTTACCTCAAGGGCATCCAAGATGTAGGTGTCTTTGTTTCCGCAGTAGTTTCAATTTTGATATTTTTAGGTCAAACTGTTCTTGTCTGTCAGTCATATAATGCAGGTCTATGGTTACCACCTCAAAGAGCATGCACAGAGAAGTCCAAATTAAACATGATTTAATGATTCGTAAATGTAAGTAGCCTACACATTGATGACCTAAGACACGAAACGAGCGGTTTGTGTGAGAAAACGAACAGTATTTATATCGTTTTTACAATCGTTGTAACAATTAATAGTGAGATGATGAGATCCCAAGTTTCTATATGAACTTAGAAGACATGACCTGTATGAACCATCAATCATTAATTTAACCCTTCTATCGTTTCTTAGGTGGGGTTATTACATTTTATATGAAAGCACCAGTTCAGTTAGAGTCTGGAGGCTACTTGCTTGTCTGTGCGTTCCTTTGGGGATTCCTTTTGTCAGCGTAAAAGGGGGTTTCCCGGGTTCGTTGATTGGCTGGCGGTTTCCTCGTGCCTGAACAGATGTCTTGGGCGGCCAATCACGTTGTGTGTTGGCGGATGGATTGAAAGTGTTTGAAGTTGGAAGCGGGCTTTGCAGTCGAATCATTTAACCGAAACTTTGCAGCAAAACTTAACTTAGAACCGAGACTCTCAACGGAAAAGAAAAGAAAGCTAAGAAAAAGAAAGAAAAGTGAGACAAGAGTAGTTAGATGGCTTGAATGAAGCTGTTTAACCCATATTCTTCTGATCTTGATTTGAGTTATTTTGTCTGCTCGTCTACATGGTTACTCGTCTGTTCGGTTACCTTGTCGGCTTCTCCATGACTTTTGTAAAAAAAACAACTCTGGCTGTGTTCGGGTCCTAAGATTTTAAACTCGAATGTTTGTCCAGCCTCCTGGATGAGTTCTGACCAATTAGGCACTTTCTTTATTTGAGAGGTGGCATTTTCTTCACCTCTTATCGTAAATGATGCGTTATCTGTGATCTCTTTACTTTCCAGCACTAGCAGAGTACAGAGGGTACAGTTTAGACATGATTCCTATTATAAGAACACGAAACATTTTACACAGATTATCTTCTGAATTAAGCACATATGATCGTACTGATAGGGAACAAGACACACTTTCATTCAAACATCTAATAGTTATAACAAATAAATGACTTGTATGTGATCTAAGCACAAGAGACACATACAGAGGTTGTAGATATGATATAGGATTATGTAGTTGAACAATGTTTGATTATAAATCCATCAAGAATTGTTTTGAGATGATTTTATGGATTTTTATATGTAAAGTCTCAGTCTCTGTGGTTTTAAGAGATTTCAACCCTGGGGTCGTTCAGAGGTCCTTAAGAAGAAGGAGGTATGTTTTAAATCCTTTGTCATGGGATCAAACAACCTCTGCTGTTATCTTGGTGGGTCCCGAGCTGTGCTATCTCTGAACCAATCAGTCTTTTCCAAACTATCTAACGTTGACAACATTCTTCCTTTTGTTGGGCACATTCAACAGGATTCTCAGTGGGTGTTTCACTGAGTGGGGAGAATCTATTTGTTATGGTAATCGTAATGGAAGAACGGTGTTTTGTCCCACGACTACAGCGTCTCACTGTCACCCAGTTGTCCTGCTGTACAAGGCTCTACAGCCGGAACTGAACAATGTACAGAGTTCACTAAGCTAGTCGCATCCAAAGCAGTATCTAAAGCCCTTGCATTCTTTCTATCTTCGATTAAAGTTTGGATACATGTCTCTAGTTCTGAAATCTTCTCCGTCAGCCTGACTATCTCCCTGCATTTATCACATGAAAAACCCTCTGTGTTGACAGAGAAGGCTATGCTATACATGTGACACAAAATGCAAGTGACAATAACAGAAGACATTACTCAACGTGTTTGTTGACTGATCCTACTTTTGATACCACATTTGTTTGATAGACTTGTAAAAAGCGCGAGCGCATGCGAGAAAAAAAGACAGGTTAGGTTAACCTGGCAGGTTAACAGGCTAGCGAGATACTAGCGTGTTGTGCTAGCGATAACGATTTAGATAAAAGCTATTGATGTCCAGTTAATGTGATAGGTAATATTAGACTATATCTAATATATGTTGATGAGTAAGTTATGAGTAAGTTATATTTAGCAATATAAACAAAAAGGAATGATAGTAAATAGAGATTCAAAAATGAAAGCTATACAGAGCTTACAGACACAAACCAGCAGCAAGGCAGACAGGAGCAATCGATCAGCAGCAAGCAAAGAGTGAAAGGGTGTTCCTCAGGGATCAATCTTGGGACCTCTGCTATTTTCCCTGTATGTGAATAGTTTGCCCAATGTATGCAAAAATGTCGACACGATTATGTATGCTGATGATACAGTGATTTTTACACATGCCAAAAGTGCTGATGATGCAGCCCATCAGCTTTCATTTGCTCTAAATGATCTGCAAAAATGGCTGAATGATTCATGCTTGTGTCTTAATGTTAAAAAGACTGTATCAATGTTTTTTAGTAAACCTAAAACAACTGTGGCCACAGCAAAAGTCTGCTTGGGTGGACAAGAATTAACTAATGTTGAGGAATTTAGGTATCTGGGAGTTCTGATAGACTCAAAATTATCTTTTAAAAAACATGTTAAAAAAGTTGTGAAAACTATAAATGTTAATTTACGGAACTTTAAACAGATTCGCACATCATTAACGGATACAGCGGCGATTACGTTCTTGCACTCTATGATACTGGCTCATATTGAGTACTGTATCACAAGTTGGTCTTATACGAGTTATGCTGCTATTGGGCCAATTGAAGTATGCTACAAAAGAGCATTGAAAATATTAGATAAGAAACCTTCATCATATCATCATTGTAATATTCTAGATAAATATAAGTTTTTAAATTTTGCGAATTTCAAATTATTTAAATCAGCCTGTCTAATCTATAAAGTTATACATGGTCTGGCACCTCCACCATTGAGTGATTTTATTAAACAAAAGTCTATCAGTGCTGTCGGGTCTCGAGTGACTAGAGCCACTATGAGAGGTGACTGTGACTTGGCGTTTAGGCGGACCGCCTTTTCACAGAACGCTCTATCATATCAGGGGGTGAGCTCCTGGAATAGCATTCCTCAGTCAGTGAGGGAAAGCACAAGTTTTACTATTTTTAAGAGTCGTTTAAAAGTATGGTTGAGGGACACACAAATATGTGAGCATGTTTAGTAATCATTAGTTTATATATCAGATGTAAAATAGAGTTAGTGTTTTACAAAAATAAAGGGGATAGAATTATCAGTGTTATATGGGTTGTGTAATAGGAGTTAGCATAGCATGGATTGTGTAAGAGGGGTCAGTGTAATATGGGCTTGTATGTTGTTATCACTGTTATTGTCCCTGCTTTATATAGCCTGTGCATAGTGTGTCTGTATTTATGTGTATTTATGTGTAACATCTACCTGCTTGGGGGTCTGCAGATGGAAATTAGCCTATGGCTATAATCTGGCATATTTACATTTGTGAAAAATGTTCATTAATATGTATTGTCCCTTTTGTCTTTTTTGTCTACAAATAAAATAAATAAATAAATAAATAAATAAATGAAAGAGTCTCTATGTGTTGGGATTTATCTAAATTTTGTGACGTGAGACAGCTAGCAGACGGTCGGTTTAGCCAGTCTGTCTGCTTCATGACCTTGGCCCCTGTTAGTCAAGGTTAAACTTTAAGACTATGTGTCTATAGTATTGGGGGAACATTGAGAGTCCATATAACAGTTTAAAGAATCATCCAATTATAAAAAATTATCAATTATCTGAATATTACGTGTCCTTTAATGGTTAAGAAAAAACACAAAAGAGACAAATTGGCACTGATTCCTGGAATGGGCTAGCCAAAGATTCTCGGACCTCTTGATAATTCATTTAATTATTTTTCGAAAATGTCTTAATTATTTCTTGAAAAAAAAAAAAGAGATAAGCAACCAGCTACAATATATTTTTGAGTTTTCTCAACTTCGTAGTTGTGCCAACTCATTTTTGGAATTTAGACTCGTTGTTCACCCAAACTAGCATGTTAAGTTAAATCAACCTAAGTACATTAAGACATTAAGCATTTGTTGCAAGCTCAAGTGTTTGAATAAATTACTATAAACTGTGCTGTTTGCCCATTGATGGCAACATTGCCCAGCAACATAGCTCAAAAAGTTGCCCTGTGTATCATCACCTTGAGGTTCAAAGTGCTTAATAGCTCTATAAAAGCAAACTGAAAATTTCCACAACCTAGACACATTCACAGTGATCTTTTGTTGTTTCAATTCTGTACCTAATTTATTACAGCAACAAGGAAACGGAAATGAATGGGACTGTACCATTAGTTTTTCTACATAACTTTAACACTGTCAAATAGTCTGAAAGAAAGGCCATAGGTTTTTGTCTTGCTTAAAGGCATGTGTGGCTAGAATAAAGAAAGCTGTTTTGTTGGTGGTTCTATTGAAAAAATCCATTCCCTTATGACACCAACTGTGCTGGCTTGTGTTCATATTGTGTTGTAGCCAAACATAGTTTTATTTTACAATCTCAATCAGCACAGCATCCTTTATTGGCCCTGAAACATCATCACATATTTTGAATACGGTACATTTTCTTAAATTTATTTTTTATTTTATTTTATTTTATTTTTGCTATAAAATACCAAAATTGCACAAGTCAGGATTTTAAACTACACTTAGTCATTTTGGGAGCAGGGCTGCAAAAAGTGTAAACTTCATATAAAATGATTGAGCTAATACGATATTTAATGAAACCTACTGATGTTGACAATCAACATTTTCACCTCCTTTCAGTATCTGTTTGCTGAAAAAAAGAAAATGCCTTTTATTTAGACCTACATTAGCCAATGGATGCATGAATGCTGCAAATACTAAATTTAAAAATTAAAAGTGCTTTTTCCAAGTAAGTGTTCAATATTTAGTTGTTTTTTTAAATAAACAAACATCTCCCTGGGCAGCATTCCAATGCACACACAATGAGAGTATTCTTTTTTATAGGTCAGGTTTCTACGTGTACTGTCAGAAAAATTCCTGTAAGAGGAGTTATGCTGTAACGTACGGGCAGAGACGGTCGGATCCATACGCAAAACTTTATTAAATAATCAGGCATACAAATAAACAAGGGCAATCCAATAAATCGTGGTACAAACAGGCGTAGGTCGAGGCAGGCAGCACAGGTTCAAACAGTCCAGATAACAGGCAAAGATCAAGAGTCCAGGGAAACACGGAATACTAAAACAAGGAATAATGCTCAGAGATGCACGCTTACAGTGTAACAAGACTTTGCAAAGGAACCAGGCAAAACTCAGGCTTAAGACAGGTGCACTAAACAAGATAATAAAACACAGGTGCATAAAATCAACCATAATCAGTCCAGGGTAAAACATAATGGAAACAATAAACTAGGAAGGAGTGCCTCCCAGAGGCACAAGCGGCCACTCCAGCCGCAGATCGTCACATAACCCCCCCTCTAAGGAGCGGCTTCCAGACGCTCCTAAAACGATCCAGGCGGGGAGCAGAGCGAAGGCGATCCTGGGGGAGGGACGGAGGGCCAGGCCCGTGCAGGGGAACAGGACCAGGACACAGGCAAGGCGGGCCTGGGCCGTGGAGCGTGGGCGACCAGGGCGGAGCAGGGCGTGCCGACGGCCAGGGCGGAGCAGGGTGAGGCGAAGGCCAGGGTGGAGCATGCTTGGCAGGGGACCAGGGCGGAGCACGCTTGGCAGGGGACCAGGGCGGAGCACGCTTGGCAGGGGACCAGGGCGGAGCACGCTTGGCAGGGGACCAGGGCGGAGCACGCTTGGCAGGGGACCAGGGCGGAGCACGCTTGGCAGGGGACCAGGGCGGAGCACGCTTGGCAGGGGACCAGGGCGGAGCACGCTTGGCAGGGGACCAGGGCGGAGCACGCTTGGCAGGGGACCAGGGCGGAGCACGCTTGGCAGGGGACCAGGGCGGAGCACACTTGGCGGCAGGGGACCAGGGCGGAGCACACTTGGCGGCAGGGGACCAGGGCGGAGCACGCTTGGCGGCAGGGGACCAGGGCGGAGCACGCTTGGCGGCAGGGGACCATATCAGCGTCGCCTCCATGGCCCTCACAGGGTACCTACTGCCCCCCCCCAAAAAATACTTGGGGAAATCCAGGGCAAGGCGCAGAGGCGGGGCCGGCAGGGCGAGGCGCAGAGGCGGGGCCGGCAGGGCGAGGCGCAGAGGCGGGGCCGGCAGGGCGAGGCGCAGAGGCGGGGCCGGCAGGGCGAGACGCAGAGGCGGGGCCGGCAGGGCGAGGCGCAGAGGCGGGGCCGGCAGGGCGAGGCGTCTGGGAATGCCCTCCGGAGCCTGGCGAGGCAAACCAGTCCTCCTTCTCCTTCTGCGACGGCGCGTCACTGGGCTTGACTCGGTAGGCTCACTTGACTCGGTAGGCTCACTTGACTCGGAAGACTCACTTGACTCGGAAGACTCACTTGACTCGGAAGACTCACTTGACTCGGAAGACTCACTTGACTCGGAAGACTCACTTGACTCGGAAGACTCACTTGACTCACTTGACTCGGGATTCGATTCTTTCGAGTCGGCTGGCACGTGCTCAAACTCCATTTCGGACGGCGAATCTGCTGTATCTGGATTAGCAAGTTCAACAAAACCAGTGCGGAATACGGGCTCGAGGGGTTCGATACGATGAGTGGGTTTGGCTGGATCGGTAAACTTGAAAGCCCCTCTGACGGTCATCAAGGGAGGATCGAACAGTTTAGCGTGATGAGGCTTTAGCGGCGTGCGGAATGAGTGAGAGAAATCCGCCGCACACGAACCTCCCCGGCGCAGAAGACAAGAGTAGTTCCTCGGGATCCTCCTCTTCTGCGGGGAGTTCAAAAGTCTCTCTGAATAGGGCGATAAATACCTCATAAGAAGGGAACGACATCCAACCTGGTTCCCAGAGCGCGCCTGCCCACTCCAGAGCCTTTCCAGTGAGCAGTGAGCAGATGAAGGAAACGCGGTCGTTATCCGAGGTATAAAACTGCAGATGATGATTCATGTACAAGCTACACTGCTGAAGAAATCCTTCGCACGCCACAGGTGAGCCATTAAACTTTTCGGGAAATGACTGACTGGAATAGTTAGATGCGCTACTCACACTGGTTTGCGGTGGAACAGGTGCAGCGGGGGCTTGGGCTAGATTAGCGGCTGTGCTTGAGCTCTGCGGAGACCAGGATTTCACGGAGCTTGCTAGTTCATCGAGGAGAGAAGTTAGTCTCGCCAGCTGAGAATGATGAGAGGCTAGCATGGAAGCTCGGGTCTTGACCACGGTGGATAGATGCTGAAAGTCTGCTGGATCCATGTTTGGCAAAGTCTTCTGTAACGTACGGACAGAGACGGTCGGATCCATACGCAAAACTTTATTAAATAATCAGGCATACAAATAAACAAGGGCAATCCAATAAATCGTGGTACAAACAGGCGTAGGTCGAGGCAGGCAGCACAGGTTCAAACAGTCCAGATAACAGGCAAAGATCAAGAGTCCAGGGAAACACGGAATACTAAAACAAGGAATAATGCTCAGAGATGCACGCTTACAGTGTAACAAGACTTTGCAAAGGAACCAGGCAAAACTCAGGCTTAAGACAGGTGCACTAAACAAGATAATAAAACACAGGTGCATAAAATCAACCATAATCAGTCCAGGGTAAAACATAATGGAAACAATAAACTAGGAAGGAGTGCCTCCCAGAGGCACAAGCGGGCACTCCAGCCGCAGATCGTCACATATGCATTTGTCACACTTATTCAGTTATCTTGTATTAGTTTAATCGTCATGAACTTTTAATTTGCTCAGCATTGTTTCCTCTTTCCTTTGTTCATTTTTCCACCACTTGTTTGTTACTTTGGTTACTGATTAATTTGATCACACCTGTTAATATTCTGTTTATTATCTGTGTAGATTAAAGTTCCTCTGAGTTCTCAGTTTGTTGTTGGTTGTTGTTTGTTTAATGCTTGTGTTTAGACCAAGCGTGCCGCACAAGCCCTCAAAAGTGAAGCCAAAACGTCTCGATCGCCCCCCGGTGACCAGTTATTCAACCGGAATGCGAGACCAACTAAACAATTGATTAACACTTCACATATCTTTTTTCTAAATATACTTTCTGTCATTTACTGTAGTTTCTACACGTTGATGTAATTTCAAGTATTTGTTTTTAAAATAAGTTAGTTTTTAGTTAGTTATTTGATGCTATATAAACGGTGCTGTGACATCATGATTGACAGCTGTGATTGACAGGTTCTCTGTGCGAAGTAGTCAGTGAAGCACCAGCGGACTTTTTTTCATAATGTTGACTATGTGGTTAGTAGTTGTATTTACCTTATTTTAACGAGGTACTGCAATCAGCAGACAGCATTGGAGTGGAACGGAGCAGGCAAGGCCACTTAAAGTAACACCAAGTAAATTTTCCTCTTCGGTCGTCCTACTGGTTGTAAACGAAATTGTCTATTGCCGCTGTCGTAAATAATCTAGCCTACCGTCGCACGCACGCTCGCTGTTTATCCAGCACCGGCTTTAGAATGAACGATGTCCACAGACAAGGTAGAGTATGTTACATGATTTCATGAAAGAATGATGTATTGCGACATCAGAAACGAAGAAAAACTAAATAATGACTATTGTAGCGCTTGACGTAAAGCAGTCGAATTTTGTAGTTCTTTTTTGTGCATGGGTTCCTACCCGAAACCCGAAGTTACATAGTGCCAGTAAAAGCGATACAGACCACATCAGGCTATGGCAGACGAGTCATTTAACGTATTTTAAGTCGATGTACCATCACAAGGGTCTTGGAAATATATTATGAAGGTTGAAAAACTACTTAGTGTTGCTTTAAGAAAAGTGCAGGGCGTGTGCTTGTGATTGATTCAACGAGAGTGAGGACGGGGCCTTGATTTCGCGGCTTTACTTCCTGCTCACGACTGCGCATGACTGGTCCCGAAAATGCTACTGCGCAGACTCAAGTTCCAATATCTCAGCGCTATATCGGGACACTGGCGGCATTTGAGTTATGTTTGTACTTAAGTGCATGTTATTATGTCCGTTTGTTAAATGTGTTGTAAAATTCAATAAAGATACAGATATTTATATTTAAAAAATGGGAGTGAATAGTAACTTAATAGTAAGCCAAAATAAGTACATCCATCTATCATAAAAGTTATCCATATAAGGTTAGGTTTAATAGGTTTAAGTCCATCTGGTTAATAAAGGCTTTCTTAAGCGAAGCGATGTGTTTTTTAAAAATAAAAATATCTATACTTATAACTTTATAAACCATAATCTGTGGCTTCCGGAAACGGCTGTACATTAATTCGAGTTCCGGTCAAAGAGTGACCTTTGACCCGACGTATGACGTAGGATGTAGGAGTGGCGTAAACTTAGGTGAGAGGAGATGCCTCATTCATGACTGGTGTTTTGTTTTGCTCTATCCTCTGCACTTCCACGTTCATCAATAAGTCATGCGTCAGTTTAGAGTTCACTCTTCAGCTGGAACTAGACTCTCTTACGGCCGTTACCAGAAGCCAGTGATTTTAGTTTATAAAGTTATAATTATGGATATTTTTCTCACAAAAACACGTCGCTTTGCTTCAGAAGGCCTTTATTAACCCCATGGAGCCGTATGGATTACTTTTATGATGGATGGATGTGTTGTTTGGGGCTTCAAAATCTTACTATTCACTCACATTATAAAGCTTTGAAGAGCCAGGATATTTTTAAATAATACTCCAATTTAGTTTGGCTGGTAGAAGAAAGGCTTGAGGGTGAGTAAATTATGGGATTTAACCCTTTTAACACATGTGGTGAGTGATGAACTCAAATACAAACAGGTGACAACTAATTAATCAAATGATGAATAGCCATAGTAAATGGTGACAAAAAGGAACACAGGAAACAAATGAGTGAACTAAAAGTCATTGAAAACTTAGACAAACTAAACTGAATGTAATTGTGACATGTGGCTCCTGCTTCCCTAAAATCTGGATTGTTTTTATATCAAACGTCATCCTATGTATTTTTTCAGCATTGATGCTGGTGGGAAAATATATATTAGATCGTTTTTGCTCCGCAAGGCTTTCATGCTTGAAGAATCATTCAGCCATGGCCTGGTGCACTGAGGCTTTAGTATCGGTGAACATCTGTAGCCTCCTTCCTTTCTGCCAATGAGCTCTAATATCCAGCTGATCAACCTTGTTTACTTCCTCTTGACTCAAGCGAAAGGTCTTCAAGGAATTGGGAATTGTCGTACTGCCCTTGATTTAAGATGTGCGATGACATTGTTGGTTTTTTTCAACGCATTATTTTATATGTACTCTTCTCCACATTTTGAGACATTGAAGTACCAGAGACACCATGGATTTCGAATGGAGATATTATTTAGCTATGCACTCTGACTATCACTGATAGTTCCCAAACAGTGTCTAAAGAAAGTAATTACAGTGAATCATCTGCTTGAAGACAAGAAGAGAGGTAACCACCATAAATGTTTAAGGAACACTTTACTGGATTGTCAATTGAGAGCAATATTTATTTAATTAATTTACTATCCTTGCCCAGAGTTTAAAGCATGTCTTAGATAGCATACTACATTTGGCCAGGCATTACTGTGCTGCTGTCTTATTCCTTAGAAAGTGTTTAACCAAGAGGAAATAATTTGTCTTCCAGCTGAACAAGCTGCAAGATAATTCAGGTTTTGTTTTCCTCCTCTGTTTTGTAGTACTGTTTTAAGAGTGCAGGAGGGAGGCAGGGAGATTATAGGCCAGACAAAGAGCTCCTTCTCTGGCACGGAATGTAACATGCCAGAAGATGCTCTCTTGAAGAGTGCACAGATATTTTTTTCTTCTCCTGACTCCCCATAGCAATTTTCTGGCTGTCTTAATAAATAGTAGCAATATGATTTTTGTGAAAGTACAAGCACTTAAAGTCAGCATGGCTCATTGCAGGTGGGGGATGGGGAGGGTTGGGAGTGCATATACCATTTTTGAACAAAAATGGTTAGGAAACTAGGGCAAAAATGAAGAATTCACTATTATTTGGAGAGTGTGGTGTGTGGCAGAAATGAATGCCAAACCCGGCAGTATGCATCTTGCCTCGAGAGAGGCAGCCGGAGATGTTCAATAGCACATGCATAATTGCTAATTAATCCTTCAGGTACAGGACAGTGTTTGCCAGACTGTTAATGGAGGAGGGGCTGAGTGGCAGTGCACTTGTCCTAAATCCCATTCAAGTGAGACCAGTGTTTTTCTTGTCCACTATGAGATGAGGTCAAAGGGTTCATAGCGAAGATGCTTACATGTGTTGTTTTTTGTTTTTGTTTTTTTGTTGTTACTTTTTACTAAATATAGCTGTTTTTTTACCCTCTAATAACACAGTAATTAATCCATAAATACAAGATATATTAGGTAGTAAGTATAAAGGTGTGCAAAGTATGGTCTACCAACAACAGAAAATAATTTTGACTTATTTGTTTGAGCAATTTTGTTTTGCACTTACATGAAATCATCCCTAATAAAGCCATGCAGCTCTTTGTAGGGATAGGAGGATGATATTTTGGTTAGCTGTTCAGCATTACACTAGTTTCATGTTCATATGGCTAACTTGTTGTCTTTGAATGTTTATTATTGCCTTGCCTCATAGACTTCTATTATACAGTAACTGCAATAAAACAAGATTTGAGACATGGGTAAAAAACATTTCTGGATATTTTTTCTCACATCTGTTGTGATGTTGGACTCATGTCGCAAAGTGGCTTAAACTCAGGGTTGTTTGCTAATAGTTTGCTGGTTCAAACCAGTGTGAATTGTCAAAAAGTGTGATTTGTTTTATAAAACACTGGGACCGAAATATTTTCATGATGTTTCAATTCTTGAATGTCTGCAATCTTCTGCCAGTGAGAACAGAACGCACACTGAATGTCTGAATTGAATTAACAGCGTAAAATAAACAACAAACGACACAAATATTTTAGTGTCCACACTGGTTGCTCGTATTTTATGTATAGTGTATAATGTATCAGAGCTTGTTTGTAAAGCGCAGGATTCATGTCGGGTGATGGTGTGTGTGGAAATGGACTCCTGCCAAACGTCAGCCACAGAGGATGTCATTAACAGCGGGAGAAGATTAAATGCTCGTTTTGAAATACAGATGTTATGGATAATTACCTTTGGGTATAATTGGACCTAATGTGAGAGCACACATCCAGAGAGCTCTCTCACACTCATTTGTTCCCTTCTATGGCTGCTATCACACCGCTAAACAACTTATGGACTCATAAGAGGGATAAAATAAGTGTCTTATTTACATCATGAGCATGGTGTATGGGAATTACAGTTAGACCACACAGAGAGGCCAACATGCTTAGTGAAGACCAGGGGCCTGATGAATAAACGTTGTGGAAAATTGCAATTTTCCACACAAATATTGGGATTTATAAAATATCAACTAGGTGTAAATATGTGCGCACCGTATGGACACTCCATGTGTAAACACTTTTTAACTGAAGTGAGAGAAGTAATGAAGTAAACAGAATGATCTAAACTCTGGTTTACATTTGATACACATTTAGAATTTATGCCACTCTCATAGTAGTTAAGCACTGAAAGTTCGTGAAATTATTATCCATAGGTTAATTTTTTTAATATATTTAAATAGAAATATTTGTAGTGGATGCGCTGCTTTTAAACTCTTCCTGTGGGATGCCGTGTTTAAATGTTTTAACTACAGTTAGGATTGCTTGGAGCATGATCATTCCGCTTTAAATTGTGTTCTAAATAGCTCATGTTCTGGGAGGATATTTTCGTGTGAAAAATGATCAATGATGCGCATTTGACTCTCTTTAAGCAGATGGCTTAGCAACATAGAAGACATAATGACAGACACCAAAGGACTCACTCGGTGATCGAAAGGTCCATTGTCCTGTTTGAATAAGTCCGATGACAGTTCTGTACAACCTCCACACATTAACCTAATTATAACCCCTTTGTGGTCTTCCCAATATTTTGAAAATACCATTGTATTTGAAGGATAGATTTTGAAGGAAACGGTAAGATATGCAAATTATTACTTTTAAAATGTTTTGTGGGTGATGTGCTGTGTAGCAAATTAGCTCTAAAGAAATATTAATAATCGATTGACAATAATTGATTATGAATATTTTGATCAATTAATAGAATTAACTTAATGTAGTAAAATTAATATTACAATCAATCCAACTGTTTGTTCCGTGAACACTCAGTGTTGATTGTTTATTAATTGTAAGAAATGTTCATTTCCGGGAGAGGGAAATGTATTTCTTACTGTACAGTCAGTACTACTAAGAGCCTGTAGTCAAAATCTAAATCGTAAAATAAACTTTATTGCAAGCAGAGAATCAGACCCAATATGTATTGTGCACAAGTTTTATTAAATAAATCACAAACATAGCTAATCTTAACACACACATACATACATGCATAGGTAAAATGGTAAGTGACAGAATGAAACTGGATACAGGAAATGGAACTATGGAAACAATCCATTTAACTATGAAAAGAACCATCAGCTTATCATTTTCAGAGCACCTCATTAAATGTATACTTGCATGGCCTTTGCATGGCCTTTACAGTTCCTGAAGAAGGATTTTGATGGTTGATGTGTCTTAATCGATTTCTTCGGTGTTAAATGAAGAAATGTTGATGAACTTGAATGGTTTGTTTAACTCTGTTCTGGTTCAGGTTTTCTCTCTCTCCAGGAGCATATGGCTGAGCTCATGTAGATGCACATGCAGGTTGTGGCCTGGCGGCCCTGGACCAGAGAAGTACATTTAAATTAGTAAATTTAATTTACTAATTAAATTCAATTAAAGGGCACATATTATGGCATTTAAAATGTTCCTAATATTGTTTTGGGAGTCCCCAACAACAGTTTTACATGCATGCAATGACAAAAAACACTTTTGTTATCTTATAATATGCATTTATTTTTACCTGATTTGGTCACCGACTCCCATATGATTTGTTCAACGACTCATTTTTCCAAACCCCTCCTTTGCGTGACGCTAATCGTGACGCTAACTGACAGTTGTGTTTGTAAAGCAATCAGCATTAAAATGACGATTAAAATGAACACAGCACAAGGTTCGGGCTATACTTGCCACTGATTCTTCACATGCTCGTCCCTGGGCAGTGAAAAAAGGTCGCTTTTGATTCGCACTTCAGAGCACAGCATCTTGTTGTCGACATGATGCTTTCATGTTTCCCTGGTGTCTGCGCGGCGCACGCAATGAGTGGGCGCGGCCAACTTGATCATTTTTCGTCTTGACGTCACAAGGCAAAGGAAAATGACTCATTGGAAAAACGATTCATTAAATTGACTCAGAGTCGACTCATACTTTTGTGAGACAATAACTTTTTTTACGGTGAACTTTCATATTTAAAACTTTGCAGGATGTTTTTGTTCACTTAGATCTATGTTACACACTACATGAAAGGTAATTTTCAAAATTCCGTAATAGGTGCCCTTTAAATACTATTTGGCCAGTGGAAAAGATTGAGAATAAGTCTTCTCTGAAACTTTCTCTGAAATGTTATACAACTTAGATTTATTTATTCTAAAACAAGGCAAGGATACTGAATGATTTTAAGCAATGTAATGTGATGGCACTGTTGTGTCGAAGGGTTGTAACTATTTAATTCAACAATAAGTTCAATTTCACACAGAGCTCGGAACGATAACCTCTTTATTCTCTTGCGTCACTCACTCACACCTCACGCATGCGCACACAGAACCCCCCGTAACCTTGGTTCCCTTGGAAACCTTGAATTCAAATACAACATTTCCCCCCCTCCCATAAAGAACAACAAACTTTGTGTTTCAACTTAAACTATAGTTGAAGAGAAATGGCTAAACACCTATACGTGAAAGTCTGTGACAAAGTCCTTCAAGTATGCAGGACGAGCCCTTGCTCGAACCGGTCGACTCTCCAATGCCGTCGACTGCGGCACATCTTGGCCACCCTGATAAGTGTCGAGCAGTGGCTGAAGGGGTTGAGGCCCCAATGCTGGTAGAGCTGTTTGCTGGGCCTCCCTGACAGGGGAACCTTGAAACTCCTGGCCTGGCCGTGGCTGTACTGGCTCCAGTGGAGGAACTGGAAGGAGCGTGTGCTGTGGCGCTCTCCCACTAGGCTCCCTCGCCTGTAGGCACCTGGCTGAGTCGAAAGGGGCCGGCACTCTCCGCAGCCTGCTAGCGTGCCAGCGAGAGCCATCCCTCAACAAGAATGTAGCAGACTGTAACTGGCGATCCACCTGGAGGGGTTTAGACCAAAATGATGCCATTTTGCTGCTACGGTGGGGTCTGCGGACCCGAACCCAGTCCCTCACCGTTATCTTACTCTCCTTGACCTTGTGCCTCTTGTCGAAGCTGTCCTTCATTCGCTTTTGGTTTAAAGTTACCGCTGCTTTGGCTGCTACCCAGGTGCCATTCGCTGCTGCTGACAAGTCTCGTGCTTTGAGTCTGTCCAATGGCAATTCCATCTCCGGCCGAGCATTAGCAAAGCAGGCGACGCCTGAGTGGTGGTGTGCTGGCTAGCTCTGTAATGCATCAAAGTTAGGTTGAGTGCTGTTTGGAATGTGTACCCCTGGACAAGATGTGCACGAATGCCGTTCTTAAGGCTCTGATTGAATCTTTCGACCCCGCCGTTCGCTTGGGGGTGGTAGAGTGCAGCCCGGATATGCTTAATTCCCTTATTGCCAAGGAAAGTGGAGAAGTCTGCAGAGGTGAACTGCGGCCCATTATCAGTAGTGATGGCACGGGGCATGCCCCAGCGAGCAAACAGGCTGTCCAGTATCTGTGTGATTGTCTGTGATGTGACAGTTCCGGCTGGTATTACCTCCGGCCATTTAGAATGGAGATCGTACACGACCACCAGAAAGCGTTGATGATGAGGAACTCTATGGTCATGAATTTCCCCACAAATGTCCAGTTGAAGGTGATCCCATGGGTGAGATGGCCATGGAACAGGTTGAAGAGGGGTTGGAGCTGGTAGTCCAGTCTTCCCACTGAGGAGGCAAGGTTCACAGTCCCTGACCAGCCCTTCAATGTCATGGTCAATGCCTGGCCACCAGACCAGGTCCCGGCATCTTTGCTTGAGCTTAACGATGCCCAAGTGGCCCTCATGCGCCATTGATAGAACACGTGCACGCAGGTTGCCCGGCACCACTGTACAAAGGCCCCTGGAGACACAAACCTCACCCCAGCAGGACAGTTCATTTCGTACTTTGGCAAAAGGTTTTAACTCCTCAGGCATCCGTGCTGGCCACCCCGAGCGTATATATGTGCGGAGTGTTGTCAGTGTGGGGTCGCACTTGGACTCCCTCTGCAGCTCCTCCAGGGAGACAGATGCTTCCAGAGGTGCATGGAGCATCTGGATGAGTTCTGGCTCCATGTCATCACTGCCTGGCGAGACCGTAGGTGTGGGCGCCTCAATGGACCGAGATAGAAGATCTGCCACCACGTTGTCCCTCCCTGGTGTGAATTTGAGTTGGTAATCATACTGCCTTAGGCGCTCACCCCATCTGTGCAGACGTAAGGGTTTATGACCTGAGCCGGAGGCTGACAAGAGCGTGATCAGAGCCTGATGGTCGGTGCGGAGGATGAAACGACGCCCATAGAGGAAGAGGTGCCATCTTTCAGTTGCCCAGATACACGCGAGGGCCTCGCGTTCACCGACAGAGTAGCGTTGTTCCGTGGGGTTCAGAGCCCTGGAGGCGAATGCTACTGGTCTTTCCACTCCATCCTGCTCTTGCGACAGCACTGCTCCCAAGGCCTGTGTAGATGCATCACAAGTGACGATGGTCTGACTGTCCGGGTTAAAGTGGGCCAGGACGGGTGGTGTAGTAAGCTGGGACTTCAGTGTCTGGACGGCCTCGGAGCATGCTGCAGTCCAGTCCCACGGCTCCTCTTTTTTTAGTAACTGGCGAAGTGGTGCTGTGGTTCGAGAGTACTGAGGCAGGAAGCGAAGGTAGTAGGCCGTCATGCCCAGGAACGAGGCTACCTGGGAGGCAGAGGTGGGCTCTGGGATTTTGTTAATCGCCTCGATATTTGACTGAAGCGGGCTGATGCCCCTAGATGTGAGACGGAACCCTACAAAATCTATGGCTGAGGCTGCAAACGTGCATTTCTCTCCGTTCAACGTAAGGTTATGTGCCATGAGAGCACTGACCACCCTACTGAGACGGTTGTTATGGGTCTGGACATCCGATGCATGAACAACTATGTCATCCAGGAAAACAGCGACTCCAGGAATACCAGCAAAGATGGTGGCCATCACCTTTTGAAAGCAGCTGGGGGCGGAGCTTAGGCCGAACGGCATACGAGTATAACGAAATACCCCAGCGTGTGTGACAAAAGCTGTGAGGTCTCTGCTGGAAGGGTGGAGTGGAACCTGCAGGTAACCCTGGCGCAAGTCCAGCTTCGTAAAGACCGTCGAACCATAGAAGTGAGTGGTCAGCTCCTCAGCTGTGGGTAATGGGTACTTGTCAGGGATAACAGCCTTATTTACAGAGCGCAGGTCCACACAGACTCGTATTCCACCAGATTTTTTTTTTGCAATGACCAGGTTAGAGATCCAGGGGGCCGCATTAACTGGCTCAATCACACCCATGTCCAGCATCATTTGAAGCTCAGCAGTGACTTCCTCCCGCAGAGCTAGAGGAATCCTACGCAGGGGTTGTATGACTGGCGATACCCCAGGGTCCACCAGAGGCTTGTGGGTGAAAGCTGTAAGGCAGCCCAGTCCGTCAAACAGCGCTGGCCATCTCTGTTGCCAGGTGGAGGTGACGTGATGGATATCGGCGCCCTTATCGTCTCGCAGTGTGAACCCCAAGCTTGTAAAAAGATCAAGCCCCAAAAGGTTGGCTCCCCATTCAGAAATGTAGAATGGGAACGATGGCAGGTGTTTGGAGCCATACCGTACTGAGACGTGGAGAACGCCAAGCATAGTAATCTTGGAACTGTTGTAGCCACAGAGAGATGTGCAGGGCTGCTGTAATGGCAGATGGGAGAAGAACTTGTGATACGTATTGGCATTGAGCAACGATGCAGCCGCACCCGTATCCAGGAGGAGTGGGAGACTCACCTCATCCAGCAGCACAGTACATGTCCTAAAAGCTGCCTGGCCAGCTGATACATGTCTAATTTCAGTGTAGTCATTACGGGCAGGTGAGAGTGTCCTCTGTGATGCTTGCGTAGCAGGAGCCGACCGGCATACTTTAGCAAAGTGATTTTTCTTTAAGCAATTCCTACATATCTGCCCACGTGCAGGGCAATTTGGGGCTCTTGAATTGTGCGAACTAGACCCGCAGTTTCCACAACTAGAAATGCGTTGGTTTCTCTGAAGCTGTGCAAAATGCACTGGAAAACATGCATCCTTACTCTCACTTTTCCCTATGGGTGAGATATTGTGGCCTTGGTGATTGGCAGGTCGGAGTTGTTGCATAGGGATGTCCACGAGGGGGCGCGCATCAGCGAGCAGTGTAGAGCATTCGACAGCTGCCTCCACTTGCAGCGCGATTACAACCGCTTGATTTAGTGTAAGTTCATCAGATTCTAACAACAGTTTTTCCCGTGTCTTTTCACACAATATCCCTTCAATAAGCTGATCACGAACGATCTGATCTTGGAGTGTCCCATAATTGCACGAGCGCGCCATGTCTCGCAGGTTGGTTACATAGACCTGCACGGACTCACCCGGTCGCTGAAGACGTTTGCGTAGCTTGTATCGGCGTAGTATGACTCGTTGCTGGCCCGTGAAGTGGAGAGCGAGCTGAGCGACCGCTTCCTCGTAAGTCTCCGCTTCCCCAAGAGCGCGGTATATCCTCTGTCCCTCGGCCCCGAGACAGTGACGAAGCAGGGCAATTTTCCTCCGATCCGGTATATCAGTATAGTCCATAGCCTCGAGATACACCGTGAAGCCATCAATCCAACTCGCCCACGGAATGTGCGGTTCACCAGGAACGGGAAGAAAAGGTGTCGGCGGTGGTAAGCTAAACTCAGCCATCCTCGTCGCCAATGTTGTGTCGAAGGGTTGTAACTATTTAATTCAACAATAAGTTCAATTTCACACAGAGCTCGGAACGATAACCTCTTTATTCTCTTGCGTCACTCACTCACACCTCACGCATGCGCACACAGAACCCCCCGTAACCTTGGTTCCCTTGGAAACCTTGAATTCAAATACAACAGGCACATAGTCCATATCTCATATTTTCCCAATGTCTTGTATCGTTAAACATGGATGGGAATATGCATGGAAATGATATGCAGATGACTAGGGGTGTAACAATACACTCATGTCACGATTCTATACAACTTGCGATACTGATCTCATGATGCGATACAATTATTATTATTATTATTTTATTATTTTCAGAACCCACAAATATTTCCCGAATGAATTATTGTACATTATATTCAACATATTATAGTTTTATGTAGTAATGTCACTGAAACTCTGGCATTCGTTGGATCTCTTACACAGACAAGCACAGACAGACTCTTCCAGTGCTCACTATGTCCTGCCTCTCCTGCTATTAATGCACAATACTGTACATATGAGAATAAACCATCTAAAACGCTTTGAATAATCATACTTCTATGTGTATGATTATAACTAAACTAAACTAAATTTATAACTAAATGTGATATGATTTAAATGATGTTTGCACTTTCACTTTGAGGAGTGCTGTTGTAGCGCTTCATGCTGAACAGTGCAATAATCACAGTTCTAATCACAGGAAAACATGTCAAAATGACTCTTCCAAAACTGTAAATGGTTAGTTCATCCAAAAATATAAATTCTGTATTTACTCACAATTGTGTTGATTTCTCGCATCACGCAATTTGAACGACCGTGTTTACTACAGTATTCATACATTGGAAAACATTGTTCATGGTAACATTGATCTGATGTCATTTAGAACAAATTAGGCCAAAACAAAGTTTGTTTTGTGTTAATTTCAGGAGTTCAAAAACGGCTTGCCAAAGCGACTTTTCCGGAAAAGATTTCTAATTGTGGTTTGGTAACATTCAGATATTTTTTGTCATTCTGAAAAGCCTAAGCAAAGTCTGTCATCAAAGTTTTTTGTTATAATTACCTCCCAGAACTGTCTTAGATGACTGCATTCCCGAACAGCAGGCTTCCACCTCAGAAAGTTAACATAATTGATCTATTTTTTAAATAAAGGATGGAATCAGCAAAATGATGACTTCCACGACGACTAAAGCTTTGCTTTGGTATTTAAAAAGAATAAAATAAGTAAATAAATAAACAAACAAACAAACCTCTTTCCAGAAAGCAAGCACAATATCATGTTTCATTCATTTGTTGATCTAAAGGAATAGATCTCAGCCTATTTTGAATAATCAAATCAGTATTCTAATCGCACCAATCACCATCTCATTTGTATTATGTACTGTATGAAATTGAATATAAAATAATAATACTGGAAATGTCTAAAAACCTTTATGTAGTTCACATTATTATATGGCAAGGTGTCCCAAATTCAAATTTATAACAAAAAGGCAGTGATGTATAATATTTTTGTTTTTGTTTTGTAATATGTGCTCAATTACCAATCCACTTTGGATTTTTTTATATTAATATCTAGTCAAGTCAAGTCGCCTTTATTTATATAGCACTTTATATAATACAGATTGTTTCAAAGCAGCTTTACAGTGATAAATAGGAAAATAATGATTCAAGGATGCAAAGAGAATTCAGTTTTGCTGTAAAGTAGATCTAAAAAGATCAAAAAAAGTATCAGTCTAAAGTAAACAGTCATTAGTTAAAATCAGTTTAGTGTTGATTCAGTTTGGTTCAATAACTATATAAAGTTCAAGCAGCTGTGGAGAAAACAGTGATGTCATCATCATCCGCTCAGTTCAGTTCTCATCCAATAGTGTCTGTGTAAGTCAATAATATTGCCTCTAGGAACAAAATTGATAAATAAATATACGATAAACACATTAGACCAAGTCTGTAATAAATTTAGTTTATTTTTGCATCATTTTCTATATTAAATAAAATAAATTAAATATAAGTATGACATGAAGTATTTGAAGCTTATAAAACTGTCATAACTTAATATTTTTCAAATAAAAATATTGTATCGGATCAGTAACTTTAACATTAATCGGTGAATGCACCTCATTTTCAAAGTTTTAAATGTTATTGTGTTTTAACCATGCTATTACTACATTTACCCCCTTTTTTATAGGGGCACGGGAAGTAGGGGTGCTATACAGAATTGTAAATTTACATTTAAATTTACATTGCATTTACATTTATTCACTTTTAGAATGTAGTAATTTGAATGTAAATTGTAAAGCTTTGAATGTAAATTGTAAGTGGGCTATAAACCTATGTTATTTCTGAATAGGATTAATTTTACATGTGGTGTTTTCTTTCTTGAAACAGGATTAGCCCATCCTAATTCTTCCTCTTGAAACTTAATTAATGCACACACATGATCCTGGCAAGCAGTATCAGACATGAACTGTACACAATGTAAACAAAATTAACTATAACAAACAACATAATTAATTTGTCTGCTCTTATACGATTGTTGTGCTTTGTGGAGTTTTTCCGTGTTTTATAGACTCTTAATCAATATCTTATATCTTATATTTATATTTATATTTAAGATGTGCATAAAATGCCAGCATGCTTTGGTTTAATTTGGTATCTAAAAGGATTACAGCTATCATTTAATTAGACTTTAATGCCTTTGAAAGCATTCTTGTTCCATCCTCTCTTAAAGCACACACTCTTGCATTTGGTTGTGTAGATGTGGAAGCCCGTGGAGCATGTGTGCATGTGACTCAGTGAAGAGAGTGTGTGCTTCTCCTAAGACTTGCCTCTAATGAAGCTTATTTAATTACATTTTAATGTACCTGAGCACAGCAGCTGTGCCTCTCCTCACCCACAATACCACTGTTAGTGCAACACACACACACATTGTCCTCACTAGTCTGTTGTCATAATATTTCACTATATAAGTGAGGACATTTGGCACTCAGAAGTATAGCCAAACCTCTACACACAGACACACACAGAATGCACCACAATCCTGCTAAACAGACTGCACTCTGCTACTAATTACCACTGATTAGTAAGTACGATGAAGGGGTGAATATCTTAAGTCCAGGAACAACAGATGGGGCATAAAAAAATATAAAAGTTTGTATATATATATATATATATCCTACAGTGGTGGTCAGAATGAATGCCCCCCCTGGTAAATATGATCAAAAATGGCTGTAAAAAATAAATCTGCATTGTTTATCCTTTTGATCTTTCATTCAAAGAATTTGCAACAATCGAACCTTTCATCAAAGTAAAAGAATTGAAAGTAAATCACATTGTGAAATAAATGCTTTTCTCCAAAACACGCTGGCCATAATTATTGCTCCCTGTTATTGAATACGTTTTGTGAATCTCTCCAGATCCTTCAGATTCACAAGTTCATGTTGGTGCTTCTTCTCTTCAGTTCACCCCACTCATTTTCTACAGGGTTCAGTTTAGGGGACTGGGACGGTCATGGCAGAAGCTCATGACAGAAATCAAATACAAATTTATGTCCCAGTTACTCTTAATGTTGTCACATTAAGTAAAGTAAACATTACTTTACATTACATAAAAAGAGAGAAAAAAAAGAAACAATGTAATTAATGTTCTATTTATTAAAACCAAGTATAAATCACATCATATAGCCTAGATATACAGGGGTGGTCAGAATTATCAAAATCAATACAAAACTGGGTAACTGAGCACAAAATGAAGCTTCTGCAATGACCGTCCCAGTCTTGGAAATTCCACATTTCTTATTGGTCGAGCCAACCCTGAGAGGTGGGACCTTTGTCAAGCTTTAAATTGCCTCTACACATGTGACTTTCCCCCATTCATTCTCAATTACCACCCACTAAACCAAGTGCAAGTTATGCGAACAGGGTGCACGAGGGTATGTAAAAACATGTTGACAGATGTTATTATTGGACAAACATTTTACAGCGGGAGTCTGCATCTCTTTTGCCTTCCCTGACTGAGCCCATTGAGTTTTAGAAGACCCCTAAACGTTTTAAATAATATTAAATAAAATATTGAATTAAAATCTTTTTTTTTCTGCGATTAGACATGAATCACTTGTCTATAACATTCAAAAGGCAAACATAACTTTACATGTTTACTTCCCAATTGTCTGCTTTTCTCTACTGCTAAGTATCTCAGCTATAAATACTAATTGGCCACAATGGGCAAACATGCATTTGCCTGCCAATGCAGATTGCATTAACTGAATGACTAAATGTCCACCTGGGGCTTTTTTAAGTCTCACTCTCATACAGTGTTTTGGAGCATTGAAACATTTCATTAAAAGCTCTCCAATGATGAAAACAGTCAACTATTGTTGTCACAAAACAGTTAGTGTTGGATCAATTGCTGATGGTAGGCTGATACTGTCTGCAGCTCCAGATGGTGAAGATGAGAATGAAAAACAGATACAAGTAGCTGCTCTGGAGCAGAATGATGAATTGTAGGGTATACTAAAGGTGAAGAACAAAATAGATATGCAACTTTATTAATATATATATATATTAA
Organism: Chrosomus eos; assembly: GCA_036326025.1. NCBI lineage: Eukaryota > Metazoa > Chordata > Actinopteri > Cypriniformes > Leuciscidae > Chrosomus > Chrosomus eos. The sequence continues at coordinate 32,336,649 of CM070835.1, forward strand.
AGGTTAATATATATATATATATATATATATATATAATATATATATATATATATATATATTAACCTAAAGCTGAGGTTATCCGCTTACTTGCCCTTAAACATACCAGGGTATGTCAAATAACCCCCAGGTTGGAACTGAAGTCTGCAGGAGGGTATGATTATGGAGTTATAGAGAAGTTGCATATCTATTTTGTTCTTCACCCTTAGTATACCCTACAATTCATCATTCTGCTCCAGAGCAGCTACTTGTATCTGTTTTTCATTCTCATCTTCACCATCTGGAGCTGCAGACAGTATCAGCCTACCATCAGCAATCGATCCAACACTAACTAGAGTATGAAGCTCAAAGTTAAAGGTGACTACCATGGAAATAGAGTAAATAGAGTAAACTAAACATTGCTTTATGTTATAATAGTGCATATATATATATATATATATATATATAATATGCACTATTATAACATAAAGCAATGTTTAGTTTACTCTATTTACTCTATTTCCATGGTAGTCACCTTTAACTTTGAGCTTCATACTCTGTGTTGGCTGAAATTTCTTTAAGGTTTCTAAAGCTCTTTAAGGTGGACCCCTATTGCCTGCATTATATGACTGACAGACAAGAACGGTTTGACCTAAAAATATCAAAATTGAAAATACTGTGGACACAAAGACACCTACATATTGGATGCCCTTGAGGTAAGCTAAAACATATCAAAAATTAATTTCAAAGTGAACTATGCCTTTAAAAAGTCAAGATTTTTTTTAAAAAAATAGGAGGTGTATTAATGCACACACTATAGAGCCAGTATGCATACTGCAGTTTACAGCTGGAAAAAAAAACATCAGCACATAAAATCCGGGGGTTAAAAGAGTTTTTGAGCCTGCCGGCTCAAAGTTGCAAGTGCGTTTTTTGCGCTCACATGCGATAGGGGGGTGCGAAATGACCACCATTCAACCCGAAAAGAGTAATATAACCATTCCAATGACTCCGAAGCTGATCGGTTGAGGTGAAAAACCTGCATAGTTCACCTTTAATAATCCATATTCACCTTTCAGATTTCTCTTCCAAAATGTTCATTCTGTTTAAAAATACAACCAATAATATTCGACATGCAATTTTTGATCCATTTTATATTGCTTTACAAATTCGCTTCCACAAATTCAGTGGTTCAAATTCAAATTCAAAATCAGGAATATCAGTAGATTGACAAATCATAATCTCCATCTGCTGTTAGTTGACCTCACTGGCAGGTGAAGTAAGCACCTGTTGACGAAGACTAGAGCAATGGGTTGAGAGAGTCATTCATTCATTCATAAAAACGGATTTACAGAAGTGGTAAGCGGTAAGTATTTGTGATGATTATCAGGGCCAGTAGCTATATATATGGAAAAGCTGATAAAGACACAAAAGTTGTATTTACATTTAATTATTTACCGTTACCTTTGTACATGTAAGCAGCTTTCTCTACCATGTTATTCCCCGATGCTGACAAACAGATCAAACGTAAAATAAGTCTCTGATGTCCCCAGAGTGTGTATGTGAAATTTTAGCTGGAAATACCGAACATATAATTTTTTACAGCATGTTTAATTTGTAACTTTTTTGGGGGGCTCAGAAAAATGCACCGTTTTAGTGTGTATCCCTTTAAATGCAAATTAGCTGTTGCTGCCGGTACCACCCAAGGTGCCAAATTCTAGTTTGATTTTTTTTTTAAGTCCATATCTCTAGATGATATTTCAGCATGATAATGTTTTGTAAGTGGTAGCTTTGTCACAGAAATCAGTCTTCAATGACACTAACTGTTGAGCCAAAGAATGAAAAAATATTGTAACTTTATTTGAATAGAACATGTCATACAAAGAAAAACTAAATAATTCTACCCTGTTCATGAACTTATTTGGTCATTGCAAACTGTTTCTGTTTTTTATCATCATCATCATCATCATCTTCATCATATTCAACCAGTTACATGACATCAGTATCCTCCTCTCTCGGATTGCTGCAGGTTTGTAGCTTGCACATTTCTGTGCTCTTTAATTTGTTGGCAAGAAAGGAACAGTCGGGAAGCTTGCAGGTCCGTGAACACTTGCAGGCCATATGCTCCAGAACATCCATTGGTGTTGGAGGTCCCCGCATCCAGTCTAACATCAGCATACATGTACAAATAAGTTATTTAGATTTGTGCTATTTAAGTTATTTAGGCGGCAGTGGCTAAGTGGTTCATGTAGGTTGTCTACAAACCGAAAGGTTGGTGGTTCAATCCCCGGTTCTTCCCTGACAAGTGTCGAGGTGTCCATGAGCCAGACACCTAACCCCAGCTGCTCCCGACGAGCTGGATGGCGCCTTTATGGCTGACACCGCTGTCGGTGTATGAATGTGTGTATGAATGGGTGAATGAGAGGCAATATGTAAAGCGCTTTGGTGGCCATTGGGTCTGTGAAAGCGCAATATAAATGCAGTCCATTTACCATATAAATATAAATGCAGTCCATTTATACTATTTTATTATTTATTATTAGAAAATGTAATTATTGTATTTATTATAAGCATACCTTTGTCATCAGTTGTGCATCCATGTCCTTTCGGGTATGTCTGGCTGTCCATCCAGACAGCTGCCTGGTAGTTGGCATGCTGCAATTGCAGCTTTAAAGTCGCACTCCGATCATATTTTGAGCTATTTTTAAACATTCCCAGTGGTCTTTAAATTATGATTATGCCATTTTTAGCCAAAATCACAAAACATGTGCCGTTTTCTGGGACTTTGCTTCAGTAGAGCGGCAGTAGCTCATTAGCAATTCGCCTCTGCGTTGTGGGCGGAGCCGTTGGCACATAATTCCTCTGATACATCCCAGGAGGTTCCCAGACTTTCGTTCATCTTTGAGGACTTTGAAGACTTTCGTTCATCTTCGGAACACAAATTAAGATATTTGTGATTAAATGTGATTAAATCTGAGAGCTGGATCACTCCTCCATAGGCTTCTAAGGGATTGAAACTTGACAGCCAAAAAAGTAATTAAAGACATTGTTAAAATAGTCCAAGTGACTACAGTGGCTAGATCTTAAGTTTATCAAGCGACGAGAATACTTTTTGAGCGCAAAAAAACAAACAAAAATAACGACTTTATTCAAGTATTCATTTCCACCTCTGTCGGCCTCGAGATTTCACTTAGTATAATTTCGTAATGCTTCTGGTTGAACGTCACACGCATCACACACATGACCAGCGTTGGCCAATAGTGAGCCTACGTGTGACGCATAACACATACGCTCTACGCTGTTACACTACGTGAACTCTCAAGGCCGACAGAGGTGGAAATTAATACTTGAATAAAATCGTTATTTTTGTTTGTTTTTTTGCGCTCAAAAAGTATTCTCGTCGCTTGATAAACTTAAGATTGAGCCACTGTAGCCATTTGGACTATCTTAACGATGTCTTTAATGACTTTTCGGGGCTGTCAGGTTTCAATCCCTTAGAAGCCTATGGAGGAGTGGTCCAGCTCTCAGATTTAATCAAAAATATCTTCATTTGTGTTCCGAAGATGAATGAAAGTCTTACGGGGTTGGAACAACATGATTGTGAGTAATTACTGACAGAATTTTCATTTTTGGATTAACTATCCCTTTAAGTTTGTAGTGTAATTTATTTTTTTGGTTTGGAGTATATTTGAGTGTGCTATACTTTTATTTAATATGATTTTGTGGTTATTTGTGTAATTTACTTTTTGCTTTATTTTGAATTGTTCTGTGTAAAAAGTTGGGATTGTATTGGGGTTTATAGGGGTTGGATGGTTATTAATATCCTTTGAGGGGGAATGGGTTTTTGTTCTACAATGTATTTTCTTTGATTTTATATATGCTTTACTTATCAGCGGTCCAACACCTACAGTATTAGTTGTTATTTATTGCCCACCAAAATACTGCAATACATTCATAAATTAATTTTGTGCATTTTTAACCTATATGTATGCCTTATCACCCAATATGGGCAGTTTTGGTCTTCAGCAATCTGTGGCCTTTCCAACTTACTCTAAAGTTCACACTCTGGACCTTGTCTGCTGTTCAGGTGTTACACCTCTGGACTGCACTGCAGATCTAATACCCATATCTAATCATAAATTGTTTTATTTTAATGCTAATGTTACACTCAAAATACAAACAACAACGCTTGATGACATTTTGGAATATAAAAAAGATTGACCCCTAAGTTTTGATTTCTGCGATTACTGATGTTCCACTCAGTGACCATCTCACTTCTCCTGATCATTTGGTCTCCTTTTATAACTTTGAACTACAGCAGCTCCTTGACACTCTTGCACTTCTTAAAACTCGAACTATCATTCACTCACTCTGCGTCCTGGTTTACTCCTGAACTTCACCAGGTCAAAACCAGAGGCCGTCGATTGGAACACCTTTATAAACGAGCTGGACTGGTCTTGACGTCACAATGAAAAGGAAAATGACTCATTGGAAAAACTATTCATTAAATTGACTCTGAGTCGACTTATACTTTTGAGAGACAATAAAAAATTTTTTACGGTGAACTTTCATATATAAAACTTTGCAGGATGTTTGTGTTCACTTAGATCTATGTTGCACACTACATGAAAGGTAATTTTCAAAATTCCATAATAGGTGCCTTTTATGGTGTGTGATGCTGAACTGTGATATTTTATGTGGAACAATAGCATGCTCAGTGGCCTTTTTCAAACAATATGATTTAAATGGTGATCTTCTCATCTCTGTACTAGGGTGGAACGATTTTGGGAAAATATCATATTGCGATTATTGAGGTCAATATTGCGGTTGCGATGTGCAATAAAATAAACAAATGGTTTCATGAGTCAACTTGCTTGGTTCTCATGGAAAATGCACACACAGATTAGTGATAATGCTGAAATGTGTATTTCTCAACTCAAACTAGCAACAACTAAATTACTAGCCTTACTAGGGACAAGTGTCGTGAATTAGCTTTAGATAAAAACACTATATGATACACACATCAGATGACTGTTAAAGCTTATATATGTAATTTGTATCTGTCCCTATCTAAATAAAATTACTTACTTACTAAATGCACAGTGTTTTCAAATGAACATAATATTTTTTTTACAAAATTCAATAATGACATTTATTTGTATTACTGTGAACTTGTTTCAATAATTGTTTCAATAGTACAATAGTATAAAATAATTAGAACAATAAATAAGAACATTTGTATGCTCATGAAAATAAGATATTTTGAACATTCTGTCCAGACAAGCAGAGATATTTAAGCATGATGTAACATCATATGTTACACCTTTTAGTCTGTGGATCATTTTTGGTGTAAGTGTATTGTGACTGTCAAAACATTTGGTAACTAACTAAACAGAATGTGATCTTGTGATTTGATTCTGATCTTGATTCAATATCGATTAATTTGGATAAATATTAGGTAGCCTAACAGTATGCATGTTCATTTTTTTTAAGAAAAAAAAAGATATCTCTTAAAAAATTAGTTCATTTTTAAAAAAAACTTTTGCTGATAATTTACTTACCCCCATGTCATCCAAGATGTCCATGTCTTTCTTTCTTCAGTCGAAAAGAAATGAAGGTTTTTGATGAAAACATTCCAGGATTTTTCTCCATATAATGGACTTCAATGGGACCACCAACGGTCCAAATGACAGTTTCAGTGCAGCTTCAAAGGGCTTTAAATGATACCAGACGATGAATAAGGGTCTTATCTATATAGCGAAACGATCAGTCATTTCCAAAATAACTAAAATAAATGAAGTTTTATAAGCACAAATGCTCGCCTTGCTCTGTTCTGTGATGACTCTGTTCTAGTGATGGGTCATTCATGATCACTTCATGATTCAGGTCGTTCATTGCGTCTGTCACGTGACAAATGAATGAAAGACTTGGAAGGTAAATTAATTATTCATGTTCCCTGTAAATTATTTTTGACTGCATTATAATGATTTCTTTATTCAGAATATGATTAAGATTGCATAGGTGAATGTGTTCGGGGAATTTGGCGGTTAGAAGTACAACGTTTAAAGCCACTTGAATGAACGAAATTACTCGAAAAAAGATTAGTTCATTTTGATGAACGAGTTCGAACAGGAGAGTCTCAACGTAATTGCGTACTACGTGGCATCACAAAACAGAGCAAGGCGAGCATTTGTTTTGGCACATCCAACTAAGACAAAACTGAAGTCATTGGGTTTGGAAACAAAGATGAAGTTCTCAAGGTGAACGCATACCTTCACTCTAGGGGTCTAAAAACTAAAAATCAAGTCAGGAATTTTGGTGTGTCTCTAGAGTCAGACCTTAGTTTCAGTAGTCATGTCAAAGCAATAACTAAATCAGCATACTATCACCTGAAAAATATTGCAAGAATTAGAAGCTTTGTTTCCAGTCAAGACTTGTGCATGCTTTCATCACCAGCAGGGTGGATTATTGTAATGGACTCCTCACTGGCCTTCCCAAAAACACCATAAGACAGTTGCAGCTCATACAGAACGCTGCTGCCAGGATTTTGAGCAAAACAAGAAAATATGAACATATCACACCAGTCCTCAGGTCTTTACACTGGCTCCCAGTTACATATAGGATTGATTTTAAAGTATTATTACTAATATATGAATCATTCAATGGCCTAGTGGCTCAATACATTGCAGATATTCTCACTGAATATAAACCCAACAGATCACTCAGATCATTAGGATCACATCAGCTAGAAATACCAAGGGTTCACTCTAAGCATGGCGAGTCCGCTTTTAGTTACTATGCTGGAACCAGCTTCCAGAAGAGATCAGATGAGCTCCTACACTATCACATTCAAATCCAGACTCAACTGTGGATGTTTAGCTGTGCATTTAATGAATGAGCACTGTGCCACTGTTCGTCCGACTGTTTTTTAATTATTCTTATTTCGTTTGATTATTTTAATTTCTTATATGTAAAGCACTTTGAATTACCATTGTCTATGAAATATTCTATATAAATAAACTTGCCTTGCCTTGCCTATTGACCTCTTTCTGCAAAAAAAAAAAAACACTGATTGATCGATATTATGTATGAGGCATAAACATTTAGTTTATTAAGTTGTACTGTATCTTTCAACACACACTTTATTTATTATTAACTAGTAGTAAAGAGTAGGCTAAGAGGTGTTCGTCTCACGACCACGATCTGTCACGTCACATTTACAATTGACAAAAATTGACAGAATCTGAGAGCTGAGAATTAGTTTCATATCAAAAGTCCTCTTTGCCTCACGATTTTTCTCTGCATGAGAAAATGGACTTGTGGCATGAGAGCGTGTGAAAAATATCAATTGCCTCAATTTCTAACACTGAATGAGTGAGAGTTGGCAGCCCTGCTCTCTCTGCTCAGTGTCGGTTATCTTATAGCCAAAATATTGCCATATAACAGAGGTAGAATTTGTTCTGGCCACCAGTTCAGTGTCCGTTCTCAGAGAGAATGGGTTGTCATGTCCACACATGCATTTATTTATTTCCAGTGGTGGACAGTAACGAAGTAAATGTAATTCGTTACTTTAGGCCTACTTAAGTAGCTTTTTTGCGTATCTGTACTTTACTGAAGTATTTAAATTTTGGGAGACTTTTACTTTAACTCCACTAAATTTCAAAGTCAAATATCTTACTTTTTACTCTACTACATTTTCAATATCAGTCGTTCCTTTTTATTTATGAGTGGATAAAAACGTAACTGGTCAAACGAGCCACCAATCACAGTACAGCACGCGCTTTGTTTTGAACTTCAATTGGCGGTATCTACTAAGTGCGAACCAGGGGTGCGTTTCCCGAAAGCAGTGTTAGCCAACTATGCTCGCAAGTTCCGTCGTTACCAATAGAGTTCAATGGATATTGCGACCAACTTGCGACCATAGTTGGCAAACGATGCTTTCGGGAAACGCACCCCAGAGCCAGAGTAATGAGAGTTGCGAACATTTTTTTCTGTGGAGTAGCAGAAACACTGCATTAATATGTTTTTGTGTTTAATTTTGGAGGTAAATTGGCTGCTCCCATAACATAGAATATATATATATATATATATATATATATATATATATATATATATATATATATATATATATATATATATATATATATGTAGCGAACCTACATAATAATAATATACATAAAATGTATTTAAGGGGGCCGGAAGGCCAATTTAGCTCAAAGGGAATGATTCATCGATTTGCAATGAATCATTGACCGAATCACTATGGAACCGAGCAAATGACTCGTTTAGAGTTCATTTGAACGGGCCGTAATTTTAACCTTGGCAACAGATATTTATCCAATTTATAGTGAAACACTATGTATTAGCAAGGTAACTTTAGATCGGCAGTACAAGACATTAAATGTGTAAGCAAAACACAAGACGAATATCTTTTCAAATATATGGACGACTTTATTAACTATTCTAAACACATAAAACTAATGTCTAAACCCAATCACACACACACATTCATTCAAGGCGCAGAGGAAGAGAGAGAAAGAGTGAGTTTTCAGAGTGAGATGCACTTTGTAAGACATAAACCTGAACGAACCACCAAGCATTAATTGAAACCTTCGTTTCTTAGACAGGTTATTCAATTTAAATTAAAAAACACCAGTTCAGCTAGAGTCTGGAGGTTACTTGCTTGTCCTTTGCGTTGCTTAGGCCAGGGAATTCCCTATTTGAGGTGCTTCGTCAGAGGGGTTTCCCGGCCGGGTCCGCGTGGCTGGTTGTCTTTGGAGTGCCTGGCTGGAGTTTCTGAACCGCCGGTCACGTGATGTGTTGGCGGATGGATGAACAAGAGTCTTTACAGTTCGAAGTGCGTTGCAGGAGAGACGTGTAAACGAACTTTACAGCAAAACTTAACTTAGAACGAGACTTTTAACGAGAAAATAAAATAAAGGAAGAAATGAAAGTAAGAGATGAGATGGCTTGAATGAAGCTGTTTAAACTCCGATCTTGATGGGTTTGTCTGCTGGCTTGGTCTAACTTGGTCTGGTCGATGTAGTGTACGAACATGAACACTCTCTTGCTGTTTTTTGATAGAGAGAGGCACCAACTTAATTTAACACAGAACCGACTCAAAACCGAACTGAACCGAACCGAATCTGAACTGCTCTCTGAACCGAACTCTGAACTGAACGTTTCTGCTTTGTTCGGGTCTTTAACTTAAAGTTAGTCCAACCTCTTTTGGAGAATTCTGACCAATGAGACAATGGCATCATTCTAGGAGGTGGACTAGTTCCTACTTATCATAAATCATCTGGGATCTGCTTGTTTTCCGGCACTAAGCAGAGAGAACAAGAGATCACAGTTTAAACATTATAGATTATTATAATCATACAAAGCATTTACACAGATTTCACTCAAGCCATCTTAAGAATTAAGAATATATGATCTTACTGATATCAAACAAGACACACTTTCATTCATCCATCTAAAGTAACAACATTTGCATGACTTGTATGCTATCTAGTATAATAGACACCTACATAGCTAGAATATAGGATTAGGTAGTGGAACAATGTTTGATTATGAGTCCACTGAGCATTGTTCTGTTTGAGTTGTTCTCTGCAGAATGTGCAGAATTAATGTGGTTTGATATGTAAAGTGTGTTGGTGTGTAAAGTTTCTGGGGTTTAAGAAAGACATTCCAATCTGAGGTCACGGCAAGGTCCCTGCTGAAGTCTGTTCTGTTCATCTTCTCATGGGACCTTGTTCCTTAAGAAAGACGGGGTCTGTTAGTGCAGGGTCAGATGACCTCTTTGCTAGGGCCCTGAGCAGTTCTATTTCTGAACAGATCTGTCTTTCAAAATTATAGAACATTGGCAACGTTCTTCCTTTAGTTAAACAATAAAAGTCTCTCCGGTTGCTTGTTCTCTGGGTCTGGTGATTTGATTCAGGAATGTGAAGACTCTTTGTGTGATTATGTATGAACAGTTCACCTAAAAGCTTCAAGTGGGTTTGGTTCATTCTAGACATGTGCCGGTATTCGGTAATGCGATAAATCGCGGTAATGAATATGCACGATATTGTTATCGCGGGCACTTCAAAATACCGTGAAAAATAATAGATCCGAATTTAGATTTTTAGAATGCGCATTAGCTTATTTTCCATCAACCGTTAAAAAAACCCCACTGCATAGGCTGCGCAAAACACGTGCGCACTCTGATGTAAACAATCCCCACATAAGCACTGTGTGCATGCGGCGCAGTGCGCGCTCTAGTCTAATGTAAACAATCCTCGCATGGAGAAGAAGCATGGCGGAAAGAGGAACGCTGCCGACGATTTATCTCCTTTCTAAAAGCAGGGCTGCAGGTAAAAGAGTTGCTAAACTCCATAGAGAACACGTAGATGTGAAATTGAGAACTTCATAGCATTTAGCTTGAGACTCACGCAATCAACACACTTCACATGCTCTCACGCCACGCATCCATTTTCTCACGCAGAGAAAAATCGCGGAGCAAAGAGGACACCGACAGACTAGAGAGAGCAGGTTACTTTTTATATAAACAAAATAAAAGCGCCGTTTTGGCGCTTGTAAATGTGACGTGAGAGATCACTGTAGCACCTTAGTTCAAGTGAACCGATCATCTGTTACTTTTTAAAGATATAGTATAACTTCTCGAAAGGTATTATGCCTCATACATAATAGATCAATCAGTGTTTTTCAATCATGGAAAGAGGTCAATAAAACTGCAGGAGAACGTTTATGTCACAGAACGTTACATTTACCTCACGAAAGCCATTTAAATACCAGTACGTTAGTTGACTAGAATAAATGTAGAGGAGAATTTTTCGCTAAATATTTGCACTATATTACATATTTATTATATTTTTACTTATGTCATTAGGATATATAATTGTTATTATAATGAAAACCACATTATATTTAATTTGTTTATTTTAACCTTTAATAATACCAGTTGATAGGGCTTTCTGTAGGTTTACAGAATAATGTGAGATATATTTTTTCTTGAGAAAAATTTACATCTAGGCTATCTACTGTAGCTTACCTAATATTTATCCTAATGAGTTAAGATTGAATCAAGATTGAAATCAAATCAAGAATTGAACTGAAATCGTGAAAATTGTGTTAAGCAATAATACAAACAGTAGCCTACCAGTCATTGTACCATGTAAACATTGTAACATGTTGTCACTAAACTTAATAAAATTCTGATCAGTTACCAAATGTTTTGACAATCACAATTACACCTATTGTGATGCAAGTTGTTTTTTTAGACACCCCCCCCCCCCATCTGTTTCTCTTATGTAAATAAAATACCGTGATAATACCGTATACCGTGATAAAAGCTCAATCAATTAATCGCAGCATGAAAATTTGATACCGGCACATGCCTAGTTCATTCTCATTGTTGCTACATATATGTGTGTGTGTGTGTGTGTGTGTGTGTGTGTGTATATACACAAGAAAAATATATACAGTAAATTCTGTAAATGTATTATTCCTTATGGGAACATGCCCTTCCCTCCAAAATTAAACACACAAAAAATTTATTCAATTCAAATATATGTATAATGTTATTTTGTTAATAGATTGGTGTGCCAAGAGTGACATTAGTCTTCACGTTGACTGAGTTAAGCAAGAGTCCTGTGACAAAAAGATTAATAAAAAATCATAGTACTTGGATACTTAAGTACATTTGAAGGTGAATACTTTTGTAATTTTACTCAAGTGAATGTTTAAAGGCAGCACTTCTACTTTTACTTGAGTAATATTTTACCTTGAGTATCTTCGTCTACCACTGTTTATTTCATAAAATAGCAGCATTTTGCGTCATATAATCGCATAGGCTTGACATCGCAATTTCGATATGATTAATCGTGCAGCACTTCTCTGTACTAGTCTTTTCGTGTTGTTTTGATGCATTTTAAAAATATGGATGATATATATTATTCAATCTTTCTGACAAGCAACAAAATATAATGTGAATTACAGTATGTACAATGTTTTCAAAATGTATTAATTGTTGTGTACAGTCTACAGTGTTTACTATAAAGGGGTAGAATACGCAGCTCAGTACTCACTACTATTATACTCACTACTACTACTGCTAAGTATTCATTAGTACTTTAAATAAGCTACTTTTTTACTCTTACTAAAGTAGTTTTTTGGACAAGTACTTTTTACTCTACTCTCACTAAATTTTCTTGGAATGTAATGGTACTTTTACTTGAGTATATTTTTTCAGTACTCTTTCTACCACTGGAAACCAGCAAACCAGACAATGAGAAATTAAAAAAAAAAGACATGAAACTATAAACATGAAACAAAACGTCTCGGTTACTAATGTAACTTTCGTTTCCTGAAGGAGGGAACGGGAGACGTAACGTCGACGTGACGACGTAATTGGGATCACTTCAGGGAGCCCTATCCTCTTTGAGTGTCTATAAACGAGCCAATGAGCGTTGCCCCACACTGCAGTGCGGGTATAAAAAGGAAGTGGGCGCACCACACTCATTGTTTTTTGGTGAGGAGTCGAGATCATGACGCCCGTACAGCGATGGTCAGCAACCTTGGCGACGGGACATTACGTCTCCCGTTTCCTCCTTCAATGAACGAGTGTTACATTAGTAACCTAGACGTTCCGTATCAGTCGCTCACGTTCGACATAACGTTGACGTGACAACGTAATTGGGATCCCTATGGAAAACGCCACGGTTGCTGCGTAGAGGGAGTTCAAACTGCTGTTCTGTTATACCCCACACAGTAGAACTCTTGGATAACACTGCGAAAGCGTGCCTTTCTAGGGGAGAGGGACGCCATGAAAGCCACATCCTGCCCAAAGGGAGGTAACATGTGGAGAATACACATATGGACTGGCCAGTAGGGGCAGTTCAACATATGGAATGTCACTGGGGTGGCTGCAGCCTGAGAAGGGAGAGGCTACACCGGACAGTGACGGCAGAGCGGACTCTGCCAGGGAAAAGACATGGGCTAACCCCAGGGAAAATACGCATATGGGATCGCTGCAGAGATCGCCACATCTAGGCAAGACAAATAGTTTGTTTAGGCATGGTGTGTAGGAATTACAAACCTGCGCACATATATTCAAACGCACACAACTATAGAATACATTCTTAATGCTCTTGTGAATCAGCGTTTATCACAGGTTCTCGTTTAAAGTCTGTTTAGAGAGAACGGTGTCGTCTTAGCGGCCCCTAATTTAATAGCAAGTGATAATTTCGACGGCATTGAATCCATCAAAACTAACTTTAGCTGGAAATAGCATTATTCAAGAACCACTATAAAACCAAACCAATCTCTGTTACCTTAAATTACATGTTTATCTCTATAAAGCTGCTTTGAAACAATCTACATGGTTAAAAGCGCTATATAAATGAGGATGACTTGACTTGACATATGGAACCAACTCATCTCCAGAGGACTGATGCTGCAACTGACATCTGGTCGTCAGGAGATTTCCAAAAGACACGACTGATAGTCCATGTGCTTCCTGTTCATACCCGCGCAGCAGGATGGGGCGCGTGGCGCGATTCACACATACCAACGTTCATTGGCTCGTTTTGTAGACACTCGAAGATGATAGGGCTCCCTGAAGTGATCCCAATGATGTCGTCATGTCAACATTACGTTGAACGTGAGCGACTGATAGGGAACCCAAAACCATGTAACAAATGCTTCTTGAGTCATTTTCATGGTACTTGTATCAGAGCGCTCCACATCACAAGTGAGAGAAAAGCACCAAATGGAAGCATTGTTTCGATTTTGTGCTTTATACAGTATCTGTTACCAGCATCATATCACAGGACTAGTGTTGGAATCAAAAATGCTTTGAAACACATGAGCATCTTCAGTGTTGGACTTTAGACTGTGATACATTGATGTATTAACATTTTTAATGAATGGAATATACATTTTCTGTTTAGTGTCAGCTGTTTGATTTCAGGTACTTGTCAAAATATAAAGCAGAAAAGCACTTAGATAAAGCAGAAAAGCACATCAGTAAGCATGCTTTGACTGTTTACTCTCTCAAAACCACCAGAGATCTGAAAGTGTGAAAGTGAATCTGTGATATCTGCCTGTGTGTGAAGTTTATAAAAGCTTTTATTAAACTGAACCTGTGGTCATGTCTTTACTAAGAGACACTTTCTAAGTGCTTCTCAACCCTATGGTTAATGGTCAAAACTTCATACTGAGCAAAATGCTATTGACATTATGCTACACTGTTTTAAAATCAGCAAAATTTTAAATCTTGGCTGATTGCTGAGCAAACAGGACAGTACAGCATGGTGGTTAAGACCCTGAATTTGTCCTTTTGCTGAATTATATTGTTGGATTTTGCACAAAATCAAGGTCACTCGAGGCAAGATGATTAAATGAAATTGACCCTTGAAGTCAAGGTCTACCACATTAGAAATGTAACAATAAGCTCTTTACGTCAGCCCTTGGTGAAAATGAAACCTCAGACTGTCAAGCTTTACCCTAACCACTAGGTCTAATGATTCTATAGCACCTCTAGCTCTGAAGCTAGTTAGTATTTCTCATCATTATCTGTCAGTTTGTGTAGTTACATAGTTTTTAGTGTGCATGCTCAAACATTGCATTCATATTGTACAGAACAGAATTTTCATATGTTGGGGTTTGTGAGTTTATTGTATAACTCTTAACTGATCAAAATAAAATAGAGAGTCCAATATAGCTTATCAATTTATCAAATCAAAGGCTATGATTTATTTAAATAAGTGTATTTTGTTGTGCTGTGGGTTTCAGAGTGAAGAGTGGCACTGTACTGTACACACATGCAGCTTTAAAGTGTTTCTGCATCTTAAAGGGGTGGTTCAGAATTTTGGACATCGGGCCTCATTTCCAAGTGAGCCTTATTGTTATTTATCAGTAGAGACATTTTTTTAAAAATTCATCCAGTCGTCCCAGTAGCGTAGTTGGCCGGTGCTAGGCTAGCGTGAATCAATGGTATCAGTTTTAGCATGCCATTAAAACAGTTTTACCCACTCCACAGTACACTAAAAGCAAATCAATTATAACGCCAGACTATCGATGTAAGTGTCTGTTGAGAGAATAATGTCATAAATCAAACTATCCTTTTCATCTTAATGATTGCATTACATTTACAGGAACTAGTTTCTCAGCTGCGGCAGAATTATACTTCGCTCCGGTTAGTAGTAACGTTACTGCGTCAAAAAGTAAACAGAACAGAAGCGCATGACAGTCGGGAGGAAGTTTTCACAAATGTCCTTTTGAAGATCCAGAAAGGATTCAACTTTGGATTATTTCTTCGGGCTTGGACAAGGAGACACCGGCAGAGACTCTAAAACAATTGAAGATTTGCAGTGCATTTTAGACCAGACAACTTTAAAGAAACATTTAATCGAAACGGTCACAGGTTTATGACAAGGAAATGCAGTTCCAGCCGTCTTTCCAGATGCACCAACAGCTACAGATGTACAGGTAATAACTTTTGTTAGGCTACCTTAGCTAGCTAATGAAGCTAGCTCTTTCATAACTGATAGATCGACACTGACAACTGGTGCTCCGTTATGCACATTGGTCTGTCTCGGGAGGCGATGTGCCCGGATACATTTAAATTTTGGAACTAGTGTCTAGCTCCAGTTCTGTTATCTGTGTGATAACTAAGTTCCACTCCTTGCAGCAAAAACACTTGTCTTCCGTCGGCATTTGTATACATTTTCTGCACTGGCACCACCAGTCTCCCGATGTTCTGTCCCGGTTTTCTACGCCATCTCCATTGGCTGCTGTCTCTACAGACATTCTTTCTCTTTCAGCCCTTTTAGGATCCATCTCAAATATTTCTTTATCTGTGTATTCTGGCTCATACAACGCTCATGCGTTGAATAACTCACATTCTTCGTCTTCATCGTCTTCAAAGTCCGAAACAATGGTATTGCTTTCAAACGTTGCCATAGTCCTCTGTCTTGCTATTACATATATCATAAATTATACTCTGTTTCTGTAGTGATGAGTGTCAGCACCAGGTAAATACACTTGCGTGATTGTCATGTGGACCGACTCTATCGGTTGCCTAGGTAACATATTACTCCACCGCTGCTGTAGACTGTGCTAATAAATATAGGTAAAACAATATAAATTGCAATGCGATGAAAAGGATAGTTTGATTTTTTACATTATTTTCTCAACAGACACTTACATCGATAGTCTGGCGTTATAATTGATTTGCTTTTAGTGTACTATGGAGTGGGTAAAACTGTTTTAATGGCATGCTAAAACTGATACCATTGATTCGCGCTAGCCTAGCACCGGCCAACTACGCTACTGGGACGACTGGATGAATTTAAAAAAAAAATGTCTCATTGTACTCAATGTACTCAGCCAGGCGTAAATCAAAGGCTAGAGTCAAGCGGCAAATTAACGGCGGAGATTTAATTATCTGTATGTGCCTGCTATTGTCTGGGGATATACACTAATGTCCCGGCCCGATGCCCGACTTTGGACCTAGGAATGCGATGGAAAGTGTGCCAGGTGTGATGGTATGTAGGCCTTCCAGTCGACGCAGTGATGGGAGCAAACAACTGTCCATGAGTGTGGCCGACCTGGGTGGAGGAGTGCAAGGAGACATTGAGAGAACAGGGCTGATCTTGGGAAACACAACGGTACCCCTGGATGAGTGCAATCAACCCAGGAATTCTGACCCACAGCTCTGCTCATTTCAGCCATCCTATGCAGTTTTGGAGGATGCCTGCAAGGTTAAGCCAAATGTGGATTCATTTTTTTCGACAAGGGGACTTCACTTGCTTCATCTTAACATCAGAAGCCTTCTACCTAAAATCACAGAGATACGACTCCTCAGTACGAGCAATAAGGTGGGAATTTTTTGTTTTACTGAGACATGGCTGGACGACTCCATTAAGGATACTGAAATTGAAATAGAGAACTATTTTTTAATCAGGAGAGACCGAAACCGTAAAGGTGGAGGTGTGTGTGTTTATGTGAGATCGGACATTGGTTTTAATCAGAGAACGGACTTGAATAATGACCAAATTGAAGCGGTCTGGCTAAACATTTTGCTGCCGAAGAGCAAGCCTATTTTAGTTGGAGCATGTTACAGGCCACCTGACAAGACAGTGTTTTTTGAAATTCTGGAAGAAGTTTGCTCAAATTGTATGGACTTTGTGAAATCAGAAGTTATCATGATAGGAGATTTTAATATTGATATTCGGAAAACTGACCGTTCTGGATATAAGGCGTTAATGAACTTTTGTCGCTCATTTAGTTTACATCAGCTGATCAAAGAACCAACACGTGTCTGTTCTTCCACTCAAACTATTATTGACCTTGTTTTAGTGTCAGAAAAGGCTAGGATAACAGAAAGTGGGGTAATTAATTATGGACTGAGTGATCATTCTATTGTTTTCTGTACTCGAAAGATCAAGAAAGCAGTGCTCAATTGTCATAGCTCTATAAGAATCAGGTCGCTGAAAAGGTATAGTAAAGAAGCACTTGATGACTGCCTGAATTTTATAAACTGGTCTGCTGTGTTGCAATGTAAGGAAGTTGATAAAGCATGGTGCTCTTTTAAATGTATGTTTTTAGAAGTTGTAGACAAAGTAGCCCCTTTTAAAGTAATACGAGTTAAACAGAGGACAGAACCCTGGATAAATGTCAAATGTCAGTCATAATACAGGGCTAAGATTATCACAAATAAACAAGATTTTGACGCAAGTGTGTGTGGGAGTGTGGATCGCGCACTGCATGGCACGGAGTCGCGGCCGCGAACACTTGCATTTTCCTATAAACAGTGGAAACAATTTGAAAAATACTCTATAATTTCTGGTCATACAGAAAAGAATTATACATCATTCACAACTACTTTTATTTGTCCAAACTCACATAACAAGAAAACGTTGTGATTTTGTAAAAGAAAATAAAACAATCAATCACGCTTTCATGATCTCCATGAACTCGAGCGCGTCTCAAAAATGAACTGAAACAAAATATACCTAGCCTAAGCTTGACATGTTCACTTTTAAACGACCAATTAAAATGCCACGTTATTTATTCAGACACATTTATTATCATAAATCATGGTTCCAGAGACGGCTCTTCTCATTCAGCACTGCGGGAAAAATATAATTTACAGGTTCTAATCTGGCCTGTCTAATCGACATTTTTTCCATAGTAATTTGTGAATATTTTAAATGTTTAATAAAGGGGCAAAAAGTCATAATTTTTTTTTGCGCAGCATTTGTGTAGCCTACAGTTCAAATGTTGGTGTTCAACTTTGCCTTTTAAAAATACAACAACCGTTCATTTTTAGTTTTTCAATTTACAGGTTAAAAAAAGAAAAATGAATGGACGCAAAGTAGCCTATATTATTACATATTTCAAATAATGTATTTGTAGAAAAGTTTGATAGTCAATCAAAATACTAGTAAAATCAAAGACTTTAATCTAAAAACTATCACTAAAAATAGTGATAACTATCACTAAACTATCTTTAGTTTGATAATCCATGTAAATTTGCATCCATTCGTTTTTCATTTTTTAACCCGTAATTGAACAACGAAAAATGAACGGTTGTTGTATTTTTAAAAGGCATAGTTGAACACCAACATTTGAATTTGAACTGTAAACTACACACCAAATGCTGCACTAAAAATGCTGTCGTCACCGGCGCGCAATGAATTATGGGGTAGTATCAGGGTAGGATAGGCCGCTAAGGATCCATTTATGTATCCTTCCTTTCACGGGGAAACGAAGGGTGCATTTGGCGTCGCTTTTGAATCAGGTTAGCCTTCGTCGCGCCGCGATGACGCAACCGGCCTTCGAATACGGACTTCGAAGGATGCGGAAATTAATTGGGACAGCCTTCATCACGCCGCGGTGACGCAATCGGCCTTCAAATGCGGCCTTCGGAGATGCAGCCTTTGAATTGGGACAGCCTTCGTCGCGCCGCTGTGACGCAATCGGCCTTCAAATGCGGCCAATCGGCCTTCAAATGCGGCCTTCGGAGGATGCAGCCTTCACATTGGGACACAGCTACATTCTCGGCCACCGTACGTTCGTTACTAGGTAACCAACAATATCGCGCGAACACACGTCGTGATCATAGGTCGTCATGGAGAAGGTTGGAAGAAAGCTTGTTTAACATTTTTAGCTAGAACATTTAAAATAGCCCATCGTTTACATTATTATTGATGCAGTCAAAAACTCTACAACTACTTTGCAACCAGGCCAGAAGCTTTGGCTCAGTTTGGCTAGTTATCTGAAACTAAGGGAAATGTTAGTGGCTATGGAAAGGAATGAAGATGTATTTCTACATTTTTATTTGAAATTATACTGTATTAATAGTCTTTCTAGTTACATTAAGGCTACATGTATTAAAGCAGAGTGCTCTGGGTAATATTTTATATCCTGTCAAAACATACATTAATCATTGCCATTGCATTTGTATTTTTCAAAGATGTCAGGGAAAAATGCAAAAAGATTTGATTTTCCAAACTGTTTGGAGCAATTTGTTATATTTTTGTAATTTTGAAATATAACATTAAAGAGTATATTAGATGTGATGAATTGCTCTGTCATTTATAATAATAATTATGAACAATTGGTAAAATTGGCATAAAAATATTATGATCCTTACATTATGAGGAAGTTAATGTTATTTTTAGGCAAGTGATCCTGTATCGCTCTTCTCTTCTCGTCATCTCACTAACACACCAGTGGGCGGCGCCAAATTTGCGATGTGATGTAGGCGTTGATGATCTTAGAATGATAGAATGATGACCACTTACAGTATATGTCAACATGCACCAATGCTACATTTTTCTAAATGTCATAATCATTTGATAACAAACAAGTATTCATTACTTCAATGAGCTCATTGTTTCTGCGTTAAATTATTATATTGTTTAAATTTGTATATGTCAATTTCTGAAATACATTACTTTTAGAAATCAAATCTATTTTATTAAAAAATGAAATGAGAACATGCATTTGTTTTATTCTTTCTTTCTTTCTTTCTTTCTTTCTTTCTTTCTTTCTTTCTTTCTTTCTTCTTTCTTTCTTTCTTTCTTTCTTTCTTTCTTTCTTTCTTTCTTTCTTTCTTTCTTTCTTAGATGCAAAATCATTAAAGGGTCATGATGGATCAATAAAGATAGATAGATAGATAGATAGTCACAATAGATGTGAACATGTATGTACTTGACTTTTTTTGATCCACTTCAAATGTTGACTACTGTAATTCACCTTAGTTGACTTTCAGTTCTGCATATCACTCTGTGTCTCGACATCAAATGAAGGAAAACTAAAAAAAAATTATCCAAAATAAATTTTTGAGCAAGTACATAACCAGTCAGTGTTCAAAACAATCTGCTTGCCTTATAGCTCGATTTAAAATGGTAAGCTTGTAATAATGTTTTTAATTCCAGTGCACTGGTGGATTTCCACGGGACATTCGAGCATGTCTTTGCGTCATTACGTCCCATCTATAAAGAAGGTGTCTCGGCTAGTAGGCTATATTGCGTGTGAGGATGCTGGAGGTGGAGATTTATAGACTTTTCTCACAGCACTTGATATAATTAAACTTATCAATTTGATGGCGGATCCAGAAAGGTTCAAACGACAATCACCAGTGACAACAAAGTATAATTTGCACGTGATATGATAAGAGATCATTACATTTAATCAGCGCAATTTTTCACAATGCTTTTTTTCCCCTTAGTTGGTCAAAACAAAAGTGGATGTTACTTACTTGTTCAGAAGACATTTTCCGGGGAAAATTCTTATATTGGTCATACTTCCAAAAAGTAGAATCTGTGATTCCGAATGGCAGGATAGTTAAATTCTGTCTATTTAAACCCTGTGTTCTGTCTTGTTCTTATCATTGCACTATGTTGATTGTTCTGTTTGGTTTGGTTTGGTTTAATAAAGTCTGCTGCACTTAGATCCTGTTTCGTCTCTGCTGCAACCAACCGATTATAACAGTTAATCTCCAAATTATTGTAGAAACAGCAGAAAGACCATATATTTTAAATACTTATATAATGGCATCTTTTTATGGATAAAGGCCAGTATCACCGATACTAATACAGCTACTGATGTCTCATGAAAATGCCCCCCCCCCCCCAATTTTTAACATTAATTATAGCCATTCAACATTACAGTCTATTGAAAGCTATAATGTTTTTTAAACATTTATTAGGCTTCAAAATATATAACAACTTTTAGTTTGTGAACTTGAAATAATCCTCACATAAGCCCATAATAAATGTCATATTTAATTGTGCCCTTCCTGTCTAACTGGTAGGAAATATACAGAAATTGAATAAAGTTATCAAACAGTCTGCACTGCATAAATTATAAATTTAATATAGATGAATCCTTTTTACAGCTACAAAAGTTCTTTAGTCAAAAGCAGAGAGTAATTTTCTCTGTTACCTTTGTTCTTTGATTAAAATAAATAGCTTTAATGGCTGCTGTCACTTTAAAACCAGCCGCTGCAGCACATGACGCGGATCTCACACGCGTCACATTTTCTCACAACTCTTTACATTCATTTAAGACTTTATATAACTAATTTAAGACTGCTCTTATGTTATGAGGATACTCAACAAAACAGACATTTTGGCATAAATGTGTGTGTTATTGTTCGTCTGTGCGCTCGATACTGGTACGTGTCTTTCTGTGCGTTGTGTGTGCGTCAGGACATTCACAAACATTGCGGTTTCTTTTGTCTCGTTATGTCTGGTTTAAAAGCATTTGCATTAACAAGAGCATGGTCATATTGCTAATGTAACGCCAGCCAGAGGATGACAGAAAAATGTACGGATGCTGCGTTAATTGAGGTAAATATTTTAATGCATTAAACTTGACACAAATTAATCGCATGTGTGTTAACGTTGACAGCACTAATATATATATATATAATATATATATATATATATATATATATATATATATATATATATATATATATATATATATATATATAATATATTAAATGTCTGTGAAACCTGCAAATTGTGTTATAAAGTGGAGACTTGGAGTAAGCTTTTTGTTACTTATTTAAAAATATATCTACAACAAAAAGTGTGTGTGTGTGTGTGTGGTCTAGATTCCAGTCACCAATAGATTGAAGCAGAGGACCACTTATTGGCTTAATCTACTCCCTAATATAGTTATTTTGCTTTTTGATTCATATCTAGACATTATAAAACCCCTAATATAGCATTTAAAATAAAATTTTATCAAAGATTACTTCATTTGATTTTCAGAATCAGAATGATATATATATTTCCAGGTATGCTTACAGAAAATGAATTTGTCTTAGTGACAGGAGCAAATGTGCATAGATATAATGACAACACAGATAATAAAAATAAAATAAGTTATATATATATATATATATTAGGGGTGTGACGAGACGCTTCTCTCACGAGACGAGACAGACACGAGATTGGGTTCACGAGAACGAGACGAGACGAGATTTTTGCACAATTTTTCAGAAATCCAAAATGACAAAATTCATGACTGGAAAAGTATGCAGGTGCATTTTGCAATGTTTAACTAATAATCTTATTAAGTAGACCTGAAATGACATGCATTAGGAGTATGAATTATCAAATGCATTGAAAGAAAACAATATACAAGCACTGTAAAAAAAGGCAGAGGTGGAAAGTAACGAATTACATTTACTCGCGTTACGTAATTGAGTAGTTTTTTTGTGTACTTCTACTTTTTCAAGTAGTTTTTAAAATCTGTACTTTTACTTTTACTTAAGTACGTTCCCTTATCGAAAAGGGAACTTCGAGATGCGTCGAAACGCTGCGGGAACGCCTTCTGCGTGATTGCGTCTGAAGCATCTATGCCAACTAGTCCAATGGAAAAAGGGAATGAGCTTCACGGGCGGGTGACGTCATGACCAGGAAAGGATAAGAGCACTTCCGCTGCTCGCCGGCATTAGCTTCTGTGCCTCAGCAAGCGATCTGTGTCTAAACTGTCCCCGTCTATTTATTGTTGTCTGTCAATATTGTTGGTATCGAAATGGCGAAACAAATCTACAAACAGTGTGTTCCTCCCTGCCCGCGTTATTTAACGGGTGGGGACACACACGAGCTTTGTGTGATTTGTTTGGGATTTGAGCATGCAGCCTCAGCCTTCGAGGGGGCTGAGTGCCAGCACTGTGAGAAGCTACCGCTTCGCATGCTCAGATCCCGCCTGTCACTCTTTGACAAACAGAGTGGGCAGGCTCGCGATCCTCAGGGATCAGGACCCGCGTCTGCCGAGGCAACGCGGAGAATGCATTCCTGGGGATCGCAATTGGATCTTTCGGAGGGGATCGAGACGGGTCCGAGGGCCCTTTCTCCTTCCTTACCCGGGAGATCCAGCTCTCCTCCCCCGGTGTCGGAAGCACGCTTTGCGGTTTCTTCCGCCCGGGGAGAGAGCCCCTTACTACAATGCTCATCTTCTGAGGAAGTTGACGTTGTGAGTATGGACAGTGACAATGCACACACGGGGGAAAGGGAATTACAATTTATTTCCCCAGCGTATGATGAGCTGGTGGATGTCATGTCACGAGCTGTAGAAAGATTAAATGTTGACTGGCCATCTGAAACTAGAAACACTCGCCCCAAAAGCAGATTAGACGAGCGTTTTCTTTCTTCAGCCACATTATCTCCACCGCGAGGGCTTCCTTTTTTCCCTGATTTGCACGATGAGTTATCTAAATCATGGAAAAAGCCGTTTTCATCTCGTGTTTTTGTCCCTCATTCCAATATATATTCTAAAATAAGAGGGTCTAAAGATTACGGTTATAGTTCGATGCCCCAGGTTGAACAAAATCTAGCGAGTTATCTCGCGCCTGGTCCCGCATCTTCTATTAAAGCCCCAGTTTTGCCCACTAGACCGTTAAGAAATACATCTAGTTTAGTGGGCAAAGCTTATTCGGCAGCAGGTCAAGCCGGGGCGTGCCTGCACACTATGGCACTGCTTCAGGCTTATCAGGCTGATCTGCTGGGGGACCTGGATAATAGTGAGGGAATTAGTCATGACGATGTTCGAGAACTTCGTAGGGCTACCGATCTTTCTCTCAGGGCTACTAAAGAGACCGCCAGAGCAATTGGGCGGTCTATGGCAGCTTTGGTAGCCACTGAGAGACATTTATGGCTCAATCTATCTGATATTAAAGAGAAAGATCGTACTTTTTTGTTAGATGCTCCGCTTGAACCGTCTGGTCTCTTTGGTGACGCAGTTCACGCTGTAGTAGAAAGATTCCAGGATGCTAAAAAACAGTCGGACGCTTTTAAAAAGTTTATCCCTCGCCGTGTCCAGCCCCCTGGGGCTGCTGGGCGTGAGCAGCCCCAGCCATCTAGCTCATCATATCATGTGCAACAGAAAGAGAGTGTTGCGTCTCGTGCTCCTCCACGAAGATACTGGAGACAGACGCAGCCCTCTCAACCGAAGTCGCCTAAGCCTAAGCCGGATCTGAGGACCGTTCTTCAGGCGAAGAAAGCTTCGGTTCAAAAAAAAAAAAAAAGGTCCTGATGCTTAGGCATCAGACCTGTGAGGACAGCCCCGACCGGGGTGGAGCGGTGTTCACCTCAGTACACGGTGCCCGTTCCACTTCGGGGTCCTCACGAGACCCTCCTGCCAACCCTGCCACCTCTGGTGCTTCAGGGCGCAGTGGTCTCCAGCGAGTCGCTGGTGCTATGCTGCGGCACAGCATCGGTTTCGCGCCCTCTGAGGGGGGTTTTAGAGCAGTCAGGTCAGGTAGTTCCTGCCGGTATGTTTCAGGCTCCAGATTTGGCTCTCTCAGTAACACCAGAGACCAGCCTCGAGAGGCTGGTTCCCTTAGTAAATTTTCTGGCAGCGTGGAAGCTTCTGCCGAATATTTCTCATTGGGTCCTGCAGATTGTAGAGAAAGGATACAGAATCCAGTTTGGCTCTCGTCCTCCTCGTTACAGCGGGGTGTTACCCACAGTGGTACGTCCCGAGCAGGCTCTGGTAATGGAGCAAGAAGTAAGGGCCCTGTTAGCAAAAGAGGCTATAGAACAGGTGTACTCACCCGACAGAGAGTCGGGTTTTTACAGCCGTTATTTCATTGTTCCAAAAAAGGATGGAGGGTTGCGTCCCATTTTAGATCTTCGCCTGTTGAATCGGTCAGTTCAGAAACTCAAGTTCAAGATGCTGACCCTCAAGCAGATCGTGACCCAAATCAGATCCGAGGACTGGTTTGTCACGATAGATCTAAAGGATGCATACTTCCATATCTCCATCCTCCCTCAGCACAGGAAGTTCCTAAGGTTTTCTTTCAGGGGCAAAGAATACCAGTATCGGGTTCTTCCTTTCGGCCTAGCTTTGTCACCCCGCACATTTACGAAATGCATGGATGCAGCTTTAGCCCCTCTCAGGCTTCAGGGCATTCGCATTCTGAATTATATCGACGACTGGCTGATTCTAGCGGAATCAGAGCAGTTGGCGGTTCGGCACCGAGGTGTCGTTCTCGCCCATATGCAGATGTTGGGGTTGAGGCTCAATGCCAAGAAGAGTGTTCTTTCTCCAGTACAGAGAACCACTTTCCTTGGTGTGGTATGGGATTCAGTGACGATGAGGGCCAGCCTATCGCCCGTTCGTGTAGCTGCTATCCTGTCAGCCACCAAAGAGCTAAAGCTAGGTCAGTCACGCACTGTAAAACAGTTCGAGAAGCTGTTGGGTCTACTGGCAGCAGCGTCCAACGTGATACCTTTTGGCCTGCTGTACATGAGGCCTTTACAGTGGTGGCTCAGGACCAGAGGGTTCTCCCGAGGGGAAACCCATTCCGTATGATCAAGGTTACGCGGCGATGCCTTCGTGCCTTAGAGATATGGAGGAAACACTGGTTCTTAACCCAGGGCCCGGTGTTGGGAGCTCTTTGCCATCGAGCTACTATCTCGACAGATGCTTCCCTCACCGGCTGGGGAGCGGTAATGGAAGGCCGCTCGGTTCAGGGTCTGTGGAAAAGCCATCATCTTTCGTGGCACATCAATTGCCTGGAGATGATGGCTGTCTTCAATGCGTTGAGACATTTCCTTCCGGACCTAAGAGGCCATCATGTGCTCGTTCGAACAGACAACACATCAGTGGTCTCTTATCTGAACCGCCAGGGGGGTCTGAGGTCGCGTCCGCTTTGCAAACTGGCGCTCCAGATCCTCCTGTGGTCCCTGGGGAAGGTACTCTCCCTGAGGGCAGTGTATATTCCTGGGGACCAGAATATAGGAGCAGACATCCTGTCGAGGCAGGAGCTGAGGCCAGGGGACTGGAGACTCCACCCCGAGGCGGTGGAGACAATCTGGGAGGCATATGGCAGAGCAGAGGTGGACCTGTTTGCGTCTCACAACACGACGCACTGTCCCCTCTGGTATTCACTTACTCACCCGGCCCCCCTGGGGCTGGATGCCATGGTGCAGACGTGGCCGAGGCTACGTCTGTACGCCTTTCCCCCTGTTGCTCTGCTCCCAGGAGTTCTGGAGCGGGTCCGTCAGTGTGGGATAAGCCTGCTGCTAGTAGCACCACGCTGGCCAAGTCGGATCTGGTTTGCGGACCTGATCCTTCTGCTAGACGGGCCTCCATTGGAGATCCCTTTGAGGAGGGACCTTCTGTCTCAGGCCGGGGGCACAATATTTCACCCTCGGCCAGAGATATGGAATCTTTGGGTTTGGCCTCTGAGGGGGCCCAACTTGTAGATAGTGGTCTTTCAGCTGAGGCTGTTGAGACCATCCTAAGCTCCAGAGCTCCAGCTACGAGGAAACTGTATGCGCTTAAATGGAGAGTTTTCTCCTTATGGTGTCACCGACATCAGTGGGATCCGGTTAATTGTTCTGTCAACACAGTAATCGAGTTCCTGCAGGAGCGCTTTGTGTCAGGTCTATGTCCTTCCACACTAAAAGTTTACGTGGCAGCCATTGCGGCTTACCATACCATGGTGGGAGGTATATCTTTGGGTCGAGACCCCCTGATTACACGTTTCCTTCGTGGCACTTTGAGGCTAAGGCCTGCAACTCGCACTAAGGTGCCAGCTTGGGATTTGACTGTAGTTCTAGAAGGCCTGTCTAGGGCTCCATTCGAGCCCTTAGATTCGGTCTCAGAGAAGTTCCTTACTCTTAAGACCATCTTTCTCCTAGCTATTTCGTCCCTCAAGAGAGTTGGTGACCTTCAGGCTCTTTTTGTCTCCCCCACCTGCCTTGAATTTGCACCGGGGATGGTCAAGGCGTTCCTTTATCCAAAACAGGGATACGTCCCTAAGGTGCCGACCTTGACTCCGAGGCCTATCGTGCTGCAGGCTTTCTGTCCTCCTCCGTTTGCAACTGCGGACCAGGAAAGACTGCACTTGTTGTGTCCAGTGCGAGCATTGGACACATATGTACATCGGACATCCTTAATCAGGAAGTCCGATCAACTATTTATTTGCTTTGGATCACCTAAAAAAGGTCTTCCTGCTTCAAAACAGACAGTCAGTAAGTGGATAGTCGAGGCTATTTCACTTGCTTATGAGTACTCGGGCCAGCCTTGTCCTTTGGTGGTCCGAGCTCATTCGACCAGGAGTATGGCGGCTTCTAAAGCCTTGCTGCATGGGGTTTCTCTCCAAGATGTTTGTGATGCGGCGGACTGGTCCTCTCCGCTCACATTCGTGAGGTTTTACAGCCTGGACCTGGATGCTGCCCCAGGTTCTCAGGTGCTTAGTGCTTAGCTGAACAGTCTGACACTCAGGTACTTGAATTATGGCGCATTGGGTATTCTCGTTCCCGCAGCGTTTCGACGCATCTCGAAGTTCCCTTTTCGATAAGGGAACGTCTCAGGTTACTATTGTAACCATAGTTCCCTGAGAACAGGGAACGAGACGATGCGTCCCCCTGCCATACTTCTGGCGTCACTGCGATCGGCTTGCTTCGGCACTGTCGAAGCTAATGCCGGCGAGCAGCGGAAGTGCTCTTATCCTTTCCTGGTCATGACGTCACCCGCCCGTGACGCTCATTCCCTTTTTCCATTGGACTAGTTGGCATAGATGCTTCAGACGCAATCACGCAGAAGGCGTTCCCGCAGCGTTTCGACGCATCGTCTCGTTCCCTGTTCTCAGGGAACTATGGTTACAATAGTAACCTGAGACGTTTTGTTTGAAGTATTGTACTTCGCTACATTTGAAATCATATCCGTTACTGAGTAAAAAATAATAATACAACAAAGGAGAAAAAAAAATCACACTACGGAAATTACTGCATTGGTTGAAGGGCGGGAGAACAAACGCGCAAAAAGGTGACGTCGCAGACCCAGCTGAAGCTGAAAGCGAAGCGCTCTCGAATTCTTATGAAGCGAATTATGGGCAGTGAGAAAATAGTTTGTAGGAAAAAAGCGTGGTTGTCCTCGAGGATAGATATCCAATTTGCAAAAAATGTGGACGCAAAGTGACTGCAAAAGGAGGACACCATCCCTCCTGCAGATAAAGGTATGTCGCGAATCGCGATTATAACTTAAGGCCGAATGAAAACGTTATGCAGAGGGAATCCCGGAATCCAGTCATGAAAATGAAATTATTCACTTAACGCAGATGTCACGTAAAACACGCAAAATAATGGATGGATGAATACATGGAAAGTAGAACTGTGCGCAATAAAACCAATCGCGACCTGGTCTGTGAATATTTAAGCACAAAAATACTGCAAATATATAACCATATTTGTTCTGCTGAGCTGCGCCGCTTTGTCTACTACATACTCAAGTACGCGTGACGTTCATGGTGTTTTCAGCGTCTCACAAACTATTTGAGGACATGAATACATGAGCATTTCTAGAGCTGCTCTGAGAGCACGCCTAATCAGCATTTTCATAATTTTATTTGAGAAAAAAAACATTGTCAAATACACTTTAAAACACCTTTTTACACTTTTGGTCTTCACTACAACCCGTCAAAATAAAAGTTCGGTTTTACTAGGAGACATTATGACAGAAATATACTACTATTGTAGGCATACAATAGAACGTAGCCTACTTCTCAAAATAATAATAATAACAACAATAATAATACATTTTATTTAAACATTATTTAAAGGAATATATTTTTTGTCCATGGTTTGATTTAGTAAATCTGTTTTTGTAGCGCTTCCCCAAAAAATAAAAGGATACAAGTTTAAATTTATATTTAATTACCACCGTTTTTGATAATATACATTTGGATAAAATCATAAAAAGAAACATACATTTTCAGAATAAAATACATTTAATAGGACAATATTATTCTAAAACTTTTTAATAAATAATTCATGTTAAAAATAAGTTGTTAATCTAATTCATTATCAATTATCGAATTTAATTGATTAGACGTTTTATTGAAATTTTAATAAACAAAACAAACAAATGGTTTCAAGTTTGTTTTAATTAAAAGCATTTGTTAATAAGATAAGAATAAGAATAATAACCATAATTTAATAATACAGTTTATTTAATAATTGATTAATACTGTAAACCGTGATATTTTCTGAGACATTATCATACTGTGAAAATCTCATACCATTACAACCCTACATGGGTACAACTCCCCCCTCCAGTGTTAAAAAAGTAACTCAGTAACTTTTACTTTGAGTAAATTTTAAATGAGCTACTTTTTACTTTTACTTGAGTAGATTTTTAGACCAGTACTTTTACTTGTACTTAAGTAAAATTTCATTGAAGTAGTAGTACTTTTACTTGAGTAGAATATTTTATTACTCTTTCCACCTCTGGTAAAAGGTTTTTATTGACTGGCTTTTCTCCTGTATGATTTCACATTACACATTAGTCTCTTCAGACCTTACTGTACATTTAAGAGCTTTCAGAACTTCTG
Source organism: Chrosomus eos (assembly GCA_036326025.1). Taxonomy (NCBI): domain Eukaryota; kingdom Metazoa; phylum Chordata; class Actinopteri; order Cypriniformes; family Leuciscidae; genus Chrosomus; species Chrosomus eos. The sequence continues at coordinate 32,366,494 of CM070835.1, forward strand.
ATTGAGGCTGTGTATGACCTAAATGAACTCTAGAAGTCTTAAGTGCAAACAATAAGTGCAAGAGAAACCATAATCAAAGTTAGCACACAGACTCTTTATAATTGTTTTGAAATTGCTGTTTAATTTTGCACCGGCAGTTATAGGGTTAATGCGGTGAGTTCGGGAAAGGCCGGTAGAGAAACGAGGCTGTTTGTTTGTCTCCACAGTTGTTCTTGCGTTCCGATTATAAGTTCAGAAACAGAGCCTCCCTTGTCTGTTGTCTTTAAGACATTACAGTACTCTCTCAATATTCGAAGTGCAAACTGAGACGATAGCCGCAAATAAACAGTCCAGTGATGGGTATTGGGAGACGGACTAGTGAATGTTCACGGCCTAATTTGTGCCCAATGCACATCAGCGAGCTTGTGTTTTATTTTCACTTTCGTGATCACGCGTACTCTGTGTATAGCAGCGGTGCTGAGCGTGCATTCTACAAGATAGTCTCTCTTCAGACGTTTAGTCTATGTTGCGCAACGAATCCTCCGCCATCCTCACGCAATCAGTGAACTGTGATTCAGGCTGCACTGATTGCAACGGCAACTCGTGCTGGATGAGCAGAGCAGACTTTTACATTAGTTTATAATGGTTTTTAATTATCTTTATAAAAACAGCAAAAGGATAGTTTAGGCGAATGTGAGTGTAGCGGTGTAATATTATATGGTAATAGAAATCGCGAGAAAGCTTTTCACTCGACGGGAAATCTCGTCATGTTTTAGTCTCGTGAGATCTCGTGGCACCAGATCTCGTCACACCCCTAATATATATATATAGTAGTCAACATTTGAAGTGGATCAAAAAAGTTAATCAAAGTTAAAGGTGCTATATGTAGCTTTTCTTCTAAAATGAATCCTTTTTTATTGCCTGTGTGTGAAGGGGTTGTAATCACACATTACAATGATCCACTTGTCGGGTTTTGCTATTACCTCTGAAGGCCAGTATTCCTATTTCTATGTGAAGGCTCCGGGTTGGATTTGCCGCGAAATCCATCAGACGTGACGTGCATGTGCGCTCCCGAGCCTCTCTCCTTTTTATATACAGTCTATGCGACGGCACTGCAGCGAACTAAATGAGTCTGATAACACCAAAAAACGCCTCCAGCACAACACAGACTCCAACACAAACTCCACATAAATATAAAAAAAACAAAAAAAAGTTTTATCTGCTGAAGCTCGTCAGGCCAAACGTGAATCAGATCAACTTCGGACGAAAACACGGATCAACATCGGCAGAGCGTTTGAATCATGGAGAGACCTCTGCTTTGTTTTAGGTATAGGTATATATTTAGGTGTAAAACAGACCCGGAGCTGGCTTTCATCCCTATTGCCATGCCGCTAAAAACTACACATAGCCCCTTTAAAAGACAAGAACGAGTATTGGTCAAAATTCATGTACTCTAGAACTTTGATGAAAGGTTTTGATCTACTTCAGATGTTGATTTTATATATATATATATATATATATATATATATATATATATATATATATATATATATATATATATATATATATATATATATTCCTCACTTATTTTATTTTTTATATTAATTTTATTCTAGTATCCGTTTTATTCTTGTCATTCTGTCTGTATATTTACACAATAGAAAAAATAGACAATATTTGTACCGATTTATTATATACAATAATTCAACGGAAAGAAAGTTATGATATATGAAATAAATAAGTGTAAATAGAGTTGGGTATTTCACAAGTTTTAACACTTTATTTTGATGGTCCCTTTTGAACATTTATGTTGACTATAAGTAACTTTGAAACTACATGTCAACTAACTCTCATTAGAGTATAAGTAGACTATCTGCTGTATATCTGCTAACTCTTTATTTTGATGCTCCTCAACAGACATTATACTGACTTTGCAACTACATGACAAATTAATCTAACCCGAACCCTATAGTCAACTCATACTCTATTAATACTCTAATGAGAGTTAGTAGAAATGTAGGTGCAACGTTACTTATAATCAATAGAATGTGTTAAAGGGACCATCAAAATAAAGTTAAACCCAAGTTTTTATTTAACAGTGGGGAGAACATTTAACTGTTCATGAGATAGATGGCTTGGGGGAGAAACTTTTCTTGTGCCTGGCTGTTCTGGTGTTCAGTGCTCTATAGCGCAGACCAAACGACAACAGTTCATAGAGCAAGTAGCCTGAATGTGAAGGGTCCAAAGTGATTTCCTGGGCCCTGTTCCTCACTCTGGATGAGTACAGTTCTTGGAGAGTGGGAAGAGGAGTACCGATAATTCTCTCAGCAATCCTGTAGTCTTCTGTGGTCTGGTTAAGTAGCGGAACCAAACCAGACAGTTATTGAAGTGAAGTTTTAACATTTATACCACATTAGCCGCGTTTCCACTGCCGGGCCAGGGCCGAGCCGTGCTAGTGCGTGCCAGGGCCAGTCGCGTTTCCACTGTCACTTCCGGGGCTTGATCGGGGCTTACTCGGGGCCAGCGGCCAGGACTTCTGGACCGTCGAATACCTTGGGCCAAAGCGGACCAGCTCGGGCTAGAGGCGTGCTCAAGATAAAAGGCGGAGTTTATCGGTGTTAGGGAAAGTAATGTTCTGCGGCAAGATGCACATTTCACTTTTTTATATCGCGCAAAATAATCGCTGCTCGAAATGGAGAATCGCCTGTACTGGTCTGTCGAATCTCTTCTGAGCATTTTGGCAGAAGAAAGGGTACAACATCAAATTGACAGCGTGTGAAGATACGAGGAAATTATAAAATACATCGATGCTGAACTTTCTAAGCTTTCTAAGCTAAGTTCTAGAAGTTCTTCTTCTACAACTATGTACAGCGCGCATCTTCCTCTGCTTGTAAGACGCGCGCTGTGTAGTAGAAGAAGAACGTCAGTTCTCGCGCATGCGTCGTGGAAATCTCTTGAACTCTCGTCTTAGGCCCACAAGGAAGCAATGGAATAGTCGAATAAAGTCGTTATTTTTGTTTTTTTTTCCGCACAAAAAGTATTTTCGTCGCTTGATAAACTTATAGTGGAGCCACTGTAGGCACATGAAATATTTAAACATTTTCTTCAATGACTTTCTGGGCCGTCAAGTTTCAATTACTTAGGAAGCCTATGGAGGAGTGACCCAGCTCTCAGATTTAATAAAAAATATCTTAATTTGTGTTCCGAAGATGAACGAAGGTCTTACGGGGTTGGTACAGCATGAGGGTGAGTAATTAATGACTTAATTTTCATTTTTGGGTGAACTATCCCTTTAACGTAATTAACATGAGAGTAGCACATGCATTTAATCAACTCAATTAACGAGATAAGAGGTATACAAACAGCAGACTTACCTCTGTTCCATGACAGTTTTCCAGCATCCCTCTACCACCCCATCTCCTCACTTCTAACTATTCCTATCTCAAACTTGGATACTCGTGTTTCAGGCCAAATTCCGAGCTCAGAGCCCTCCCCTCGGACAGCACGTCAAATACCCATAACCTTTACTCTATTTAATTATATGCAAGTGTGAACTCGTAAATCATTATTAGGTGATGTAGTTGGTGTTTCTACGTGATGGGTGCCTTGCTGTGGCAGTGTAAAGCCGGGTACACACTGTGCGATTTTGGCAGCGATTTGGCCATCTGAGACACATTTAGCAAATCCTAAAAGATTCCTCTGATCCTAGGCTTAAATCTGAAGTCTTTGATCGTTAGTTTGACATGTTCACCGACATCCTATTGTGATCAAATTTTACCTCAGACGAAATTCTGGCAGTGTCAGAAGATTTGACTCCCAGTCCTGCAGTGTGACTACTCCTACGACGACTGTCAAATTGTCTTTGTTTTTCAAGACAAGCCATGACCAAAATTAACGTTAGAGATTTCTTTCCGTTTTTAACGTGCCTTGACTGTCGTACAGTTTGACATTAAAGACAACTGAGATCTTACAGTGTGACATGGCTTACAGTAATGATCACGTTCGTACAGTCTGACAAGCAAAAATCGTAAATGACTATTATAAATTCGCACAGTGTGCACCCAGCTTTAGTGTTTAAATGTTGCTCTCTAAGTTGGCTTGTTTTATTACTGTTAAAAATATCTGCAATACATTCATGTAAAGTTTAGCCTTTCCATTCTGATCCAAATCAACCCTCTGTAATATGTTTCTTGTTGTGGTATCTGTCAGCAGGGCGTGCAGGAACACACTGAAGATAGACAGATGATGAAGTTCATACATAGTCTTTAAAGGTTAACTAAACCCCTGGTCAGAGCCTGATTCCCCCCACTGGCAATATTTGAAAAATGCTGGAAAAGTGGAGGGAGGAAGGAAGGTAGGGAGGGAGTGGGTGCACCTGAGACGCATCTTTCTTTAGGCAAGGTTGTGGTGAGCTGGTGCCTGCTTATGTCACAGGCCACCACAACTTCCAATAGGAAAATTCAACTGCAGTAGCCACTGTTCAACCTGAAGAGGGCAGCACTCAGACGTTAGAATTAAAACACTTTATACTCAAATGTCAAAAAAAATTACTTGAATCAATGAACAGCAATAATAAAGCCCCAGTCTTACAGATCTTTAACTAAAAAAATTGGTTCAGGGTTTAGTTACCCTTTAATAATAATCCACAAGACAATAACCTACATGGCAGAGGAGAGACACCTTAAAGCAAACTTGACCGGACACTGAATGAAGCCAAGAGTACGACTTAAAGGCACACTATGCAGGAATTCCATTTTTGTCAAACAGTGACCCCTAAAGTCACTGTGGAGTACTTGTATTTAACGTTACTGTCGCAAATACCACTCACGCAGAGAGTCTCTGCCATAGACTGGTCTCTGCACTCACGGCCTGATACCCCTTTGAAGCTTTATATTAAAGGGACTATAAGTAACTTTTTATGTAATTTATAATCTAAAATCAATAGTTTTATTCATAAGTATGTCCCCAATGGTGTACAAATACCTCTGCCAAATATCTGATTTATCCTCGTAAACGAAGAATTTATTATATTTATATACATGGGACGGGTAAGTCCATGGAGGCTTCCATGTAGTTCCGCCATCTTGAAAAACTATAATAGCAGGGAGGGACAAAAAGTACGCCAACAAGTTTCCACAATGCGTTTTCGTTCAGAGCCAGCGTAACGTAACTGAAAGCAGCAGAAACGGAGGAGCAGAGCAGTGAGAGGCGCTTGTCACTTTTATTTTTAATGGCGGACCATACCTATGCCGAGCTACTGGATAAGAAACCCTCTTCGCCAAAACAGACCAAAAATGATCTTAAAAGGAAACGTGACCAGAGGACACAAAAAACCCGAGTGAATGTCGGGATTGCCTTTTCCCGGTGGAAAGAGCTAATGCAGGAGAAAGAATTCAAAAGAGACGCTGAAGTTGCCTGCTTTTTCCTCGACAGGTAAGTCAACTGTCAATTCTATCAAGATCGTCTCTTGTAGCTGCCGGGCATCTTTGTCGTCGTTGTATTGACTTTCGCTCTCCTCCTCTTCCTCAACGTTCACCTCCTCGCCTAGATCCCACTGATCCACTGCCTCTCTGTCCTCATCCTCTACCTCTACTTCTTGCTCTCCCTGCTGTTGAATCATCTGATGATGATATCTAACAATGCACGTATCAATCCACTTTCTTGTGGCGGCCTGTCTGCATCCTTCATCTCTGTTAATATCAACCAGAGATGTCGCTCTAGCACCGTCAAGTTTGCCATGTTTCTATCAATCGCCTAGACGGTAGATTTAGTTGTGTGCAGAGTCAGGACTGTGGCACTGCGCAGGTCCCTGAAGGCTTCCTGGTCAGGTCCAGACTCGTCCATAGAGCGGAGAAGTTTGGCCTGAAAAACCTGGAGGACAGCCATGGTGTGGAGCACCGAAGCAGGTTGACCAATGGAGGCGTAAGCTCGGCCAGCTAGAGCTGATGTAATACGACAAGGCTTAGAGAGGTGAGCCGCTTTAGCTTTCCATCCCATAACTGTGGGCGGACAAAGGTGTGCGGCCACTGTCTCTTCTTTCTTTCTTTCAAGAAACGGCGGGTCTCTGCTGTGGGGCCTGTCGGCGCCCTTGCAAGAACCACTCGTCCAGCCTGCTTCTCGTGGGTTCCTCAGGCGAAGACAAATCAAGCCCGTGGTCTTCGACGGCCTTAGTTAGCACGCGGAGAAGTTGAGAAGAGTCAAGGCTGGCTCTCACACCGCTGACTTGTGTTGAGGGTGCGGGGTCAGTCAGGGTTAGGGTTAGGGTTAGGGTTAGCGTCCATCCCTCCCATTCAGATGCAGCAAGGGAAAGGCTGTCATCCTTCTCTTCCTTTTCATCCAATCCCCCAAAAGAGGCGAGACCGGCCGCTTGCTGAGAGGGGTGCTGGTCCGCCTGTTTAAACAGGACCGGCGAGGGGGTTTCTCTGGGTGAGAACGAGGCCTTCTTCTTGCGCGGCACGAGCAAAGGAAAAGCGGAAGGCAAGATGTGACGATCCGCGCGGAAGAGAGGGCCTCTGCACGAGGCGCATGTGTCTCGAGGCATTTGAAACAACGCCTAGAAAATTGCTCTTTTAGATAGTGAGTCGCAGCGGCGAACACACTAAGACCCCATTTACACCTGGTATTAAAATGAGACATGTATCCAGATAAGTTATCCGGATAATAAGTGTTCTGATCTTACCTTTGCGTTTACACCTTGTATTTTTAATGCGTTCTCGTTATCCACATTGAGTTTGGATATCTGTCCTCCAGAGTGACACCTGCGCATGAGCACTGAGGTGGTGGGAAATCAGCTGTAGTTTGTCAACAGGTTGTTAGATCGTAGATCGTTAGAGATGCTATTACTGTACTGCCTGTTTCTACTTTTTCTCTGTCGCGGTAGGGGTCATTTTCAATGTTTTTCTATTAGGAGCAAACAGAAAAGACGACAGACCCTGTTTGCAGATGTTGTTGTTACAACTGGTCTCTGTGGATGAGAGAACGGAGTAATGAGTAGTGGGAACGTATTGTCTTGGGGTCTTTTGGCGAAGATGACTGGATGGCAAACTTCAGAATGAACCGACATTTGTTCGACTACATCTGCGAGAAGTTGCAGCCTGCCGGCCTCTGCTGTCACGGAGAAATACTCTGCTGCGGTCGTCGGTGTCTGTGGAGAAGAGAGTAGCAGCTGCGCTTTGGTATTATGCCACAGGGTCTGGGTACAGGACGGAAGGATGACGTTTGGCAGGTACGAATGCCATCACGTCGTAAGTACGGATTGCTTTTACATCTAGTAAAGATCCGAACACAATGCGAGCCAGACTACCTCCAGATGTGGTCAGGCAGATCCGATCACAATCCGATCACAACGTATTTACACCTTGCATTAACATGCGTTTTTTTTTTATCCGGATAACTTATCTGGATCTGGAATGGATCTCATTAATACCAGGTGTAAATGGGTCTGAGTTTTGCTTAAAAGGATATATGCATGCCGGATGGCACAGCAGAACAGCGGGCTGAAGGTGACGTCTGAATTCTATGGCGAAAATGGGGGCTTATATAGCTATAAGCTACGCCCATATTGGCAGGCTCTGATGCGCTCTGGTGCAAAGCGACCTGATTGGTTTGCGAATCTTAGCCGACTCGCCATAGGTTCATGCAGTTGTCGCAGCTTAGCTAATGTGCATGCTAGACGCTCAGCTATATGTCTACTGTGCAGCTGCACTACATTTAAAAAATTTGCCTTCAAAATTCTCGAGAAAAAGAGTTTTCCATAGCATAAGCTAACGTACGCAATACGAGAGACCTCTCGAAAGGGAACACAGCCCCTGTTTGCAGATGACCCTGTTATACAGCAGATAATACAGACAAACAGATGAGGAAACATATTCAGACATTCAGAAAAACACAGAGCTGAACACAACATTCCCCAGCCTCCACTCACAGCTCTCACAGAACAGGAGATAAATAGACAAGCCACAGGTCCCCCGTGGTTTCTCAACAGAAAGTAATAAAAGTAAATTAATTATGCCAATTATATCGGTAACTGTATAGAATAGCATAGTTCTAATAGCGGGGCACATTGTAACACAGTGTTTCAACGTACCCTATCTGCGCAACTGAAATTTAAATCTGCTTAGTATCTTCTGCTAGTTAGTGAAGCATTAAATAACTATCTAATCTGCTAAATAACAGATTGGAGATTAAAATAATATCAGATTTTATTTATTTTAAATAAAAAAATAATACAGATGAAAAATTTACTTAAGAAATGTACTTTTGCTATTGTTAAATAAATGTTCAGTGAAATCTTCCAAAGATTTCTGAATTTTTGCAAAAATGTTTCTCTCTCTATATTGTCAATATGGCAGCTATTAAATACACCAAGTTTCATCATGCTAGCATATGTTGAAGTACTGTATTTAAACAATGTGTGTTACAACTAACCCCACGTTAACCCCTAACCCAGGGTTGCCAACTCTCACGCATCTGGCGTGACACTCAAGCATTCAGCCTCAATCTCACGCTCTCACGCTCAACAAAGAAATCTCACGCTAAATTGGACATTCTTCTGTGCTGTATTTTTTTTTTTTCACTCATGTGTACATTTGGACTGCGTGCCTGTCTTTTTAGCAAAAAGATACCCTTCATTGAATATCCACAGTGGCGTAGGGCGAGGGCGTGAGGTGCTTGAAAGCAGCTTTTGACGCGTTCGACTCGAGTTCGAATCCGCCTTTTGCCGAACTCTCTCTTCTCCCTTTTCCCAACACCGAAACCGTGATATGGCTTTGTGCCTTTATAAAACAGCACAAGACTGTAATTAAGTAGCCTATATAGGCATTCTGTTTGTGCTGCGTGATTTAAAGTCCGCACTTTGCTCACGCGATCATCATCAGCATGGCAATCAGGTGTTTTCTCCAAAATAAAAGCTTTATTTCTTGCAAGTGAAGAAATTAGGACAAAAGTATTGTAATTTTCCTATACAATAGTGTAAGTAAAATACACTTTTGAAATATTCATTTTCATTTATACAGTACATTTATAGGCTATTGGCTATATAGTTTGGGGGCATAATAGTTTGGGGGCAGTCATGGCCTTATGGTAACAGAGTTGGACTGGTGACCCAGAGGTTGCTGGTTCGATTCCAGTACCGGCAGGAATATGACTGAGGTGTCCTTGAGCAAGGCACCTAACCCCCAATCGCTCCCCGGGCGCCACTCAAGGCTGCCCGCTGCTCCGGGTGTTTGTATCCACGTTTGCAGTGTGTGTGTGTTCACTACTCACTACTCTGCTCCTAATGTGTGTGCACTTACTTGGATGGGTTAAATGCAGAGGTCAAATTCCAAGTATGGGTTACCATACTTGGCCATCACGTGTCACTTTCACTTTCATTATATAAATCATTATTACATTATTATAATAATCGTTTGGCATCCTAAAACAGACTGAGACTCTATATCATAACTAAAAAGATATTTGATCCCTCTTTAATGTCCAGATACAAGTCAATGCTTTTCCTTTGTTCAATGTGCACAGTTCATGGGTTGAAACTGGTTAAAGGGGTCATATAATGCCATTTTTGTACAAGCTAATATGATTCTTTAGGGTCTAAATTAAAAGTTTGTAATATACTTTAATTAAAAATTCTCATTAGTATTGTAAGAAAACGTCTCGGGTTATGACTATAACCCTTGTTCCCTGAGAGGGGAACGAGACAATGCATCGAGAAATCGATACTTTGGGGACGCTCCCTAAGCGTGCGCCTCTGAAGTAAAATGAAACTAGTCCAATCCTGATTGGTGTTGCGTCGTGACGTAACATGTGACGGCATACCCGGAAGTATAAAGGTCACGCTGATGCATAGCATGCCAGCCTCGCGATGAAGCAAGACGCTCTAAGGCCTGGAGGGGCGTGGCAGAACGATGCATTGTCTCGTTCCCCTCTCAGGGAACAAGGGTTATAGTCATAACCCGAGACGTTCCCTATGTCGAGGGAAACTCGACAATGCATCGAGAAATCGATACTTTGGGGAACGAATGCCCACTAGGCCACGCACTGAATAGGCCTGTCCCGGAGTGAAGCTGATTCAGGCACCCAACTAGGACGAAAGGACATGTGCACCAGGTGTACTAGGGAGGTGTAAACTGTAGAATTTAATAAAAGTGTGTGGGGTAGCCCACCCGGCTGCCTCACAGATCTCCTGGAGGGGAACTCCCGAAAGGAGGGCCCTAGAGGAAGCCATGCCTCTAGTCGAATGAGCCCTAACAGCTAAAGGTGAAGGCAAGTCGCGCACCTTGTAGGCTAAAGTAATAGTTTGAACAATCCAATTACTAATGGTTTGCTTGGATGCAGGGAGCCCCTTCTTAGGTGACCCAAAACACACTAATAACTGTTCCGACCTCCTCCAGGAAGAGGACCTCTCAAGGTACACGCTCAAAGCTCTGACAGGACAGAGCAAATGAAGCTTCTCTTCCTCAGCCGACACATGAGGCGGAGGATGAAATGCCTGAAGGACCGTGGACCGAGCCGTATTCATAGGAACTTTAGGAATGTAGCCCGGCCTCGGGTGCAAAAAGGCTTTAACTCTGCCAGGGGCAAACTCCAAGCAAGCTGGTGTTACTGCCAGGGCTTGGAGATCTCCCACCCTCTTAAGAGAGGTAATAGCTAAGAGAAACACCATTTTAAACGTAAGATCCCTAGGCGAAGCCGACTGAAGGGGTTCGAAGGGGGCCAAGGATAACCCTTCGAGAACCACTGCCAGGTCCCAGGTAGGAACCCTGGACCTGGTTGTCGGTCTCATCCTCCAGGTACCACGGAGAAAAACGAATAACCAGGTGGTGCCTCCCCAGAGGCCCATCACTTAATGGTGCGTGGAAAGCCGCAATGGCAGCCACATACACCTTAAGCGTGGAAGGGGAGAGACCCGCAGAGAAACGATCTTGAAGGAACTCCAGAACTGAAGCCAACGGGCAGTTGACTGGATCTAACTCCTGTTCTCTACACCAAGTGACAAACACATTCCACTTGAGGCCATATAATCTCCGTGTAGACGGAGCCCTAGAGCTAAGTATGGTTTCCACCACCCCAGCTGACAGACCAGCATTTAGGTACTGAACCCCCTCAGAGGCCATACCCACAGTTTCCACAGCTCTGGGTGAGGGTGGAAAATTGTGCCCTCCGCCTGAGACAACAGATCCCTCCTCAGAGGAATCTGCCATGGCGGAGCTATTAGGAGTGAAACTATGTCTGAAAACCACACTCGGGTCGGCCACATTGGGGCAACCAGAAGTAGACTGATGCCTCTTGACGGACCCTCTCCAGGATCCCCGGAAGCAGAGCGATCGGGGAAATGCGTACAGGCGAAGCCTCGGCCAGGCCTGCACCATGGCATCCAACCCCAGTGGGGCTGGATGTGAGAGGGAGAACCAAAGTGGGCAGTGGGACGTCTCTCGAGACGCAAATAAATCCACTTCCATTCGTCCAAACCTCTCCCATATCAACTTCACCACATCTGGATGAAGTCTCCATTCCCCGGGCCTCAGCCCCTGCCTCGACAGGATGTCTGCTCCCTGGTTCTGAACCCCCGGAATATACATTGCTCTGATAGACAGTATTTTCCCCTGGGACCAAAGAATAATCTGATGCGCCAGTCTGCACAGAGGGCGCGATCTGAGTCCCCCTTGTCGGTTCAGATAAGCTACCACTGATGTATTGTCCGAACGTATCAGGACATGGTAACCTTTGATGTCTGGAAGGAAGCTCCTCAGAGCCCTGAACACAGCCAACATCTCTAGGCAGTTTATGTGCCATGAATGGTGATGGTCCTGCCACAGACCCCTGGCAAAGCGGCCGTCCATGACCGCGCCCCAGCCAGTGAGGGAGGCGTCTGTCGAAACGGTCTTCCGGCGACATGACGCTCCCAGCACTGGCCCTTGGGACAGGAACCAAGGTTTCTTCCATATTTGCAGAGAACGAAGGCATCTGCGCGTTACTCTGATTATACGAAATGGATTCCCCTTGGGGGAAAACCCCTTGGTTTTTAGCCACCACTGAAGGGGCCTCATATGTCAAGTCAAGTCAAGTCACCTTTATTTATATAGCGCTTTTTACAATACAAATTGTTTCAAAGCAGCTTTACAGAGATAACAGGAAAACAATGTTGTAATAGTATTGTTCAATTGAAAATTAAATGAAAATTAAATGTCCCCAACTAAGCAAGCCAAAAGGCGAAGGCAACAGTGGCAAGGAACCAAAACTCCATCAGGTGACAGAATGGAGAAAAAAACCTTGGGAGAACCCAGGCTCAGTCGGGGGGCCAGTCCTCCTCTGGCCAACGAATGAACAGTGTATGATTATGAGTTAGGCAGCATAATGGCAGGAGTCAGATGGGATCAGAACTTTCACGATATTATCCAGTTCATCTGGTTGGGTTGGGTCATCCGGCCGGTGAGGAGATGAGTGGTGAGGTGTCCATGGGCCTTCACAGCCCTGATAATGCGTGTCGTTGTGTCCATGTGATGGTCCTTCATCAGATCTGGATATGCCCTGGATCCGGCGGTCTGCGGTAAACCTCGGGATAAACAGAGAGACTAATATTAGCGTAGACGCCATCCTTCTTATGATGTACAAAGTACATCAGGAATTATGGGAAGTGTTCCCGGTTCCGGCTGATCTAATCTATGCAGCCTAACATTGAATTATAGAAATCTATAATGTGTTATGTGTATGCTAAGCCAAAGAGATGTGTTTTTAGTCTAGATTTAAACTGACAGACTGTATCTGCTTCCCGGACCGTGTTAGGAAGATTGTTCCAAAGTTTTGGTGCTAAATAGGAAAAGGATCTACCGCCAGCAGTCGATTTTGATATTCTAGGTATTATCAACTGGCCAGAATTTTGAGATCGCAATAGACGTGAAGGACTATAATGCGTTAAGAGCTCGCTCAAGTACTGGGGAGCTAAACCATTTAGTGCTTTGTAAGTAATCAGCAATATTTTAAAATTTATACGATGTTTAATAGGCAGCCAATGCAGTGTTGACAGAACCGGGCTAATATGGTCATACTTCCTGGTTCTGGTAAGAACTCTAGCGGCTGCATTTTGAACTAGCTGTAGTTTGTTTAATAAGCGTGCAGGGCAACCACCCAGTAGAGCATTACAATAATCTAGCCTTGAGGTCATGAACGCATGAACTAATTGTTCCGCATTTGTCAGTGAGAGCATATGACGTAATTTAGATATATTTTTAAGATGGAAAAATGCGGTTTTACAGATACTAGACACGTGACTTTCAAATGAAAGATTGGTATCAAAGAGCACACCCAGGTTCCTAACTAACGTCGAAGACTTAACAGAGCAGCCATCAAGTGTTAGACAGTATTCTAGGTTATTAGGTGAGGAAGTTTTTTGTCCAATGATTAGAATCTCTGTTTTTTCAGAATTTAGTAATAGGAAATTACTGGTCATCCAATTTTTTATATCAGCTATGCATTCCGTTAATTTTGTGAATTGGTAAGTTTCGTTAGGTTTTGAAGAAATATACAGCTGAGTATCATCAGCATAACAGTGAAAGCTAATTCCATATTTCCTAATTATATCTCCTAATGGTAGCATGTACAGAGTGAAGAGCAGCGGTCCTAGTACTGAGCCTTGTGGTACGCCATACTGAACTTGTGATCGATAAGACATCTCTTCATTTACTGCTACAAACTGATATCGGTCAGATAAGTATGATTTAAACCATGCTAGTGCAATTCCGCTAATGCCAACATAGTTTTCTAGTCTATTTAAAAGAATGTTGTGGTCGATAGTATCAAATGCAGCACTAAGATCAAGTAACACTAATAGAGAGATACAACCACGATCGGATGATAGGAGCAAATCATTTGTGACTTTAATGAGAGCAGTCTCAGTACTATGGTACGGTCTAAATCCGGACTGAAAATCCTCGCAGATATTATTTCTTTCTAAAAAGGAACACAGTTGTAAGGATACTGCTTTTTCTAGTATCTTTGACAGAAAAGGCAGATTCGAGATCGGCCTGTAATTGACTAATTCTGTAGGATCAAGTTGCGGTTTTTTAACAAGCGGTTTAATCATAGCCAACTTAAAGGTTTTTGGTACGTATCCTAATGACAAAGATGAATTAATGATATCTAGAAGAGGATCTATGACCTCTGGAAGCATCTCTTTCAGTAGCTTAGTCGGTATAGGGTCTAGCATACAAGTTGTCGATTTAGATGAATTAACAATTTTGCAAAATTCTTCCTCTCCTATAGCAACAAATGAATCAAAATGTTCCTCACAGAGACTACAATATACTCCCTGATGCGATACTGTAGTAGACGGTTGCATAGTTATAATTTTGTCCCTGATATTATCAATCTTATAAGTGAAGAAGTTCATAAAGTCATTACTGCTGTGTTTCTTATAAACTTCTGGGCTTGAAGCTTTCTTTTTCGTTAGTTTAGTCACTTGTTCAAATAAATACCTAGGATTATGTTTATTTTCTTCTAATAGGGTTGAAAAATAATTAGTTCTAGCATCTTTTAAGGCCTCTCTGTAAGCAATCGAGCTCTCCTTCCATGAAATCCGAAATACCTCTAGTTTTGTTTTCTTCCAGTTTCGCTCCATTTTTCTGGCTGCTCTCTTAAGGGCCCGGGTGTGCTCATTGTACCACGGCGTTGGACTATTTTCTTTGATCTTCTTTAAGCGCAGCGGAGCAACTGTGTCTAAAGTGCTGGAAAAGAGAGAGTTAAAAGTTTCTGTTGCAATATCAAGTTCTTCTAAGCTATCTGGGATGCTGAGATTATGAAACTGATTTGGAAGATTATTGATAAAGCAATCTTTAGTGGCAGAAGTGATAGGTCTAACATATTTATAACACGGAGTCGGCTTTGCAGCCTTGGCTAAATGTAATTTACACGAGACTAGATAGTGATCGGAGATGTCGTCGCTCTGCTGCAGAATTTCAACGGCATCAACATCTATTCCATGTGATAATATTAGATCAAGAGTATGATTACGACAATGAGTAGGTCCTGACACGTGTTGTCTCACTCCAATTGAGTTTATAATGTCTTTAAATGCCAATCCCAATGCATCTTTTTCATTATCTACATGTATATTAAAATCACCAACAATTAGGACTTTATCTGCAGCCAATACTAATTCTGATAGAAAGTCAGCAAATTCTTTGAGAAAATCTTTATGGTGCCCTGGTGGCCTGTATACAGTAGCCAGCAGAATTCTCAAACGTGATTTATTGTTTACACTATAAATTTTTACATTAAGCACCAACACTTCAAAAGAAGTATATTTAAAACTAGATTTCTTAGTGGTTTTCAGAATATTACTATAAATTACAGCAACACCTCCCCCTTTGCCTTTCGGACGAGGCTCATGTTTATAACAATAATCTTGCGGAGTGGACTCATTTAAAGTAATGTAATCGTTTGGTTTTAGCCAGGTTTCTGTCAAACACAGCACATCTAGGTTATAGTCTTTAATCTTATCATTAACTATGAGCGATTTTGAATTAAGGGATCGAATATTCAGCAACCCAAGCTTTATCGTTTGCTCATCTGTATTATATCTGTTTTTTATTTGTTGAACATCAATTAGATTTTTAACCTTAGAAAAGTTTGGCAGTTTTTTGGATTTCCAAATTCGGGGAACAGACACAGTCTCTATATGATGATATCTAGGTGAAAGAGTCTCTATGTGATGAGATTTATCTGACCTTGGTGACGTGAGGCCGCTAGCAGACGGTCGGTTTAGCCAGTTTGTCTGCTTCCTGACCTGAGCCCCAGATTGTCATGTTTTATCTCTAAGACTATGAGCCAAATTACTAGAGAGAAGAGCAGCACCATCCCAGGTGGGATGAATACCATCTCTTTTCAACAGGTCAGGCTTGCCCCAAAAACTTTTCCAATTGTCTATGAATTCTATATTATGTTGCGGACACCAATTAGACAACCAGCCATTGAGTGAACACAATCTACTAACTATCTCATCACTCCTTCGAACAGGAAGGGGGCCAGAGCAGATTACAGTGCCTGACATCGTACTTGCGAGTTCAAACACCTCTTTAATATTAATTTTGGTGATCTCCGACTGGCGAAGTCGAACATCATTAGTGCCGACGTGAATAACAATCTTAGAGAATTTACGATTAGCATTAGCCAGCACTTTTAAATTTGATTTGATGTCAGGCGCTCTGGCTCCCGGCAAACATGTGACTATGGTGGCTGGTGTCTCTATTTTCACGTTCCGTGTAATAGAATCGCCAATTACCAGGGCACAATCAACAGCATTCTCAGTGGGTTTTCACTGAGAGGGGCAAATCGATTTGTTATGGTAACCGGAACAGAAGAGTGGTTTTTTGATCCGCGACTAGAGCGATTTCTCACCGTCACCCATCTGCCTGGCTGCACAGGCAATAACTCAGCCGGAACCGAATCATGTAAATGGTTCACTATGCTAGGCGCATCCAAAGTAGTATCTAAAGCTCGAGCACACTTACTATCCTCAATTAAAGTTTGGATGCGTGTCTCTAATTCTGAAATCTTCTCCGTCAGCCTGACTGTCTCCTTGCATTTATCACATATAAACCCTATGCCGACGGGGAAGGCTATGGTAAACATATGGCATGATGTGCAAGTGACAATAACAGGACAAGACATTACTCACCGTGTTTGTTGACTGATTCTTACTCACCTGGGCTTTTTATGAACTCAGATGTGCGGGCGCGCACGAGAAAAATAAATAAATAACTGAGCGCACGGGTGGCGCCTTAACAGGCTAGCGAGATACTAGCGTGTTGTGCTAACAATAACGGAAGCTAGCGATGTTAGGTAAGCTGTAATTAGTAGTATAAACAACTAGAAATGATAGTAAACGATGGTTCAAAACAGCCCAAAAATATTCAAAAATATGTAGAAGGCCCAGAGGTATAATGTTGGAAGCCGCTGCCATGAGGCCCAGCATTCTTTGAAATTGCTTTACAGTGATGGCCTGGCCTAGTCTTAGCTTGGACACCATCCCCAGAATGGACTCGATACGTGCGGGAGACATGCGTGCCTGCATCGTAATCGAGTTCCACACGACGCCCAGAAACGTTGTGCACTGGGACGGTTCTAACACACTCTTTTTTGTGTTGAGTCTCAACCCCAAATTCCGAATGTGGCCAAGGACGACATCTCGATGCCGAACCGCCATATCTCGAGACTGGGCCAGAATGAGCCAGTCGTCGATATAATTCAGTATGCGGATGCCCTGAAGTCTCAGTGGAGCAAGAGCTGCATCCATACATTTGGTGAATGTGCGGGGAGAGAGTGCTAGGCCGAACGGAAGAACCCGATATTGGTAAGCTTCGCCCCCGAAAGCGAACCTCAGGAACCTCCTGTGACATGGAAGGATGGAAACGTGAAAATAGGCGTCTTTTAGATCTATCGTGACAAACCAGTCCTCGGATCTGATCTGACTCACGATAACAGGAATTGTAAGCATTTTGAACCTGAACCTTCTCAAAGACCGGTTCAACACCCTGAGATCTAAAATCGGTCTTAATCCCCCATCCTTCTTTGGAACTATAAAGTACCGGCTGTAAAACCCGGACTCCCTGTCTAAAAGAGGAACACGTTCTATGGCCTCTTTTAGCAGCAGAGCTTGCACTTCTTGTTCCATCACCTGAGCCTGCTCTGGAACCACTGTAGTCTGCACCACCCCCGCGAATTTGGGGGGGCGGTGCCCGAACTGCAGTCTGTACCCTGACTTTATTATACGCAGGACCCATGCAGATATGTTGGGAAGATGATACCATGCCTCTACAAAATCTACTAAGGGAACCAGCCTCTCGAGGCTGGCCTCGGGTGTTTTTCGAGCACTGTTCTCGACCTCCTGAAGCGAGAGACCGGCAGGATTTAATCGAAACGGTTTTTGTGACCATAACAGACACTCGTTTTTTATTTTTTGACTCGAACGGTATGATGTGCGTTCGCTGGAAATTAATGTGGCCCGAAGCGTCAGAGACGGCGGGAAACCTACATCGATTTCGTGAGGACTCCGCTGTGAGAACAACCTCGGTTGCTCTGCAGCGGGGGGGGCAGTCCTCAGAGGTCCTACTACTTCGGTTAGGACCTCTTTCCAGAAGCCCTCCTGGCCTGAAGGACGTCTCTCAAATCGCCCCTCGGGTTAGATGGCTTCTGCTGAGAGCGTTTCCTCCGTTGCCAAGCTCCCGGAGGAGGGGCTCTAGAGGAAACACTCTCCTTTTGCTCTGCACGGTGCGAGGAACTGGCTGATGGCTGGGGCTGATCTGATTGCCCCACCCTACTCGATTTTGATTTACATTTACGGGGAAGGAACTGCTGGAACGCCGCCGATTGCTTTTTCGCCTCCTGAAACCTGTCGACGACCGTTGTAACGGCGTCGCCAAACAGGCCAGAAGGCGAGAGCGGTGCGTCAATAAGAAAAGATTTATCTTTCTCCTTTATACCAGATAAATTAAGCCACAGATGTCTCTCCGTGGCCACCATAGCTGCCATAGAGCGGCCAATAGCGCGGGCCGTCTCTTTAGTGGCCCGGAGAGACAAATCTGTGGCCTTACGCAACTCCGCAATATCTTCAGGAGTTGGCCCCTCCCCCTCATCCAAATCTTTCAGGAGATCCGCCTGGTATGCTGCAAGATCGCCATAGTGTGCAGACATGAACCGGCGCGACCTGCCGCCATATAAGCCCTGCCTATTAAAGCAGATGTATCTCTGCAGGGCTTACTAGGCAGCGCCGGGGCTTTAAGGGAAGATGCCAGTTCAGGAGATAAATAACCAGCTAAAGCTTCCTCCACACTAGGCATCTTCCCATAACCCATATCCCGTGCCCCCACCACATTGCTATAATCCACCACACTGGGACTGGAGACACGGGACGAATGCGGTTTATCCCACGATCTCGTAAGCTCTTTATGGAGATCGGGAAAAAACGGCAAGCCCCGGCGCTGAGGCTGTGATCTGTGCCGCAGGAAACGCTCGTCTAGCTTGCTTTTGACTTGCGTTCCCTGCTCATCTTGTGGCCAGTTAATATTCAGTCTGGCCACGGCACGCGTCACAACCTCAACCAGTTCCTCATAAGCCTGACCGTGAACTGGTATATTTAACTCACGGTCGTCGTCACCAGTGCTGAGCGCTTCCACTTCCTCAGAAGCAGATAACTCAAGCACTGGGACCTGTTCGTGGGCAGAAGAAGCCGCGATGCGGGCTTCTGCACCACTAACAGTAGGCTCAGGATCCTCAGATGACGAATGAGAAAGTGCCTCAGCAGTCTCATTCTCATCTGCAAGATCCCGCTGCGATCCCCACGATCTCAGCCGTCGCGCTGCCTCAGCAGACGCGGGACCAAAACCGCGGGGAGCGCGAGCCCGACCGTGCTCATCAAAACAGGCCACCCGGGAGCGCAACACTCTTATGGGCAGTGCTTCACAGTGATCACAAGCGGCTCCCTCGAGAGCCGCCTGTGCGTGTTGCGCTCCCAAGCAGTTCACACACAAATCATGCGTGTCCCCACCCGTAATGAAACGAGGGCAGGGGTGCACACACTTCTTGAACTGCTCGGCCATAATATGAGATATATATATATATAGAACTGATGAATCAGACAATACAACACCAAATAAGACAGACAGTCAAAACACAGAGCGCTTGCTGAAGAGCGAAAGCTGGCATGCTATGCATCAGCGTGACCTTTATACTTCCGGGTATGCCGTCACATGTTACGTCACGACGCAACACCAATCAGGATTGGACTAGTTTCATTTTACTTCAGAGGCGCACGCTTAGGGAGCGTCCCCAAAGTATCGATTTCTCGATGCATTGTCGAGTTTCCCTCGACATAGGGAACACTTATTTTACCTGGTCAAAAACAGCTCTGTTGTCAGCACGCCGTTTAAGTCCATATGCCTTTAAATGATAATGAGCTTTGCTCACCCTGCCCCTCTGTTCCACAGTCTATGCTCTGTTCTGTGCGTACATGTTTGTAACACAATAACACAATAACCATAGCGCGTTGTTCATTATAAACGTGGGATTATGAATTATATTGAGAACGTGGTACATAGAAAACATGCCATAATGTTCCCTGAGTGTAAACCTTAGCCGCATTCATTGTGAAGCTAGCGATTTGCAAAGATTAATATAAATATGAATATAAAGGTTAATAAAACGCTACACTCACTTCAGTTCTTCTGGAGGTGCAGCAGGAACACGAATAGTTGGTATCGATTCCTTTTTTCAGGAGCAGCTTCTTAGCAAAACCAGCTTTATACCTCCTCGTTTATAAAGCAGTCTGGTGAGAAATGATTCACACAAACATGAAAGCATTGACGTTGATCGTGGGTAATATTCCCTTCGAAAACAAACTCAGCCACTCTGCGTCTTCAGCGGTTCGGATTTAGGAACATTAAAATGACTGCTGTGTTCCTTATTACACCAAAGAACAGAACAGCACTTCGCTTAGACTCCATTCTGCTCATAGACTGTGCTGCTCCAGCGTACTTTTCGGCACAACACCGGTCCGCACGCTCATGAACAGCTCGCTCACGAACGGGGGGTGGGTCTGTGTTGAAACGCTGCTGTCAATCAACAATCGTGGGAGGGGCGTCCGAGCGTGTGACGTCAGTAAAACGAACGGCTCAATATGAGGCAGGGGAAAACATATAAGAAGATTAAAACAAAATCACTGGATGGATTTTTATCATTATATGATGGTTGTGTACAGGCACTGCCAACACACATTTCAGTACAATCAACTTGTAAAAGTGCATGTACCATTATATGACCCCTTTAAAGCTCTTAAATTTGAGCTCTCAAAGTGCACCAGATTGATGCATTTAACCTTAAAATGTAAAAAAAAAGGTTTTTCTTCCCCTGAACCCCCCTAGAGGGACAGAGGTCCACACAACATAGTTTAAAAAAATCCTATGGGAAAGAACAATAATTTATGAACTTTACTCCAAAAACATTTTTTTAAAAAAAATCTGTAAAACTGTTAGCCTAATGCCAAATTAAAATTGGACAAACTATACATTTGGCCTGCCTAAGGGGGCCTACAAGACATTGTGTCCAGGGGCCTCTGAACTCTGCGTTCATGCCATGCCTTCATTTTATGTTTGATCACGTTTTGTAAATAAATTGCACTTGGGTTCTCTTCAAACTAGGGATGGGCACAATTAATCGACGATCGATTATTGATCGTTAAGAATTTCGTCGATCACGTTAATTTGTTATCGATTATCATTAAACTAATGCTGTTGCGCAGTGTGAGTGGAAAGTGGCTGGTCAAGTTAGCGCGGAGGTTCCTGTGCATCCCGGCAACGTCAGTCCCCTCAGAGCGGGTGTTTTCAGCGGCTGGACTGAAGCCTTGTTTACACTCGACGCGTCCGCCCGAGCGCGAAGGTGAGCGCGGCAAAAAATATGTCATTGTGGTGTTCGGTGTTTCAGAGGAGAGCACGTCGAGTATAAACGCCTCGTCCGTTTGGCGAGGTGCGCGAGCACTCTGCGGAGACTCGCGGGGAAGAGCCAGGCGAAAATGTTAACAAGGCTTGACGGTCACCAGGTTGCGGTCGCGTCTGACCCCAGATCATGTCATCAACATGCTTTCTCAACAAAAATCAGTAGACTGGTGTAGAAGTTGTATGTGAGTTACTAGTTATTTTTTATGAGGCTTTGTTTAGTAGCCTAGGCTAATCTCTCTCACCCTTTCTCGACTCCGTGCCTTGGATAGTTTTGAGTTACATTTTGACAAAACCTGTCAGATCTAAGTATTATTATGTTTTTGGTTAAGTTATTGTTTAACATTATTTTTTTTTATTATTTATTATTTTGGAACAAACGAGGGTCTCTGACGCCAACTCGCAGCTGCAGGTTCCGTTGCGTTAGAGCACCGCATCATTTATTTATAGGCTACATCAAGTTTAGCCTAACCGAACGTCCAGTTAACTGCCACAAGTTGATCATCTTGTAATAAAGATCTAATCGAGGAAAAACACACTGTATTTTTGTATTTTCATTGCATTTTTAGGCTAATTTATAAAAAGTTAAATAATGAATGAATTTGAAAATAAAAATATTAATGATTAATCGATAGTCGATCGTTAATTCTCCCGACGATCGACTAAGAAAATTTAATCGAATGCCCATCCCTACTTCAAACTTGCCTTCAGTGGAGTATCATTACAGGTACAGGTTAACATGCTCTACTGAAATGAGCATGCTCTATTTTGTTCTGCTGAAAATTTGCTGGGAGCCCACAGTTGCTATAGTAACAAACACAAACTCTTTTACGTGCATCTGATTGACAGATAAATCATGCAATCTTATTTCACTGTTGTTAATGTTGAGGTTATTTCAGCTTCATACAAAGTTTGCTTCATACATTTAGTTTGACTGCATTGTTAAAGAGGGCAAGCTTTACCATTTAACTGAACTGTGCGCAATGCCGCATGCATTTTAGACACTTAAATTGTTCTTGCTCCATCCATGCAATAACTGCGTTCTTCATTGAGCTGAGTTTTCTATTTACTTCAACTGCTCAGTCCTATGGTATTATCAATAGTATGACCTATTTCATGAGTTTCCATAATTTTAATTTAAATACAGAATATGAGCATAGCTCACTTACATTCACTAAAATATTGAAATGTTAGCAATACTTACGCAAAACGCGAAATGTCAAAGCGTGGTTTGAACTCCCAGCCCACCAGACGAACTGGTTTTTCACCAGACGAACTAGTTTTTCACCAGATGAACTGGAAGTTTTGATTAGTTTTGCACCCGAGTCAGACCTGTCAGTTATTGGCTGAAGCGCAAGGTTCCACTGCTGTAGTTTGAAAAGGTCCAGCTCGCCTTGTTTCTCCGTCGGCACATATTTATGTTAATGTGTAGTTGCTTTATCGAATGGAAAATCCAGATTACAATTATGGATTTGACTGCAGTACTTCTCTTTTTCCTGGACCAAGGAGATCTCGGTCTCAAGGACCACACAAAGAACTTTTTAGACCTGGCGTGCCTCACCTCTTACCCAGATCGCTCACTATGTGTCTACACCAGCCTCAGCGAGCGATCCAAGGCACACCTGCCTGTAGCTGATTGTGAGCTATATTTGGCCTCTGAGAATTATTTTGAGGAATTGGAGGAAGTAATTCCCTAAAGTCTCATGTCACCGCTCGTCCTGACCAGCTCCAAGTCTCTTGCGTCTCCGCTGTTCCCGCCATGCTCTAAGTCTCCTGCGTCTCTGATGATCCCAACCAGCCTCTCTCCTTCCTCCTCTACCGAAGCCAGTAGTTCCTCTGCCCTCCTCCGCTGCCTCCCTTCAGTTCCTCAGCTCCTCCTCAGTTTGTTTCAACCAGCAACTCGGATTCGTCTCAGGTCTTCTAGTTTCCAGCTCCGCCTTGGCACAAGGATCCTCTGTCTCTGAGCCCTTCACTCCACCTCGGCCCATCAACTATTCTGCGCCGCCTTGGTTAATCCCTCCCTCGGCTCCACCTGGGGCTGTCGTCCTCACGGCTCCACCGGCCTCGCTCGTTGCTCTGCTTGCACCATGGACTTCCAGGCATTCAGCTGCGCTTCATCCCTCCACCTCTTCAGCTCCGTCCTTGATCCTCAGTCCCACAAGCTCTGCTTCAGTCACTGTCTCCGCCTGGGCCTCCAGATCAATCGGAGTTGCTTCGTCTCATTATTTGTTAGGCTATGCCTGGGTCTCCACCTCCACCGGTTCCACTTCTGTCGGTCGTCTCCCTGGATTCGTCCGGCCTCTCCATCGGGGCTCCGCCATGACTCCACTCTCCATTGGCTCCATTGCGGGGCTTCAGAATATCCTCCTGTCTCCAACCTGGCTCATCCCATCTTCATCTCCTCTCTGGTTGTCTCCATGGTGCCTTCTTCTGCCTGCTCCTCATCCTCTTCCAGAACCCCCTCCCTCCCTCCATCCTCATTATGGATTTTTGTTATATGCACGAGGACGTGATTTTCTGGAGAGGGTGAGTAATGTCACACATGTTTTATTTAGTTTGATTTTCATTGTCTCCATTTTGTCTTAGTTTCAGTTCATTCATCTGTTGTCATGGTTTGTAATTTGTTCCACACCTGTACTGTTTTGCCTTGATTTACTCCCTGTGTTTATAAGCCCTTGATTTTCACAGTTCAGTGTTCTCTGTTGTTTTTGTTAATGTGAAGTTACTTTATCTAATTCACCTACGCATTCTCCTTGTTTATTAAAACTTTTGACTCTGCTTTGGTTTGTACGTGATGTACTACACGTAACAGGAACTGTGTCTGTGCCTACACAGGAATAGCAGTATCTGTGCCTACTTGCAGAAAGTAACTGGACAACCTTAATGCCACATCTTACTGGTGACATCTGCCTCTGGGCAAGTCACTGTTCATAGAAAGTGTTTTAGATTTACATTGTGATTTTTGCTATATGGCTTGCATGAATCACTAAGATGGGGGATACAGAGACCCAAGAAAGTGGTGCTTCATCATTTTAATTGCACATCTATAGCCATTTCCTTGTGCTTGTGGAATGAGACTCTGGAGGAAGGTTGATAAATGTAAGGGACTTGCAGCCCTTGTTATTAGATCGGTTTCTCTTTAAAATAATTATTATATAGACTGATAATAAAACAGAGTTGTTTAAAGAGGTTATGATAAATACTATTTCTTGTTTTATTGCACATTACTGAAAAAAATGCCTTTTAGAGGATATGTAACTTACACTGAAGCACAATTTTATTGTTTCTGAGCCAATGTCAGGTCTGTTTCACACCTATTTAGAAGCAATTAACAACAACTACAGGCAAAATATGAAGCAGAACATGACCTCTAAGTGTTTGTATTGGGTGTAAATAGCTTGCGGTATGTTACTGTGTACAAAACTAGGGTTGGAACATAATTCTCTCTCTCTCTCTCCCCTCTCTCCTCTCTCTCTCTCTCTCTCTCTCTCTCTCCTCTCTCTCTCTCTCTCTCTCTCTCTCTCTCTCTCTCTCTCTCTCTCTCTCTCTCTCTCTCTCTCTCTCTCTCTCTCTCTCTCTCTCTCCGTGTTTGTGGTTCAGGGTTTACCTGATAGGGTTATGGGGACCCACAAAGATGGCAATATCCGGAATCCTTGACCTTGTGGGAAAAAAATCCTTGACCTTGTGAGAAAAACAGCTTATAAATCATACAGAATGATGTTTTTTTTTTTTTTTTTTTTTTTTAGAAAGTTTGTTGTGATGCTTAGGTTTAGGTTTAGGGGATAGAATATACAGTTTGTACTCTGTTAAAAAACATTGTCTACGGAAAGTGTGTGAAGGCAATGACTTTTGAATGTGGTTGTTTGCAGGTATAAATGCACTGCTACTTGGGCAGATTGATAACCGCATCACCTGAGATGCGCCGGGGTGAGGAGCAGAGAGTTTGTTCAGAGTTGGAGTAATAGTCAACAATTGCTAGATAGCAAAAGCATAGTTTACAATCATAGGTGTTCGCTGTATTGTAAAGAGCTGCGACAATAAACAGGAGAGACCAGGTAATACCATGATGTTTCATAGAATTCCAACCAAAAACGCTGACCTGATGAATCAATGGCTAAGTTACTTGCTCTGGATATCGATCCAAACACACCTGAAGAGATCATCAAGGACCATCGTGTTTGCTCAGTACATTTCACTGAGGACGACTATTTAGAAAAAATTGAATTTGCCACACGGACCATGAAACGTGTGCTGAAGGATACGGCCATCCCAGCGATAGCACAGAGAGGACAAAGTGGAGCGGCTGCGGTGGTGTTCCGTTATGTTTTTAGACTAACGTTAGTCTACTGTAACAGTGCCATAAGCTGGATCTAATGTAACGTTAGTGATATCATTATATGAATAGGGTGGTCACTACTATTGCAGTTGTTCCCGGGCTCCATGTAATAATAATAATAATAATAATAATAATAATAATAATAATAATGCTTTTATTTAATGGCGCAATAAACAGGTCACTGCATAAGACAATACACACAACAAACAAGTCACAAACAAATAAAGTGCATTAAAAACTCAATACAACATGTTATAAAAAAGCTTGTATAAAAAGATATGTCTTAAGACGCATTTTAAAAGTCGACAAGCAGTCGCTATTGCGAACATCAAGGGGAAGAGAGTTCCATAAGCGGGGGGCAGCATAACCAAAGGATCTGGCACCCATGGTAGTAAGTCGAATCCGAGGTACCACAAGAGAAATTGAAGATGCAGATCTGAGAGCACGTGAAGGAGTGTAAACATGGAGAAGTTGTGAAAGGTAATAGGGTGCAAGATTATGGTAATGGTAAATGGACTGCATTTATATAGCGCTTTCATAGACCAATGGCCACCAAAGCGCTTACATTTTGCCTCTCATTCACCATTCACTCTCTCATTCATACACCGACGGCGGTGTCAGCCGTACAAGGCGCCATCCAGCTCGTCGGGACAGCTGGGGTTAGGTGTCTTGCTCATGGACACCTCGACACTTGGTCAGGTGAACCGGGGATTGAACCACCAACCTTTCGATTTGTAGACAATCTACATGAACACTGAGCCACTGCCGCCCCTTTATGGAGTGTCTTATAAGTAAGTAGCAGATCTGAATTCAACTCTATACTTTACTGAAGCCATGCAATTGCTGAAGAACTGGCGAAATGTGCTCAGTATAAGGTGTTCTAGATAGAACCCGAGCTGCAGAATTCTGAACCAACTGAAGCTTATGTAGCAATTTGGATGGAACACCTGTGAGAAGAGCATTACAGTAGTCTATACGTGAAGTGACCAGTGCGTGAATAAGAACTGCAGTATTATTATTTGAAAGAAAGGGACGGAGACGGTTAATATTACGCAAGTGGAAGTATGCAATCCGCATGATATTATTAATTTGAGCTTCAAAGGATAGTGTGCTATCCATGATGACACCCAAACTTTTAACCTGTGAAGAAGGATCGATTGCAGTATTGTCAATGTACAAAGAAAGACAATTAGTTTTAGACAAAACAGATCTAGTTCCAACAAGCAAAGCCTCAGTTTTGTTGCCATTTACCTTCAAGAAGTTTGCTGAAAGCCAATCTTTAATTTCAGCTAAACAGCTGGATAAAGATGGTGGTGGAAAAGAGCCAGTGGGTTTGGCAGACAGGTAAAGTTGGGTGTCATCCGCATAACAGTGAAAATTAATCCCGTATTTCCTTAAAATATAACAAGAGGGAGCATATAGATAATAAAAAGAAGCGGCCCCAAGACAGAACCCTGGGGAACACCAGTGGTGACTGTAGATGTTCTTGATCGAAAACCTTTAAATTGAATACGCTGACTGCGTCCAGATAGATAGACAAACCTAAACCAAGACAGAGCAGTGCCAGTAATACCAATGGAAGCTAACCTATCACAAGAAGTATCTTATGTGAGACAGTATCAAAGGCAGCGCTCAAGTCTAGAAGGACAAGTATGGATAAAAGCCCAGAGTCAGCTGCCAGCAGTAGATCATTGGTTATTCTGACTAGAGCAGTCTCAGTGCTATGGTGGGGACGAAAGCCAGATTGAAATTGTTCATACAAGTTATTATTAGAAAGATGTTCATGAATTTGAACTGCAATACATTTTTCCACTATCTTAGAAATAAACGGTAAATTTGAAATTGAACGGAAATTATCAAAATTAAGTGGATCAACCCCTGGTTTCTTAAGTATGGGAGTAATAATAGAAGATTTAAGATATGAAGGTACAGAACCAGAAACAAGTGAAGCATGAACAATTTTAGTAATCAATGGCGACATGGCTGGTAAACAAGCTTTCACTAAAGGAGTAGGTAGAGGGTCTAATTGACAAGTCGAAGACTTAGATTTACCTATCAGACCCACTATCTCTGAAGTAGTAGGTAGTGTAAAGTTAGAAAAAACAGAGTGGGGAGGTGTGAGAGTGATTGATAGATTGACAGGGGTCATTGTGAAGATTACCAGCAAGTAATTGCTGATGTACATTTTCAACCTTAGATGCAAAAAAAGTCACAAAAAAAAATGATCACATAAGTCAGTGGAATACATATTAGATGGCAAAGAATCAGGTGATTGCAGAATATTGTTTACCACCACGAAAAGGGACCTGGAGTTCCCATTACTAACTCCAATTATGTTGGAGTAGTGATCAGATTTAGCCTTAGACAATGCATTTATATAGTTTTGAATATGTTCAACATACATTTCTTTATGAACAGTAAGGCCAGACTTGACGTACAACCGCTCTAACCTACGGCCTTTAGTTTTAAGTTCACGCAGTTCAGGTGTAAACCAAGGAGCTGAATGTACAAATGAAACAGTTCGAGTTTTCACAGGTGCGAATTCATCTAAAATCATGTTCAGTCCATCATTGTAGTATGTAACAAGTTCATCTACAGTAGAGAAATCAGATTTACTGGAGAAGGTGGCAAGTTCATCAGCAAGAGTAGGCACATCAATGTTCTTAATATTCCGAAATGTGATCGAACGACACGGGTTTACCTAAAAAAACTGCCAATTTGGCACAAAAGGACACCAGCAGATGATCTGATATGGCCAGATCAAAAACAGTACAATTATAAGGTGTTACACCAGAACAGCAAACAAGATCAAGAATATGTCCCTTAGTATGAGTGGGCAGTGTGTTAAATTGTTGCATACCAACGCAATCCAAACATGATAAAAATTCACATGTAAATGCATTACTGGCATTGTCTATATGAATGTTAAAATCACCCAGAATGATTACATTTAGAGACATGGAAGATAGATAAGTCAAAAGTTCAGATAGTTCAGTTGAAAAGGCATTATTGCTCTTGGGAGGACAGTAAATAGTTGTGAGGATGGTAGGAATTGCACCATTGATTTTTAAGGCAATTATTTCAAAAGAAGAATATGTAGACAAAGTTAACTGAGACACTTTGAATTTCTCTTTCTAAAGTATTGCTAGCCCCCCTTCCCGTCCCGTATCACGGGATTTACAAACATAACTATATCCTGGGGGAACAGACTGGTTTAGGTGAAAAAAGTCATCTGGTTTCTGCCATGTCTCAGTTAGACAGAGAAAGTCAAACTCGCGGTAAGACAGTAGATCGTACACAAGAGGTCCTTTATTGGAGAGAGATCGTATATTAAATAATCCAAAAGAAAAATTGTTTTTACCAGAATCGTTGCCAACCGATCTGGCCAGGTTGGTTAAAGGTGCCTTATGTCAAAAAATCAATTCATACTCCACATATTCCATACCAGATGGGGGCAGTATACCTCCAGAAAGTTGGCCTACTCTAGTCTGTTTTTTAGTTTCAGGTTGTTAATCTTCTAAAACCGTCAAATAGTCCGCTTTGTCCCGCCAAAGCCTATTTTGATCGGTGAGGGATGTAGACTAGAGAATGACTGCCGCTGCGCTTGACAGGGCGCGTTACGAGCAGAGAGAGAGACAGAGAGAGCGAGCCCCGGCCGCGCGCTCGCGCACTCTCACGTCTTCAAACAACACGAGAGCGGTTCTGCTCTCTCTCCCTCGCGCATATTAATCAAATCAATTGACACGATAGTAAGACCGCAGTTTCGCGTGGAGCATTTGGAGATTTTTAGAGATTAAAGAGATACAAGCAGTGCGAGTTATTCGTGTGTTGCAGTTTGGCTGGTGGTTATGTATGTTGCCCGCATACCGCCTCCCATGGCCGAAACTGGTATTACAACACCTGTCGGGCCGGGGCTAGTAATGCTAATGCTAATTTAGGTTGATATCTCTGCAACACTATAACTTTTCATTTTTTTAATGACATCATCGCCCTTATTTCTTCTCATTCTTTTGATGCGTGTAGCTCATTTTTTGGATACTTTTACCTCAATTATTACACATGGCACCTTTAATACACTGTGATCGACATTCCGTGTGAGCCTCTTCGGTGGGCGTGGTTTAGATGACCAGAAGGACCGTATTTGACATGAGCCATCAATGTTGTAACTCAGCCGAGACCCGCGATGTATATATTTCCGACGTGGTATGTACACAATATCCAAGGGAAGATGTGGAGCTGACGGAAGATTAAAAGGACGCAAACGGAGCTGAGTAAGTTCCGCCGCCGAATACTGGAGCATTGTCCATGCCACAGAATGGTATATAGCAGAAAGGACGACCCAGATGTAGTTCATCCGCACCAGTAGCTCAGTGATCTTCATAGTTGATCCAAGTGCCAGAGGTACCACGTAGAACAGTCGTGGTAAGCAAACCGGCAACCGCAGAGAGAATCAACACGTACGTAGATCAAAACCAGCGTACAAGCCCGCCGAATCAGCGTGGATATACAGGTCAGAGTGGCTCCTTAAAATGGTTTAAAACAGTTCATAGATGGATCCATGCATTTATAGGTGCAGGAAGCTTTAGAAGTACTAAAAGGTTTAAAGGGTACCTATCATGGAATTTTGAAAATTACCTTTCATGTAGTGTGTAACATAGTGTAAGTGAACAAAAATATCCTGCAAAGTTTTAAATATGAAAGTTCACCGTATACAAAGTTATTGTCTCTCAAAAGTAAGAGTCGACTCTGAGTCGCTGATATGAATCGATAGACGAACGATGCACTTTCGTACGTCACTTGTACAAGTTATTTGAATTCGACACGCCCACTCAGTGCGCGCGCCGAGCAGACAGAGAAACCTGACAACAACATGTCGACGAGACTCTGTTCTGAAGTGCGAATCAAAAGCAAACTTTTTTTTTCACTGCCCAGGGACAAGCATGTGAAGACTCAGTGGCTAGAGTTTATATTTACAACTATACCACACAGGTATAGCCGAACCTTGAGCTGTGTTCGCGTTATTTTAATGACGATCGCTTCACAAACACAAATGCTTTCACGTGTGGATTCGCGAGTCGCCTGATACTGAAGGAACGTTCAATACCAAGTTTATTTGGATCAGCTTCCTCCTCCGAATCACAACCTGTAAGTACTATTAATAATTGCTGCTTTTATGTGTGTGTGTGTGTGTGTGTGTGTGTGTGTGTGTGTGTGTGTGTGTGTGTCTGTGTGCGTGCGTGCGTGTGTGTGTGAGAGAGTGAAAGTTACGCTCAGCAGCTTCTAGGTCTCCAATGTCATTTTTTTTTTTTTTTTTTGAAATATGTGAAATTATGTGAAGCGTATTGTAGTACTGCAGTGCTTTATCAATATGTTTAAGCTTTGGGCTAACGCAAAATATAACTGACTGCGTCATCTGACCAATCACCGCCGATTAGCGTCACGCAAAGGAGGGGTTTGGACAAATGAGTCGTCAAACGAATCATTAGGGAGTCGGTGAGCAAATCAGGTAAAAATAAATGCATATTATAAGACAACAAAAGTGTTTTTTGTCATTGCATGCATGTAAAACTGTTGTTGGGGACTCCCAGAACATTATTAGGAACATTTTAAATGCCATAATAGGTACCCTTTAAAATTCCCTCCCTGAGCAGCGGCAGCTAATAGCGCCAGCGTTCACCCGTATATATTTTTATATATAAAAAAAGCCGGTGGCACCGCCACCCTGGTGCCTTTATCCCCTGTAATGTTAGTGTTGTCACGAACGCGCTCTATCGCCCCAGTAACAAATGAGCGGAGCTAGAGGTAAACAAGAAGAAACAACGGTGCGTCATTATTAGGCTTGGGAATCGGTTCCAGGTTCCGGTTTGGAACCGGTTCCAAACATTCCGATCCATCGGAATCGTACACGTCCACACGTTAACGATTCCACTAACGATTCCGTATGTTCCGTTCCATCCATTCCTGCATCGCGGCATGACGTTACAGTATGCGACTGGATTTTTAAATCCCCCAAAAACGCGATGGCTACGAGACGTAAACGATCGAGAGTGTGGCTTCATTTTAAATGCAGACCGGGGAAGCAAATCTGGGCGACACAACCCCTCCCGTCATTTCAGCTCCAATGACGGCATCAAAACAATGAAAGCATGGCGAAGCGGCTCTCCACGGCTCTGCTTTCGTCGCCGAAAAAGTTAAGAAACTCGACGCTATAAGCCCTCAGTACCCAGCCGAGCAGTTCACACGTGACTTTTATGCAGTGTTTCCCACACATAGACTAATTCGCGGCCACAAAATCAACTCCGGCCGCCACATATTGCGTTTCGTTCATTTTTTTTATGCTATTTAAAACACGCAGCGTATTCTTTCCGTTGTATTTCCTTTCCCCGCTCTCCCTCCGTCTCTTAATCACTCACGCGTCTCTCTCAAATACACACACACCGTGTCTGTCTATGAGGCGTCAGACTGGACAAAAGCGAAGCGAACTCCGCGAGCGACACTGGGCGATAGAGAGACAGAGTGTGACTTTTATTTAAACTTATATAAACTGATATAATTGATTTTACTGGACAGCTTAAAGCTCATAACCATATTTTGTTTGCATATATCATATGCAGTATTTGTCCTGAAAAGGCTACTCAGTAAATGTCTGTAATTTAAGGTCATTTCTATTTTATTTGTATACATTTTAATCATTAACTTTAAAAGCACACTCTTTTTATGACTAAAATAACAGTAAAGGGTAAAAAAAAAAGAATTCCCAAAAATTAAAACGGAAAAAACGGAATTTGGGAAAAAATTAAACTGATTTCATGGGGCCCTAGATATTGCACACTTGGTTTTCATTCTCTAACACCACTTTAAATTAGACATTCAAAGCCAACAACTCTCAAAGCCACACTGTAAGTGTTCAGCAAATGGTACAGGAATCGATATGGGAATCGATAAGGAATCGCATCGATAAGCAGACTCGACAATGGCATCGATATCGATAATTTCTTAACGATGCCCATCCCTAGTCATTATCCCCTGTAATGTTAGTATTGTGTTGTCACGAACGCGCTCTATCGCCCCAGTAACAAATGAGCGGAGCTAGAGGTAAACAAGAAGAAACAACGGTGCGTCATTATCCCCTGTAATGTTAGTATTGTGTTGTCACGAACGCGCTCTATCGCCCCAGTAACAAATGAGCGGAGCTAGAGGTAAACAAGAAGAAACAACGGGTGCGTCTCAGGTGCTGCGGTTATCACTCCGCCCAAGTAGCAGTGCTTCGCCTTCTGAGAATATAGTTCCCAATATTTATACGGTTAAAAGATATCTGTGTCTCATATGATACAAATCACAACATGTAAATAGAAAAATGTTTGCGTTATTTTGTCTCTTATTGGGATTGCTAGCTGTAGCCATTGACATCCAGTCTTTGTGCTAAAATAGGCTAGCGGTGGGTGCGTCAAACATAGTTACAGCACTCACGGAGATGAAAAAGGTATGTATGGACTTATCTAACTCTGGGGGATACAGTGAATAAGCGAAAGTCCAAAAAAGTAGGAGTGTTCCTTTAAGTGAACGTTAAAGGTACGAGTTCACTTAACTCACGAGAGAAAATCTCTCACTGCTCATCTCTCTTGACTGAATCACTTTTGTAACTTTAATAAGAATAAATATATTTAATTTACACAGTAAAGACTATGCATTGTTTTTTTTTATACATTTGCTTACTTTATACATTTTATGTAGTACTTCTAGCACTTGAAGTTTTTCAGGTAGGTTGTATCGTGATATAAGATTTCGGTCATATCGCCCACCCCTACACTGGATGAAGACTCTAAACGTAGTGTGTCTGTTAATGTCTCATTCCTCCCAGACTGGAGACTCAGAATGTGGTCTAATCTGTTGCTGCCTCACAAATTGTAGACTTGGAATCTGTTTCTGTCTGGGGGTGAGTGAATTGTCAGTATATTTGAATACTGAAGTGAACTAATCCTTTATGAATTTATTTAAAGATGGGTGAAGGGCAGAAACTGCATGTGGACCAATGAGAAATTCTGTTCTTCCCAGGCTTGGTACTAAGGTCAAGTCAAGTCAAGTCAAGTCACCTTCATTTATAAAGTACATTTAACAGTATGGATTTTTTCAAAGCAGCTTTACAGTAGAAATTACCGTAACAGATTGTTTAGGCTTAACCACAGCTCTAGGATAAAGTTATTGTCCAGCTAAAGTTAGTTTTGATTGATTCACTTCCGTTGCGAAGATCATTAGTTATTAACTTAGGTGCTGTTAACACAACACCGTTCTAACAGAAAAACCCTTGACACGCTCCGGCCACCCATCCGCATAAAATAATGCCTGGTGTCTCGCGAAGGCACTCCCTGAAATAGGTTCGAAGGTGCAAATTATTATCCGTTATCTCTGCACAAACATCAAAAACACAAACCCGAGAAAACTCAGACGGCGTACACATGCGCATCACATGTTGTGTCCTTCTGCAGACTGATCTCATGAAATGGCGTATGTATGACACACCAATTAGTATTTCCATTTTTGGCGTGCTATCAACACGCATAATCGCTTTTCAGCGTGTTTATGAACGCCGTTGACTTAACGTTACATTTCTGTATATATAAATATATGATCTACCCCAACCCCGTCCCTAAACCTACCCGTCACTGGGGTTAATACCATTATGAGTCTTCAGCTACCATTCTAGGAAAAGAAATATCGCTCCCCAGATGTAGATCTACATTTTGCTTCGTTTCGCTCGGACATTTAACGGCGTGCACATACACGCGGATATCTCAAAATGCGTATAAATAACACGCCACTTGATTTGAAAGTGGCGTGTATGTTTACGCAAAAGTCATGATGTCATGTTGCCTTCTGAGGTCCTTCTTCTTGCCCTCTAGGAGGAATCGAGGTATCTAGTTGTCCCAGCATCTGATGCCGTTGGACATCTGTTTGTGCTCGTCCCCCCAGATCCAATGAAATATAACAAAATTTTCTCCATCTACCACCACTTCTCTGAGTGGTGGTAGACGGAGACCACTGGTGTCATTTCTTCATTTTTTAAAGTCAGTGAGTGATTCGGTACTTCTTTTGTTGATATGTTGCAGTGTTCAAATTTCTCATGGGTAAGCTGTACTTTCACTGTAAAAGTAACACTGTGCACTAAATCAGAAGGTTTCTTTGGTCGCTCTCCTCATGGTAAAAGATTACCATGTGAGGTAATCTTTTTAATGGACAGAATGTCACCTCCCATCAGATTTCAAACTCTTTAAACACTGATTAGGCAGATTAGGCATATTAGGATTAGGCGGAAAAGTCTGCGTGATTAAATATTTTCTTCATAGATGTGTTTGTCACATTGATCAATTAAACATAGGCTTATTAATCAGGTTGCTAGAGAGCAGCCATTTATGTGCAGAGCACACTCACAGTGTAATATACAAGTCCCACAAAAATAAATCATTATTTTAGCTGTGAGGAAGTCAATTATTTTCTTTTACATAAGCGTGCTGATATATGATGGTTTCAAAGCTTTATTCTTAATATACAGTATATTCTTATTTTTTTTCTTTCTAAGTTATAAGAATGTAGCAGTTAAGACGAATTTTATTCTTACTATGAATCTTACCCAGATCTTTTCTTCTGTATGTGATGTACAGAATGTAACAGATTATCAAAAAAAGAACGCAGGGCAGGAACTTGGTTTTTTACATAGGTTGTTAAATTGACTTTGAGAGTGTTTCTCTCAAAAGTAGAGGCAGATGAACATGAGCTAGCGTCTTGCACAGTCTGTTATTTTCACATGAAGATCCAGTTATGACATTTTAATGAAAAATGTGGTTAAAAAAGATAGATAGGGTAAATTTCCATTTAATGCCAACTTTAAGAGCATAATGTGATTGTTGTACCATGGTGTGAGGGTCTTCACTTTAACTTTTTTTTCAAACAGAGGGGTGTAACAGTATCTAGAGTGTATGACTGTATTGATAGTTTCTATACTCCCTGCTAAAAAAATCCAGCATTGCTGTTTACCAGCATTAATTACCTAGTTCTGGCATGAAACTTAGATTGCGCAGGCTGATAAGTCTTTAACTCATTTGGTAGCAATTACATCATCATCTACATAGTTGATAGTGATAGGTTCAGAATCAGAACGCTTTTAGAAATGCTTTCAGAAAGTGCAGCGCGCTTTCAGAACGCATCTGGAATCAGCATCTAAGATAAGTGATTGAATTTCACATCTCTGTACCTATTGTATGGTCCTGTTATTAATTCCTAAATGGAGCTTCCTAAATCTTTACAAGTTTAAACTAGCTTCATGTTATAAATGTTTTTAAATAGCGTCATGTCAGCAGTGCACGTGTGAATCACTGAAGCATATAATCCGCAGTGTTTACTGCATGCAGTCATTGCTGTTTTATACGCTGTTAGCATGGATATGAAAACAGTTAAAAGTGATATAAGCATTTGCGATTTAAACAGCATTTACCATATTTAGCGGTATAACTTTAATGACTCATCCTTTTATTTCTAATAGCTGTTTTCATTAGCTAAGCTAAATGTGTGTGGTTGATTCAGATGCTCGTGTGTTTAAGTCACGCTCTGTAGCGGAGATAGCGTGGGTGCTAGGGTGCGGCTGCCCCAGGGCCCTGTGCCAATTAGGGCCCCTCAAACGCCGCCGATCTTGCGTCACTGACAGGAAAGGGGCCCAGGCAAAGTACACCCAGCAAACACATTTACGTTGCGGCAACGTCTGTGGCACGTTGCATTTCTGCTATGGCAACGTCGCTGTCTACGTGCTCGCAACATTGTAACAACGTAGAATTGAAAGACTCAACAGGGCTGTAGCAATGCTGTTGCGTGACATTCAGCAACTGAGAGACGACTTTCTGACAATTAGCCTACATTTTTTAATATGCTAGATATAGATATCCCCCATTTAGCAAGTTATGTTTTTGTGGTTAATTTTTAATCTGTCATAAGATAATTATATACTTTTAAAATATTGTTTATTATCTATCCTTATTATTATTTATGGGCCTAACAGTAAATTAATTATAATCAACACCTGCAAGTGTACTACACCTTGAAGAGTAAAAATGACATAGAAGGTTAGCTACTGTAATTCAACTTTATTAAGCATATGGTAATCAAATTGCACGTTCAAAAGTCATACATTTGTGAGAAAAGAAGGCTATACAGGGAGTGACTAACGAAAAATAAACAGGTGTGTGAGTGGTTACAAAAAAATGTTTCTCACTGTGCGTTTCCAAAAAAAGGAAAAAACATTATGCAACAAGTACGCGCTTAAGTCGCTGCCTGTTCAAGGAGTGCTGAAATCAATTAGGCCTACTCATCATTAAAGTCATGTTGGCTTCATTATGGCTTATAAATTTAGGCATAAAGTTAAATATTTGTCCTACCTGACCAAAAAAATGTTCAAATAAATGTCACAATAGAC
The DNA here is from genome assembly GCA_036326025.1 of Chrosomus eos. NCBI lineage: Eukaryota > Metazoa > Chordata > Actinopteri > Cypriniformes > Leuciscidae > Chrosomus > Chrosomus eos. The sequence continues at coordinate 32,403,749 of CM070835.1, forward strand.
AAGAAAGATGTAGGTTGTGTCGGGGGCGGCGGCAGAGAATTTTTAATGCAGGTACTGAGGAGATCATTGACAGGGGGAGCTGCGCAATTATATAGCCTATTGTATATAAATACTATTATTAAATGAGCAAAACTTAAATATTTAATATTTAATGCCTATTTTAATTACCACAATTAAAGTTTTAATTTTACTAAAATGAATAAGCACAACATTCAGCATTCAAATATTCTTAAAGATTTATTATTAATAATGTTATTTCAACATAATCGTTATTTCCAACATAATTTGTGTGCGTGCAACGTAATCAGAGAGTAGCTTACTTTTTTTTCGTTTGGAATTGTTTCGTTGAAAGATTTCATTGCAAGCTTTCTATAGATATATTTCTCATGTGTGTGAGGCATAGTTTTGGTTAATTTATGATGAGATGCGCTCAAGTTCATGTGCAATGCAAGTGACCGCGCCGGTGCCTCCATGTCATGATTACATTGTCTGCTATATTTGCTTCTTATTTATTAAATCCAGGCAATTGGTTGATGAATTTAAAAAAAAAAATTAAGATACAATTTATACAAAACGAAATTAACTTTAAAGAAAGGCTTTCTACAAAACACAACGTAGGCTAATGAGCAAAAATCATGTCTGACCCACTTTATATCTCCCGATATTGCACATCCTATCTTATTCATGCTGTTCACTTTTTATAATCAACATAGCCTAGGCTACATGGAAAAAAAATCATTATAATATTTTAACAAATATGAAACTAAATGCGCTTATTTAATGGCACTTGTAGGCTATACAGTAGTAGGCCCACAGACTCTCTATTTGTACAAATTGCTGCACATTCATTTCATTCTGAATTTTGCACGTTGAAAGGCATTTTTTTTCATATCTGCAACATTTATCAAGTTCACGGATAATTGTGCGTGCATTTAATAATCATTATGATACTAAATTCATAATAAAGTAGGTTATACTATGTACAAAAAAATCAGATGAGCCCAGAAAATGCGTTTAATTAGCCTACACATTAAGCATTTTCCTCCAATAGAAAACCATTATAAGAACGCTTGTCTTAGGCTAATGCAGATTAGAATGTCCCAGCATATGTCGAAATAACGAGATATGATGTCGAAATAACAGATCTTATGTCAAAATACGGGATATTATGTCGAAATAACGAGAGTGCTGAAGCACCTGCTAGCCCCTCCCTAGCGCCGCCCATGAGTTCTGTTTGTATAATTGCGTATCTTATTTAGTTGAGGTAAATTAAACGCAATTCTCACGTATCCTTGCTTGATGATGAATGAGATGGCCCAGCGGTTGGTTGAAAAGGCTGATTTTCGCGCGTCAGGGCAGTGATGAGTACATATGTTGTCCAGTGTCCGGCACAACAACCTTAAGCAACGGCCGTTCCCACTGCGGTAAATTGCTATAGAATAGTTACGAAAATGGAGAGAAAATATAAATCGGGCGCATTAAAAAGAAAGAAAGAGATTGTAGGAAAAGTGTGGTAGCATCGTGTGCTCCTCTCACATCGTACTTCTCATTAATCATCTTCATCATCCACAACTCAACACTGTCAAAATTATAATAATACCATTAACGTTACTCCGTCATCAATTAAGTTACTGCTAGTGCTAGCCCTACAAGCCTGACACCGGCTAACGATGAGGCTCACAGCGGTCAAGCCCAGCAAAGCCCAGAGGGGGATGATTGTCACCGGCAATCTGAAGTGGAGGATACCTCGTCGGTCACGGATGCCTCTGGCCCTAGCAGCAGCGCCAGCATGGGTCCCTTCAGAGGTGCACCGCCTAGCCAATGTTCTGTCTGAAGACGAATATCCCACTGACCCGTACCTTTTTCGTCACCGGCCTCTCACCACTGAATTGATACGTGCGGTGATTGGACATGGTTCTTGCCAGCCTGGTTTGAGGGACGGCTACAAAGAGTTCCCACATGACCAGGATAAGCATCGCTTCAGTTCGGCTTGGTATATGCGCCAGATGGGAGGCTCAGGTAACCCAGTGGAGCGTCAGTGGTTGGTGTACTCACCCAGGGCAAACCGACTGTTCTGTTTTTGTTGCTGGCTTTTTGGTAAAAAGTCCAATGACAGTGCTAGGAAAGCCTGGGTTGACCCATGTATGGGGTTTTCTTCATTTAAAAAAGGGACAGAGCGGGTTGAGATGCATGAAAGGTCCGGCGCTCACCGGGAGGCAGAGAAGGCTTATCTAATGACAAAGTTTCGTTTCGTGGTCACAGAGAACATGCTGGGCTGGGAGCCCCTAAGTTGCTGGCTCACTCCTGGACGACTCCATCCTCGAGCAGCACATGAACAACCCGGTCAGCAGAGTGACATACCTGAGTCACCAGTCCCAAAACGAGCTCATTGCAGCTCTTTCCAAAGAGACTCTGAGCACAATAATCGATGAGATTAAGTCAGCAAAGTTTTTCTCAGTTATCGTAGATTCCATCATAGATATAACGAGAATGGATCAGTTTTCTCTTTCACTCAGATATGCCATTAAAACAGGCAGCAGCATTGAACGCTTTATTAAATTTGAGGAGTTACCTGATGGCAGTGCGGCTTCATTGTATGATCTTCTGCATAATTTTCTGACAAAGGACCTTGGTCTTAATGTAAATGATCTGAGGGGACAAGCATATGATGGTGCCAGAACGATGTCAGGGCAGTTAACGGGGCTGCAAGCCAGGGTCAAGCAAAATTTCTCAGACAAGGCATTTTATGTCCACTGCTGCACAGTGCGCACACAACCTCAATCTGATTCTTATGGATGCTGCGTGTTGTTTGTGTAGCGCAAAAGTTTTTTTCGGTACACTTGAGACCTTGTACTGCTTTTTAACTTCAAGCCTTCCGAGATTTAAAATACTGGAGGAAGGAGCAGGAAAACATGCAACTGGAAATGCAACTAACCATTCTTACGCTGAAAAGCCTTTCTGACACAAGGTGGGCCTCCAGGAAGCAGGCCACAGAAGCGGTGATACAAAGCCTCCCAGCTATTCTCAAAGCTCTAAACCGTATCCTACACCACCACAACAGCACACCCAAGGACAGCACCACCCACAACAGCACACACCCCACCACCTCTGAAGCTGATGGCCCATTTTCATGTTGGAGTTTTGGAACGATTTGTTGAAGAGGACATACATCCTGTCAAATTACCTCCAAAAAGAATCACTGGATATCAACACTGCTGTGGATCTTATTGACAATGCTGTGGCTCAGATCAGGGAGTTACACACAGAGGAGGCCTTTGACAGTATGGAGAACACAGCAAGAAATATGGTCAGAGAAAGCGACGCAGCCACCGAGTTTGCGGAGCAGAGGGTTTGCAAAAGAAAAAGGCATTTTGACGAGGACGCAGAGGATGACCAGATCGAGGACAGCAGACGCCGCTTCAAAGCGGATATTTATTTTTACATTCTCGATGTTTTTGTGGGGCAGTTTTAAAGTCGATTTTCAGACTTAAAAAAAATGGCCAAACTGTTCGCAGTACTCTGCCCAAAGCGGTTTGAGCAAACTGATGCTGAGGAGAAAATGCTAGAGCTGGCCGGTTCTACTCAGAAGACATGCCCAAGCCAGAATATGCAGTGGAGGAGTTTCGCTCTTTTCGTGCATTGTATTCTGAGTTGAAGATGGATCTCACCACCGACGCTGTCCTGCCATTCCTCATTTTCAACGACATGGATAGAGCCTATCCACACCTTCCCATCAGCAGCGGCAGTGCCGAACGAAGTTTCAGCCGTCTGCGGCTCATTAAGACATACTTGCGTTCGTGCATGGATGAGGCCAGACTGTCAAATCTCACCTTGCTGTGTGTGGAGCGGGACATACATATTGACAAGGCCAAAGTGGTTGGCAGATTTGCCACCATGAAGGAGAGGAGGATGAAGATTTCAATAAGGGACCATTATATGTATATAATTTTGTTAGATTTATTTTCTTTATCTTATTCTTTATCTTTATCTTATTGTCTGTTAAAATTTATATTTTAGTAATGAATAAGTCACTCAGAATGTTATAAATCAGTTGTTTTTCTCAAAGTTTTCATCCCAGTTTTCATGTAGAACCTGTAGCCTACCTATGGAGTTGTAAACAAACTTTGTGTTCAATATACATAATAGTGCCATGCCAATTATATAATGTGTGGCACTGATTGAGCACACTTGGCCTGTTCAGCACCATCGCTGTCAATGAGATATCGCTGTCTGTGGTGCTGAAACATTTTTACTTGACTGGCAAACTGTTTTCTTTGTTCGTCAATACAAACTTGTAAAAAAATGTGGTTTTTCTTTGTGTTTTATTTAACGTATAAGATTACTTGGCTCAACAAGTGACACATTCTTACCAATACATTCATCAAATATTTTACGTTTTTAACGGTTTTAATTTTAAAATGACTTGGTAGCAGAGGGCCCCATGATGAAGCTCCGCCCCCACTGTACTGAGAGTCTAGCTCCGCCCCTGGTCACGCTAAAAGAACAATCAACACAGTTAAACTAGCGTCATGTTTATAGTCTGGTGGAGTGATTTACTAAGTAGGGAACTACAAACCTGCGCACATATTTCAAATGCACATAACTATAGAATCAATTTTTAATGCGCATGTGAATGCCATCAGCGTTTATCACAGGTTTGCGTTTAAAGTCTGTTTAGAGAGAACGGTGTCGTCTTAGCGGCCCCTAATTTAATAACAAATGATCATTTTGACGGAAGTGAAACTAACTTTAGCTGGAAACAACATTATTCAAGAACTGCTATAAAACCAAACTAATCTCTCTTACCTTAAATTATATGTTTATCTCTGAAAATCTGCTTTGAAACAATCTACATTGTTAAAAGCGCTATATAAATGAGGATGACTTGACTTGACTACAAGTTGGAGCATTATGCAGTTGTGTCTATGCAGCAGAATAGTGAGTATCTCGTGAGTATACGCTGTCTAAGTTATGGATGAGAAGATTAAAGTAAAATTGGCATTCACATTCAATGGGATTACATGTTACCTGTGAAAGAAAAAAAATGACTTTTATTTCAAGGGTAATGTTTCATTAGCTATTCTTAACATGTTTATGGAGAGTCAGAGCACGCTGTCATTCATTATCACTCCTAATGTCTTTTCATTTATCAAATAAGAGTATAGGGTTATGCAATCATTATCAAATTACTTAATTTATGATACTTGCTCAGGTGGTTGCTGGGTTCATCTCTATCAGCTTGCACATAGCCTTAAATCACTAGTGCTAAGATGGTCAGAAAGGTAGCCAAGGCACACATAGCCTTAGGTCACAAGCAGACCTGCCTACCTGTACGCATTTTGCGTAGCGAAAAAACAGACTGCAAATCGACAGCAGCACAAAATCCCGCTCGATCCCCATTCCACTCCTGCCGTCTGACTGATTTCTTAATAGAGGACAGTACAGTAGTCATCGTACTTCTAACTCCTCAATGTAAAAAGGTTAGGGTGGATGTTTTACCATGTTCCGTACTGAAGATATTGTTTTGTTTTTGTTTTGTTTTTTTTGCAGAATGAAGTCATTAAAGACAGACATACTGTAAATATGAGAATTGTCCTAGTTTTGGTTAGATTTTGATTAGTGTTTACTAGGGATGCACCGATATGAACATTTTGCATTTTGCGCACGCTGAAGCTGAAGAGAACGAGCACCGAAACTGAAGAACTTTACTAGCAGGTTGTTCCTCGAAACGCATCATATGTGAGATCAATCAGATAATTATATTACATCAACTTTATATGACGACTTATCTGCGACAAAATGACGTGAATGCACAATCGAACTTGTGCTGGTCATAATGTGTAGGCTAATCCCTGTTCTGTTCCCAGAACAACGCACTGAAACGGCAACTAAACCCAGAGAATAGTACACAACGTTTCATTACAATAGTGTTCTCATTATAATGGCATGTATATTACAGTCCCAATTATAGTTATAAATGTGCATTGCCGTTTGAGCTGTGCGCACGCTAAATATAAAGATGATCACTGGAAAGACTACAATGAAGCGCTACTGCATCGTTCATTAACTCAACCAAACGCATATACACACAAAATAAACATATTACAACTTACAATGGCACAGAATGCTGCGAATGCTCAAGAGAACTTGACTGTGAGAGAGAAGATAATTGTAAAATCAAAAATTATGTGCTAGGTTTAAATTTTGTTCTTGCTTGTTTTTTTATGTCAGAAAGCATTTTGTATTATCCATCAAGGTTTTTAAAATTTGTTAAATGATGGACGGTTTACCGTTAACAACCCAGTTATATGTCGGACTCGGCTAAAACTTGATATTCTTTTTAGAATAAGCAATTCCATTTGCTCTTATTGGTAGTGTCTTTTTATTGTCAACTGTTTTCTATAAATATGTTTATATTGCCTAATGTTTATTCAGCTGCTTTGGATATTGGAATAATAAAATAAGTATTTGAAATGAATCACACATACACACAATGTTCATATTTTTTTTATACTTTTTTCTAGGGGTTTCTGAATTTTAGTTTAGTTGACTAGTCATTATCCGTTTTAACAAATGTCAAATTAGTTGTAGCACACATCCCTTGTATCTGAATGCAGACAGAAGTGGTTCTCTTGCTAATGGTTTAATTGGAAACTTTTCTCCAAATCCACTGTTAAAACTAAACACAGTATCAACAACAAAATACAGTAATCACATCAGCTTGACACAAAGTGAAAGCATGTGCAAAAGCGCATGCAACAGATGTAATGGCATTTTACTGACACTCAATACAGACAAATAAAACAAAATACCTCGTTGGCTGCTGCGAGAAAGGGAAATAGTCTTTGAATCTTCCTTACAAACGTCCTTTGTGACGAGAATAATCCTTTATCTGAGAATACATAATATCCGTGCTTGCCGCTTGCTTGCATAAATAATGTATAAATGTATAAATAACAAACACAACATAAATTCTCAATAATGAATGATTTTAGCAACAAATTATATATATATATATTATATAAACAATATAATGGCAGCATTTACATCCCTAATGTGAATACTTAAAATTGAAAAATATTAAATAATTGAATGTGATTCACTTGTGGTTATCAGTTTGTATAAGCACAGTTTATGCAATGCCATATTAATCATGAAAAAACAAATGGTTTTAAGGAGGGTTATTGAAACTTTTGATATTCACTTTGTATTATAATATAGCAGAGCAAGTGAATCTTTTTAATCGGGTCAAACAGTCAAAACTAGTGTGTATGTATGTGCCTTGCAGACTGTTGACGTCACGTAGAGGGGAATCAAATATTTACCAATTGTGGCTGTTACAGATTCAACCCTTAGAATGACCTTTCTAAAGATCTGAGAACAATTCGGTTGGAAACCCCTCTCGTCAAACCCCGAGTAGTCCTGTCTCACTGATGATTCACATGTATATATATATATATATATATATATATATATATATATATATATATGTATGTGTGTGTATATACTGTATGCATAAATATATGTTCAATGTATTATACTTTCACTTTTATGTTCAATGTATTATACACATGCTGTCACGGTTTTGATGTGTTTAGTTATTGTTTTGAGATCTTGTTTTCCCCTGTCTTGTGATTTTGGTTTAGTCCTGTTAGTTTTTCCCGCTCCTCGTTTGTGTTCAGTTTCCTCACCTGTGTTCTGTTAATTATCCAATTATTCCTTGTGTATTTAAGCCCTGTGTTTTCCCTCAGTGTTGGTTGGTCGTCGTCTATGTATGGTTGTGTTTCCCCTGAAGTCCTGGAGTTTTGTTCTTTTGTTCCTGTTTGTTTTTGGAAGTTTCATTTTGCTAAATAAATCTCAAAAACTGCAGTTTCCGTGTCCTCGTCTTCGGCTACCTGCACACAACCCTGACACATGCAGTACCATATCTTAGTACCGTATGAAGTGTATTACTGAATACAACATTACATACATTATTTGATATGTAAATATAATAACATATTTTTCAATATATAAAAATCAATATATTATTATTATTATTATAGAGAGAAAGACAAACAGAAAAAACAGGTAAATATATCAATATGGTGATGTATGCAGGTACATTGGTAAGTTTAAGCAATGGGATATTTTAGTGATATAGATAAGAGGCAATTTGAGACAATCATAGTAATAGTAATTCATACTACTACTACTACTACTACTACTACTAATAATAATAATTATAATAGAACAAAAGTCAAGTTTGGGTGGCCCTTTTTGTGGCTTGGACCCTGGTGTCCATTGGTTAGCTCCCCAGCCCAAATATCCATCCAACACCTTTTTTTTTTTTTTTTTTTACATGAGAGAAGGGATTGGGGGCAAAGGTGGTAAAAGGGAGGGGTCAGTCAACCCAAAAACCGAGGTCGTAATGACCATGCCGACAGCACCTAGAACAGTCGCCTGACCCAGATCATTTATAAAAAATAAAGTATACAAATTATAAATATTTATATGTAATGTTTTCTGAAATGTTGTTTATATAGTAGAAGAGAGGGAAGGAATACAAATAGTTTTATAATATCAATATCAATACCAATTCCACCATCCCTACTACCACCATTATCAACAACAATAGATAATACAAAACAAAAAAAATATAAAACAAAGCAATAATATAAAGCTTTACACATACTCAGAATGTATTTATTATATAAATAGTTTATATTTATGCAAATTGAATGTTCTTATTTTTTATCCATTAAATTTACCAAATTAATTGAGGCATCAACTCCATAGCTAATTTTAATCAATATTTAAGGACAGTGGACTGAATTTTATAACATTTGTATAGTTGTAGCCTGACAAGCCAGACCCACATCAAGATGTTGGGTCTGGGAACACAACATTGGCAGGGCACAATCCGAGGGGCCGGATAAACGGTTGTCTTTCAAATTCCCTCTGCGCGCAATAGGATAGCGCTACAACCAACCAGAGCAACGAAGAAAGTGACTTAGTCAGAGCGACGGACTTCAGTGCCGTTCTTTGTTCTTTTTTTCAAAGAAAAGCTTAACTCCAAGTCATCCAGAGTCGCGGCCAATGCGGATTTGAAAGGCCAGTGTTCGCCAGCAGCAGCAGCCATCTTCTTTGGCCCTGTCCAAAATGGCACACTCCGGACTTGCGGACTTCCTCAGAGTCCACACTTTGGTGACGTCATGTAGTGCAGACCTATAGGGCCCGTGGCGCGAGTTCACAAAGGTGCATTGAGAGGTATTTTTGGGACAGACTCGATCGAGCCTTATCCCTCTCCATACGGAACCGAATAAACTGACATGTCATCTCATCAGTCCCTTTATTAGATAAAAATCACAAATATCATATACAAATATTTTACTATTTAGCATCAATCGAGAACAGGATTTCTTTTCTTTTCCCAAATCGTATCTCCATGTCAACTGCACAGCCTGCTTTTATAGTTCTATATTTTGATATTGTGTATGCCATCTGGGCATTAGACAATCAGATGAATTTACAGGTTTAAATATTCATACTACGTTCACGACTCAGTAAAGCCCTGACATTCGGTTCTATTTATTTAATGAATCATAATGTGATCGTATTATTCAGAGCTCTATTATTAACCTATGTTTGAGACATCAACTACTGGTCGATGACCATAATGTTTGTATAAACTGTAGGTAATAACTGGTAAAATGTACAGCTAGGTCATGAAAACCATAAACTTACACTTAAATATTTTCTTCTCAGCCATGTTAACTATTGTTCGTGAGCGAAATCTCCTCCCATCCGTTGTCTGATTAGTCTTTCGCAAGGATTAATGGGTAGTTAAAGTGTGTGTGAGCCTGCATCCATGCGGCCTTCACGGAAGACCGCTTCAAGGGTACAAAGGGGGCACTGCTGAGCACACTTCAGAGCGTTAAAATTATGAATGGGACGGTCTACGGACTCGTAGACTCAGCAAGCACGAGCAATTTAAGTCCATGAGACCGAAAGTCCACATGAAGGTCGCATTTGGGACAGGGCCTTTGTTTTACTCTATACACGATGTGATTGGCCTGGTGATGGAATGGTGATGATATTATGCCATTCGTTATAACAGATGCTAGTGGAGTATTATATAGGGTTTTAATCCAGTGAATAAAGCAGTCTCCAAACCCAAATTTGTTAAGTGTCATATAAAGAAAGTACCAACTAACTTTATCAAAAGCTTTTTCTTCATCTAGTGATATGAATATGGTCTTTTTTGTTTTGATTACATAGGTTTGTAATTTGTAATGTTGAATAATCATCTGGTATTGTCTGATGACTGGCATCCATTGATGAAACCTGTTTGGTCTAGATGGATGAGAGATGAAATTACTGATTCTAGACGTGTAGCCAAAGATTTGCTAATAATTTTTAAGTCAGTATTTAGAAGAGATAATGGGCGATAACTAGTGCATAACGTTGTGTCTTTGTTTGGTTTAAGCAAGGGCTGAAATTAGTGCTGTGTCTGTTCATATGAGGTGAGATAGAAGTGTTTATAATTTCTGCCGGCATTCACAAGAATAATGGTGATATAGTGGACCAACATTTTTTGCAATATTCTAGTGGGTATCTATCTAAACCTGGGGCTTTATTGTTTGATAGAGATTCTAGAGCTTGTTTATATTCAGTTTCTGATATAGATTCTTCTAATGATTCTCTTTGTGTTGTGGTTAGACTGGGTAAGAATAAATAGGTAAGAAATGATTTAGTGTCATTAAAGGGTACCTATTATGGCATTTAAAATGTTCCTAATAATGTTCTGGGAGTCCCCAACAACAGTTTTACATGCATGCAATGACAAAAAACACTTTTGTTGTCTTATAATATGCATTTATTTTTACCTGATTTGCTCACCGACTCCCTAATGATTCGTTTGACGACTCATTTGTCCAAACCCCTCCTTTGCGTGACGCTAATCGGCGGTGATTGGTCAGATGACACAGTCAGTTATATTTTGCGTTAGCCCAAAGCTTAAACATATTGATAAAGCACTGCAGTACTACAATACGCTTCACATAATTTCACATATTTCAAAAAACAAAAAAAATGACATTGGAGACCTAGAAGCTGCTGAGCGTAACTCTCACTCTCTCACACACACACACACGCACGGCACGCACACACACACACACACACACACACACACACACACACACACACACACACACACACACACACACACACACACACACACACACACACACACACACACACACACACACACACACACACACATAAAAGCAACAATTATTAATAGTACTTACAGGTTGTGATTCGGAGGAGGAAGCTGATCCAAATAAACTTGGTATTGAACGTTCCTTCAGTATCAGGCGACTCGCGAATCATTTGATGAAATGAAAGCATTTGTGTTTGTGAAGCGATCGTCATTAAAATAACGCGAACACAGCTCAAGGTGGCTATACTTGTGTGGTATAGTTGTAAATATAAACTCTAGCCACTGAGTCTTCACATGCTTGTCCCTGGGCAGTGAAAAAAAAAGTTTGCTTTTGATTCGCACTTCAGAACAGAGTCTCGTCGACATGATGTTGTTAGGTTTCTCCGTCTGCTCGGCGCGCGCACTGAGTGGGCGTGTCGAATTCAAATAACTTGTACAAGTGACGTACGAAAGTGCATCGTTCGTCTATCGATTCATATCAACGACTCAGAGTCGACTCTTACTTTTGAGAGACAATAACTTTGTATACGGTGAACTTTCATATTTAAAACTTTGCAGGATGTTTTTGTTCACTTAGATCTATGTTACACACTACATGAAAGGTAATTTTCAAAATTCCATGATAGGTACCCTTTAAATTTTGGTTCTTTAGCATTAATGTATAGATGTTTATAAAATGCACGAAAAGTATCATTGATGTCTTGTAAGATGTGGAGTGTCTTTCCTTCTGGATTATTGATTACCAGGATAAGTGTCTTTTCTCTACGTTTGAGTAGATTAGCAAGATATTTACCTGACTTGTCATTATGTTCAAAGTGTGTATGTCTTAGGCATTGTTTTTGGAATTCTATTATTTTATTAGGGGCCAAGCACCGAATCTGTTAATGGATCTTTATCTGTTCCGGTTCTTATTATTATTAGGGGCCAAACACCGAAGGCAGGGCTCCAGACTTACTTTTCCACTGGTTGCACTGGTGCTACCAACTTTCTCAGTTGGTCGCACCAGCATATGATTTGGTTGCACTTTTTTTTTTGCTACATGCCATGGGTTTAATTAATGCATGCTGATGAATAGTGGTTTTAATGGGCCAAGGCTAGCAAAGACTTTCTGGGTTGCAGCATAAATACCTGTAATATATTATATAAAAACACATGTAATATATGGTAATTATCATTTAGGGCTGGGCGATAAAACGTTAACGATAATTATCGCGATATAATTTTTCTCGATAAAACGATATCAAGAGGTCGATAAACCATTTATCCGCTCGGCTCAAAGTCCAAACAGCAGCGCGAGCTCACTAGAGCAGCGTTTACTCCAATCGTGTCGCTCACTAGAGCAGACGCGTTTACTCCGATCGTGTCGCTCACGAGCTCCAGTGAGAAGCGCTTGAGTTCAGCGAAGAACACAAATGTCTCAGTTTAAAGGCAGATGAAACAGCGCTGAAAAACAGGAGATACACTGCGCGCAACGATACAGTCAGAATCTGAATAGATACTGAATCCATTTAGCCTACCATGGATTTACTGTAACGTTAGCCTATAGTAAAATTAACTGCACCATGAAATGTGGGATATACATATTGAATTGTATTATATTATTAATGTAGACAATGTATTAAATGACTAATGGAATATAATTACATTATTTAATAATGTATTTAAATATTAGGCTACTGTTTTTCATACAAATACCATAGAAAAAGTTACATTTTGCCATGCTAGTGAGGTGCTAAGTTATATGGGCTATGCCTGGTTTTATCTGTGGTTATTATCTAAATGCATGATACTGGATGACCAATGGTTCATTTTAATAAAACTCAGTCAGAATATTACATTTTACCAAATAAAAATGTGGTCGTTAAATATTTTTTTTAAACAGATGTTACTCGTTTTGTTAATGAACATAAATTTGATACAGATTTAATGTCAACTCACTGTCAAATATGCATTTTGAGAGAAAACGTAATATTAATATTGCAGCTGCACTGGAGTGCCAACTGTGCTGAAGAAATATGTTTCTATTCAGATATTTATTTTAAGAAAAATTACAAATGTTTGAATGTTCTACCTCAGATTTGTGAAATGTTCACCTGTTTGGCAAGTGTTTGTCATGATATGTTCTGACAATAAAGAGTATAGGGCCTAGTTTAAAACCATAATTAACGCTCTGGTTTCTACAACTTTCACTTAGGAGCAAAAATCTGCTTTTAAAATTTAAACTTGAAAGAAATAAAAATTTGACATTTATCGTGATAATTATCGATATCAACTGATATAAAAAAAATATCGTGATATTTTTTTTTGGCCATATCGCCCAGCCCTAGGATTTTCATGGATTTTGGACAGTCATTTTAAATCTGTAATTTTAAACATTTTACATTTGAATTATACACTCTAAAAAATGCTGGGTTGTTTCAACCCAAATTTGGGTCTAATATGGACAAACCCAAATGTTGGGTTAAAAATGTAATAAAAAAAAATTACAGTTGAAAGTTAAAGTTGAAGTTGGGTTAAAATTTTAAATTACATTTTTAACCCAACATTTGGGTTTAAACAACCCAGCATTGTTTAGAGTGTCAGTGTATGCAATCTATCTATTTACATTTTAATTATATCTATCTATCTATCTATCTATCTATCTATCTATCTATCTATCTATCTATCTATCTATCTATCTATCTATCTATCTATCTATCTATCTCTATCTATCTATCTATCTATCTATCTATCTATCTGTCTAATGCATTACATTTTAAAATATTAGAGTATTATAATACGCTGATACAGATTTTCATTATCAAAGTTTATAGTTGTAACAAAAATCAGAAAACTCACACTCCTTACCTTCTGCATTTTATAATAATTTCCTTTTCCTCTGTCGAGCGATTGCTCTCATCTAACCACTGAAAAGACGTAGGAAGGGGCACAGTGTTTCGTGAGACCTTTTCATTTTTATATGCCTTAATTCATGAATTCGTAATTGGCGCGTTGCACCATCAGTGTGCAATGCGCGTGATGTGTACGTTCGTCAATAAATAAACTGCACGTGTCTTGCGGAAGAACACTGTAGCCGGAGCTATACTTCTCTCCGTTAATGTCTATGGCAAGTCACTCAGGCACTGGGAAACTCCGCAACCGAGCCGAACCCGGGATAAAATAGTCCGAATATAAACACTTATTATAGGCGTACTGTAGTGATTCAGGATAAGTCAAAAACACGGTTTGAAAAATGGATTCATGATGTACTCGTTCATTTTGAACATAAGTCACGGACTCAGGGCCGGTTCTAGACATTAGGAGGCCCTAGGCAATATTCATGTTGGAGGCCATATGATTCAAATATGAAACAAATATGATTCCTAACCTTTTAATTTATAAAACATTTCATTTTAAATGTAGTATATTTTTACTTACACATAAGTTTGGACACATTACTATTTTTAATGTTTTTAAAAGAAGTCTCTTATCAAGCCTGACTTATTTGATCAAAAATACAGAAAAATAATATATAGTGAAATATTATTAAAATTTAAAATTTTATAACCTGTGATACTTTTTTTAAGGATTTTTTGATAATTGAAAAGTTGTTATAAAAAAGTCTTCACTATCACTTTTTATATTTAACACATCCTTGCTGAATATTCCTGTTCTCTTACGAGAGTATCTCTTGTACTGCGTAATAGCTTACGCTATGGGGAAAACTCTTTTCATCGAGATATTGAAGCCAAAAAATTATCCTTAATTTTTAATCAATGTAAAACGCTTTGCAGCAGCAAGCAGACATAGGCGAGACAGCTTGCGCGCCTATTGGCTGTCTTGCGGCAAAAGCAGCAGCCTATCGAGAGAGGCTCTGCGTGACGTCATGACGAATGGGGGCACTTCGCGCCCATATCGTCACGTCCCGCCAGAAAGGGCGTGGTCTCGCCCTATAAACAAACTCGATAAGCTGCCATACACTGATTTTTCAACTCTTCAGCGAAGCTCACGCATCGCTGGATCCGGATGAGAAGCCGCGCCGTCGACCTGTAGCCTTCAGCGGGACGTGCCTTTGAGCCTGGAGTCGCTGGCCTCGCCGCCTTCAGCCGCCGTACCTGCTGCGCTTTCCGGCGTACATATCCTTTCCTCTGCCTTAGAGTGTGTGTGTTTGCTATATTTGCATTTTTCTCCCACTACCTCTAAAAGAGCTGCGTCTTTTTAAAGATGCCTTCCTGTGGCTCTTGCCGAGCCCCACTCAGCGATGAGGACCGCCACGTCATCTGCGTGTCCTGCCTGGGTGAGGATCACGCGGCCATCGCGCTCGCTGACGGCGGATGCCATCATTGTGAGCGGCTGCCTATGGTGACTCTGCGGACTCGCCTGGCGTCGTTCTCCGAGCCCGCATTCCAGCCCACCGTGATGCCGCGCCGCAAGAAGCGCCGCGCCCAGCGCGCTCCCGAGCTATCTTCTGCCCGCCAAAGCTCGCCGGTTCGCCCGCCAGCTTCGCCGGTTTCGCTCGAGTCGCTCCAAACGGACAACGGCCGCCGTCTTGCCGCCGCGTCCGCACTTGAGCTCGACGAACCTACCGGAGCCGGCATTGAAACTGAGCCGATGCGTCCGCTCTCTCAAGCCGTGGATTACATCGGCCTCGACTGAAAGGCGCTCGCGCAACTAACGCGCAACAGGCTGGACGGACGCTTTCTCGGGAAAGACGAAGCTCCGTCACAGTCGAGACCCTTCCTCCCTGAAAGGTGAGAAACATTTGTTGCTAACGCTATCCGAGATGACGGAAGCTGAGCGCTCCGTGTTCCTCGACGCTCTCGCTCTGCTGGAAGCCGCCCCCTCAGCGCGGGCCCCGGCCGAGGATTGAAATAAAGCCCGAGGTCTCAAGGCCTTCCTAGTCTCTCTAGGAAAGCGACGGTGTTCAGTTCCCGCTGAGGCCGGATTTACACCAAAACTTCTCGCTCGTTCAGTTCCAAGCAATGTGACTGTTCCAGTGTATTTCGCAGTGAGCACGCTGGTTCCACAGCCCGCTTGCCTGCGCACAAAGGCCGTCGTTTCGGCTAACCAACAGCGCCGCCAGGCCCGAGATCAAACACCGTGCTCTCGCTCTGCTGGACGCCGCCCCCCTCAGCGCGGGCCCCGGCCGAGGATTGAGGTAAAGCCCGCTGCGGCCGGATTTCCACCAAAACTTCTCGCTCGTTCAGTTCCATGCGTTGTGACTGTCCCAGTGTATTTCGCAGTGAAGCAGCCGGTGTCTCAGCCCGCTTGCCTGCGCACAAAAGCCGTTTCTATGGCTACCCAGATAAATCCAATAAAGAGTGCATTTTCTGGTGTTCCGGCCACGGCCGATGGTGTTACGAGTGTTGTAAGAATGCCCACGTCCCAGTGCCCATTCCCACACCCAGACACAGCCCGCCACGGTGCAGGGCTAGCACAAATAAAACCGACTCAGGTCGGTTGTGCAGAAAATGTAGTGAACGCGCCCATACAATGCCCGCTTACACTACACGATGCGTGTCCCTTGGTTTCTGTAAAAACGAAACTAACACACATTCAGTCGGCGCGAGCCGACAGTGTTCTCAGTGCAGTAAATGTGCCCGCTGTCCCGCGCCCCGCATTTCCTCACTGACACGCCGAATCCCACGGGATTCACCCCCGCTCGCTTTCTCTGCACAACCCGTCACAGAGAAGCTGAGCGCGGGCAGGCTGCCCGCTGTGATTAGCGCGCACCCCCGCCTCGCACGCTTTTAAACACAGCGTTGATTCAGTCGGCGCGAGCCGAGTGTTCTCAGTGCAGAAAATGTGCCCGCTGTCTCGCGCCCGCATTTCTCACAGACACGCCGAATCTCACGGGATTCGCCCCCGCTCGTTTTCTCTGCACAACCCGTCACAGAGAAGCTGAGCGCGGCCGGGCTGCCAGCTGTGATCAGCGCGCGCCTCGCACGCTGTAAACAACAGTGATTCAGTCGCGCGAGCTGACAGTATTCTCAGTGTAGTAAATGTGCCCACATTCTCTCACACACGCCGAATCCCACGGGATTCGCACCCGCTCGCTTTCTCTGCGCGTCCCGCCATAGAGAAGCTGAGCGCGGCCAGGCTGCCCGCTGTGATCAGCGCGCCCCCCCCCCGCCTCGAACGCTGTAAACACGGTGTTGTGTTCCCAGTACACAGGGGCTCTCGAGCGGCCGTCCTGCCGCGGCCAGAGCCCAGATTTCATTCTACCCCTAGCTATTCACGCAGATGCGTGGCCAAGGCTTCCCGGGTATCAGAATGGGTGTTGAACACTATAACGAGAGGCTATTCGCTACAGTTCGCTCGACGCCCCCGCCGTTATAACGGCACGCGTCGAAACTACGGTGAAAAGCGAAGTGTTTCATCTACTTCGAGCCGAGATAGCGAAACTACTGAGAAAAGGGGCTATAGAACCTCTATCTCAGGGCGAAGGGGGCTTATACAGCAGATATTTTCTGGTACCGAAAAAGATGGAGGGCTCAGACCCATTCTAGATCTGCGACTGCTGAACAGAACGCTTGTGAAGCGCCAGTTCAAAATGCTTACGACCAGGAAAATCCTCGCGCAAGTGCGCCAAGGAGACTGGTTCATGTCAATAGATCTGAAAGACGCCTATTTCCAAATATAAATGGCGTCCCATCACAGGCGATTCTTGAGATTCGCCTTCGAGGGCCAGGCATATCAATACACAGTCCTGCCGTTTGGCCTGTCCCTAACACCCCGTACGTTCACGAAGTGCATGGACGCGGCACTCGCCCCCCTTAGACTTCGGGGCATGCGAGTTTTGAACTACTTGGACGATTGGCTGACTCTAGCTCGTTCACGAACAGAGCTCATAGAACACAGGGCCGCATTACTCGAGCACCTCGAGGAGCTGGGCCTTAGAGTCAATTGGGCGAAAAGCTCACTGCTCCCCAGTCGGAAAATTTCCTTTCTGGGAATAGTGTTGGACTCGCTATCCATGACGGCACGCCTGTTACCGAAGCAGGGATTAAATATTTAGCACGTCGCGAAATCCTTCCGCCACGGCTCTATAGTCCCGCTCAGAAGGTTTCAGAAAATGCTAGGTCTGATGGCCTCAGCAGCCTCCGTACTCCAGTTGGGCCTGCTCCGCATGCGCCCACTGCAGCTATGGCTAAAAGCACGATTTCCCCCCAGGGCGTGGACCGCGGGTCTATTTCGCCTCAGGGTCGACCTTCAGTGCGTTTTCAGCTCTGAAACCGTGGAAAGTGACCGACTGGTATCAGTCAGGTGTGAGTCTGGGGATCGCCTCGGGTGTGAAGGTGGTTCTACGGACGCCTCCACATCGGGGTGGGGAGCGCTGCTCGAGGGCAGACCGCTAGCTGGCCTGTGGTCAGTACGGGAGAAGCTCCTTCACATAAACTGCTTGGAATTAATAGCAGTCGACAGAGCGCACGGCGCTTCTGTCCCCAGATAAAAGGCCACCACGTCTTGGTCCGATCAGACAACATGTCAGTGGTGGCGTACATAAATCGCCAGGGCGGCGTCAGGTCCCGAAACCTTAACAGGCTGACGGAACGCCTCCTGGTCTGGGCTCAGCACAACCTGCTCTCGCTGAGAGCGGCGCATGTGCCTGGTCACCTAAATGTGGGCCAGACAGGCTGTCCAGAAACAACGTCCCAGCAGGAGAATGGTCGCTGCACCCGCAGACGATCCAGCTGCTGTGGGAAACGTTTGGCATAGCGCAGGTGGACCTGTTCGCGTCCCAAGAAAACGCTCATTGCCCGAGATTCTTCTCGAAAAGCCGGGACGCGCTGGCCCATGTTTGGCCCCGCCGCCCCCCATATGCTTTTCCCCCTGTCTCACTCCTGCCTCAGGTGTTGGAGCGAATCAGGAGGGAGGGATGCCCAGTGCTACTCATAGCTCCGCTCTGGACAAACCAGTCTTGGTTCCCTGTCCTGATGCAGCTGACCAGCGCTGCCCCATGGCCTTTAACCGTGGAGGAGAGACCTCCTCTCTCAGGCGGAAGGCTCGATTTGGCATCCACTAGGGGACGGTTTCTGTGGTCGCTGCAGGGCATCCAGTCAAACGTGGTCTCAGCGAGAACACAAAGGGCTAGTTTAAAGCAGATGCAGCAGTGACAGGAGATCCTGCGCGCACCATACAGTCAATCCTGAATAGATCTGTCCTTTGCCTACCATGGTTTAACTGTAGGTAAAATTATGCACCTGATGAAATGCGGGATTACTGAATTGATTTCTTTTATGTAGCTAATGTATTAATGACTAGGAATACCATCACTTATTAAAGTATAAATGTAGGCATACTCGTTTTTCATACAAATACCATAGAGTTCATTTTGCCATCCCTAGTGGGTTAAGAAATGGGCTATGCCGTTTATCGGGTTATTATCCTAATGATATTGACCATGGTTCTTAATAACCTCCAGTCAATATTCATTTCCAAAAATGGGTCGTTATATGTTTTTTAAAAGATGTCCCATTTCGAGACCATAAATTCGATCAGTTTCAGTCAACCATGCAAAATTGCTTTCGAGAGAAACGTATTTTATTGCGCTGCACTGCTAGTGCAACTGTAGCTGAAGAAATATCGTTTCTATTCAGATATTTTTAGGAATCTACATGATAATGTTCTACCCAGACTTTAAAGCACCGGCTACGTGCTTGTCATATACTCAATAAAGAGTCATAGGGCCCAGTGTTTCCATAATTAACCTTTCTGGTTTCTCAATTCACTGAGGAGCAAAATCACTCTTTATTTAATCTTGCAAAAATAAATGACTTATGTGATATACGTCTGGTATAAAAAAATATCGTGATATTTTTTTTTTCCATACGAGCTAGGTTTTCCAAATGGGATTTTGGCAGCATTCTAATCTGATTTTAACATTTAATTTGATTATCATCCTAAAAGCGCGGTGTTTACAACTCCAATTGGGCTTATTGCCCCAAATGTTGGGTGTAAGAATGTAATAAAAAAAATACGTGAAAGTGTGGTTGGGTAATTCTAATCTTGTTCACCCTCAAATATCTGTAACGACCCAGCTGGGGCATGTAGCATCTTCTGTTACATTTATAAATATACTATTAAATCCTATATCACTCCTACTATCTACTACTTTTGGCTATCTACTATCTTCTATGCTATCTTCCCTGCTGATGCTCTTTAGATATTGAGTATTATTGCTGATACAGATTTCATATCAGTTTGTTGTCAAAATCGAATCACACTCCTACTTCTGCATTTTATAATCATGTTCCCTTTTTTGTCGAATGCTCTCATCAACCACTGAAGACGTTAATGGGCATCATGGTTTAGACCCATTTGGTATATCTAATCATGAATCGAATGCCGTTGCACCTCAGTGTGCTAATCTCTGTGATGTGTAGTTGAAAATAAACGCACATGTCTGCGGGCACTTAGCCGGGACTATTCTTGTTATGGTATGCCAATCACCAGGCACGGGAACTGCACGAGCCCCATAAATAGTCGAATATAAACACATTAAACGACGAGTGATTCAGGATAAGTAACGAACTCGGTTGAAATATCGATTACTCGTTCATTTGATAAGTAACGAGACTGCGTTCTGACATTAGGGGCCTAGGAATATCATGTTGAGGTTTGATTCAAATGAAACAATATGTATTCCACTTTTCAGTTATTTTATTTAAGGCAGGTATATTTTTACTTACACGATAGAGTTTGGGCCACAGTTCCACTATTTTACATGTTTGTTCACAAGAGTCTCTTATCAAGGCCTGACTTATTTGACAAATACAGAAAATAATAATGTCGAATATTATTATTGTAAAATTTTATAACTTGATATTTTTTAAGGATTTTTTGAATATTGAAAAGTGTTTTAAAAAGTCTTCACTATCACTTTTTATATTAACCATTCCTTGCCGAGTATCTGTTTTTTTTTTTCTGTATTTTTGATCAAATAAATGCAGGCTTGTAGAGCATAATAAAACTTTTCAAAATAGTAATGGATCCAGACTTTTTACCAGTATGTACATATTAATCCAACTTTATGGTAATTTGTTTAATGAAGATGTTATTGTAATTTTCCTGTTTTATTCAATTTATTCACAGTTCCAGAATACCACTTCAGGAGATGAACATAAGTGCTTTTATCATTTTTTTTTTCACAACTGCGGTATGGGCAGGATTTTCCCCTCCAATCAATATTGACTGCAGATATTGTCATATTATTAATATAAGTAATATGATATATACATTGCATTGTTACCTTAAATATGGTATACACAAATCAGGTGAAGAGAAAGACACGATCGCTACTGATAAAAAAATTCTAAACTGATATTATTGGCGTACTTAGGCTATGATGTCAGGGTATAATCTATTATTCTGCAGAATTTAGAAGATAAACCCATAGATATGAGATCCTTTATTTGAAAAATTTAAAAATGTAGTGTGTGGATTTTTAACTTTGAATACAAACGTCTTGTCTTTTGTAGCTTTTTTACTATAAGCTTGACGCGATGTTATTCATTGTACGCGCAAATTCAAAGCGTCGCGTCTGGGCACGTTAATGACGCTCGCGCTCTTTTAAACACTAATAAAGCGGTGAATTATTTTCCCAGAAATTACGCTGATCTACATTACAAGTTTATATTTAGAATATATTGCAATCACTCCAAAATAGATGACGACAACTCACACACCTCCATTACGAGCTGTGCTTCTTTGCGTGCCTATTTAGGCTTTTGCTTCGCAGCACCTGATGGATGCGTCCGTTACACACACTTTCAGAAACCGGCACCCGCTTTGAAACGGAAACATTAATTGGTTTGACTGCAGATGAGTGACAATTCAACAATATCCAATGAACAATGAGGCTAGTATTTCTGCCTGTCTGGTGTAGCCTACTATATATTGGATGTTACAGTTATGGATGCCCCTCCTCAAAGCCCGAGGCCCTAGGCAATCGCCTGCTCTGCCTATAGCTAGCGCCGGCCCTGCACGGACTGCAGCAGCTGCTGATACAACGGCGTTCTGTTGCACGAGCGTCCACTCGCACTAATGTGTCGTCGTCGGCCATTTTGAATTTTGTACCAAAATGCTGTATTTTCTGAACGCATGAACGTATTGTAACGGAACTCAGTATGGGTCATCAGTACAATGCCCTGAAGGTGCCTGAAAAGTTTTGAACCAGTGCCACCTAGTGGTAAAATTATCATTTCAAATGCATATAACTCTGGGTGTGGTTGTCCTTGGGTTCCTGAATCCTTGCCGAGTCTGACGAATCTGACGATACAACCCATAGGTTTCACCTTACGGTTTGTGTAGCGTTGTGATTTAACGCTTGAAAACCATTTTCCAGTATCTTCAAAACTGTTAGGCCAAGTGAGACGAAATTACCGTCTGAAGTTTGGAAACTTAGGTCGTTGTTCCAACATTAATTGCTCAAATGTCAAATTATTAATAGTAAGTGGCATAAAAATGCAAACAAAGTCAGGTGTGGGTCATTTTTTATGTGTTTAAACATATAAATGTCTATAACTCCAAAACAAAATTAGATATGTTCACCAAATTTGACACACACAAATGTATGGGCTCACTCTGAGGACACATGGAAAAATATGGTGGGATTGTGCCCCTTGTTGGCGCTATAATAGAACAAAACGTGAAATTGCCATTGAATTCAATACAGTTTTGTGATTAAAATACTGTACTTAAAGGATTAGTTCACTTTTAAAAAAAACTTTTGCTGATAATTTACTCACACCCATGTCATCAAAGATGTTCATGTCTTTCTTTCTTCAGTCGAAAAGAAATTAATGTTTTTGATGAAAACATTCCAGGATTTTTCTGCATATAATGGACTTCAACGGCAATCAAACGGTTCAAGGTCCAAATGACAGTTTCAGTGCAGCTTCAAAGGGCTTTAAATGATACCAGATGATGAATAAGGGTCTTATCTAGCGAAACGATTGGTTATTTCAAAAAGAAATAAAAAGGTTTACGTTTTATTAGCACAAATGCTCGCCTCGCTCTGTTCTGTGATGTACGTTTGTGACTCTCCTGTTCGAACTCGTTCATCAAAATGAACAAATCTTTTTTCGAGTCATTTCGTTTGTTGAATGAATGACTCGAAGAAAGATTTGTTCATTTTGATGAATGAGTTTGAACAGGAGAGTTGTACACTTTAGTGTACACTAAAGTTGTACACTTTAGCTGTTTCACAGAGAGTTGCAGCAGAGATGTCTGGTGTGTTGTTGGTTTCCATGAAGGATGCCCAATCCTTTTTAAAGTATTCATTAAACTCGTTGTCTTGAAGTAATGAAATATTCATTGATTCAAATGATTTTAGTATCATTCCTGTTATAAATAGTTATAGTAATTGGTGCATGGTCAGAGATAATGATAGGGTTTATTGTTGTATTGAAAATGTCAGGGATGAGGGAATAGCTTGTTAAGAAATAATCAATATGTGAATATGATTTATGAACTGCTGAAAAATAGCTCTATTCTCTTGAGTTTGGGTATGTCCAGCTATCACCAAGACCAAGGTCAGTCATGTATTGTTTAGTGGTTTCTGTAGATTGCCATGGTTTAAAATGTGAGGGTGTATTCGATTTGTCTTGAGTTGGATCAATAACTGTATTAAAGTCTCCTCCGATTATGATGGCTGATTGAGAAAAGTTGACTATTGAGGAGAAACAATTATGAAAAAATTGTGGGTTATCTGTGTTTGGTCCGTAGATATTAGCAATGGTCAGTATATATGTTATATATTATGGTATATTACAATATATTGTAATGTGTAATATTTTAACACAATATATTATTCTGTATGCTTTCAATATACCTTTAAATCAGATAATATATTGATCATTCATATATAAGAAAATATTTTCTTTGCGTAAGGTAGGATCCTGGTTTGCTGGTCCACCAGCCAGACCAGCACTATGCTAGCTCTAACCAGCATAAACCAGCCTGGACCAACATATAATTCATGCTGGTTTATTCTGGGATTTTTAGAGCGTACATACATTTTTGATATATCTGGAAGATTGTTTGGTAATACTGTGCAGGCTGATTGACCTTGGCTAATCACAGAATACAAGAGACAAGGTAGTGTGATCTGACATGCCATCACTCTGCGGTAGAGCTACTATGTTATTAACATCAACTCTGTATGACAAAACTAAATCTAGTCTATGATTATGATGATGAGTGAGTCCTGTCACATTCTGTCTGAACCTGACAGAGTTGATAATGTCAGTACAGTAAATGTTAACCATCATGCATCATTGTTTATGTGAATGTTGAAATCACCAACAATCAAAGATTTATCAATAGTAACTACTATAGGAAATGCTTTGGCAATAGTTTTGGCTGCTTTGAGGAAAGTTACCTCAATACAGAGGAGCACGATGTCATGAATTTGATTGACACAGCACTCATCACAAATTCACAGGTTACCAGGGATATTGGAGCATCTATGTGTTCAGCAATTTTAGCTCGAAGACAGATCTGGTTAGCTCAGAAATCTTTGCCTCAGACTATTAGGGGAAGGTACTGACTAATATGCCAGTAGTTCTAGGTCATGTATTTCACACTAATTCAGTGTTTCCCCTAGGATTTTTTTCAAGGGGGGTGGTAGACCCCAAAACTACTAGTGTCGCAGAGCGGGCGTGTGTTACGGATACGTGGTGTTGTCATAGGCGTGGTGCGCAGTAGGCGGTTGTTTGTATTGGTTCATTTCAAGAGTGAGCTGAAATGACAAGAGTGCACATAAATTTGGTAAATAAATATAAAAATATTATTTACACATCACACAACTATTTACAACACACTTCACTGTGTGATCACTGGCCTGGATTATTAGGAAACTTAAATTGCAAAAACCACAATTGTACATAGGTACAATTGTGGGTTTTGCATTTCATTTTCCTAGGACTTTAAAATAAAATAAACATGGAAGAAAACTTGATTATTCCTTACCAAAAAAAAGTTTTGATGATCATTTATTTGTATCAGTGTTATTAGTATTATTATTACATTGAGATGTATCTAAATTCTACTGTACAACAGTAATATATTTCTGTCAAGTTAAACCGAACTTTTATTTTGACGGGTTGCCGTGAAGACCTTTGAGTTTCTGTTTGTTTGATATGACGATAGTTTTTCTCAAATTAAGTGGTTAAATACTCAATAAGTGATTTCAGAGCGGTTTAATATTCACACACACACTAGTCTATATTTCAATTGTACTGAACTGCTTTTTATTTATATTTATCAAAAAATTTACAAATTCAGTGAAATTGCGTGTTTTACAGTAAACTCCGTTGTTATGACATCGCAGAAATTGTCGTCGTAAACACAACTTCCCTCATCGTAGCTTCCCTCCTCCTTTTTTGTTTGTTTGTTTGTTTTATGAATATATTTGTCATTTTTTCAGGGGGCGGGGGGCATTTTGCGTTGGCGGACCGCCGTCCCAGACTATGGTATGGGAAACACTGTAATTCCCGGTCTCTAATGGATACTGCTGATCAGCCAAGATGCAGAAGAGAATCAGTTCAACAAACATTTGGTGGACCTACTGTACTATAATGGCCAAAGAGTTGCTCAATCATTTCAGCCCTCATAAGTTCCTCATTCAAAACCTTGGGGGTATGACTAAGGACGAACTAGGGGTTACCAATCCCATGATAGAGGCACCAGACAGTTTTACCAAGCTCCCTAAACTTACTAGTCTCACACTCCAGTGTGGAGAGTCTCTTAAAGGGATACTCCACTTTTTTTGGAAATAGGCTCATTTTACAACTCCCCCAGAGTTTAAACAGTTGAGTTTTACCGTTTTCGAATCCATTCAGCCGATTTTCGATATTTAGAAGAATATCAGTAACCAGACAGTTTCTGGTCTCGAAGTCAATGAGACCAGAAACTGTCTGGTTACTGATATTCTTCTAAATATCAGAAATCGGCTGAATAGATTCATCTTCTTTGTCTTCTTTTGTATTACTTTCTGAGAGGATTATTAAAGACGTTATACTTAATTTTCATCGTGTGTTCCTTGCAACCTTTGGTGACAGTATGTGATGCTGCTTTAGAATTTCGCAAAAGGCGGCATCTTAGAAAGCAACATTATTTTGCTGCTTAGTTTCTGGAACATTATGCTACCTATAATGCTTTAAAATGTTGATTATATGGGCAGGAATGGGCAGAGTTTTGCAACAGAGCTAATATCATCCTGAAAAAAAAATTATAAAGAAAATGTCAAGCTATATGCTTTTTAAAGCACACATTTCCTGAAGACATCATAGAAAAATAGATCAATAGATCAAAAACAACTTTCTGTGAAGTTGAGAGCAGATTATTTTCCAAAATGCTTTAATGCCCACCTACCACGTTACACTTTCATGCGTTTTTGAAATATCGCTTACCCCACCTTTAATCTTCTTCTTTTTCATCACCTGGAGACTGTAATGAAGCTTGTTGATAAGGGAAGGAGGATGCGACAACCAGCAAATGTTCAAACATTTTAATATCAAATAAACACACACATAGCGAAACATAACGTAAAGTCCAGGCCTGGTCCTTTCTCGTCCTTCACTGTGGTCACTCCTCTTTTTATGCTTCCGCAGCTCCTCCGTGAGAGATACGAAGCTGGTGTGGCGCACAGGTGACACTCATTATCAATCATGTAACACGCCATTATCAATCACCCGCCCTGCTTGCTACAGAGACCATCATGATAAACAGCTCAACTGCTTATAACTCTGCAGCTCCCGGAGATCTTTCAAGTTGAAAAAGGCTGGGCAAATGCTGACATATTCTTCAAATATCACATAAACAAACAAACAAATATCTTCAGCAGCCTATAACATCACATCTGAATGGTCGAACATTACAAAATGTAACAGATACTTAGAAGGTGTTTAGAATACGTTGTGCATTACATTTGGTGAGAATCTGCCATGGTAGTGCTGTAAAAAGCAAATGTACATTTTTGCTAACAACTCTGTATCCATAATAGGCTGTTTGATTTCCAGAAATTCTACCATCTCGGGACAGCCCTGACCAAAAGTCATCAAAAGAATTTTAATTCATTTAATCATTGTAGAGACATAGGCCAAATTATCTGTAGTCATGGCACATGACTAATTGACCTTTATTTAGTGAACATAATGTCCAAACTTCACAAGACATTCTTAGGTCAGTTCACACAGATCGCATTTTTACAATTTAAAACGCAAGACACAGTTGAGTGTAATGTTTTTAAAAGCTTAACTTCTTTTAACCGTATATTCAGAATGCCGTGTCATGTGCAAGACGCTGCAAAAGAGCTAAATGGTTAAATACGTCCATCTAGCATGTGTTTAGATTCAGCTGAGAAGTGTGTAAGTGTTTTATTCTTGTGCTTTGTTCTAATCGCGATATAGAATAACGTTAGTGTCTGTAAACGGAAAAATAGCATACTGTTTAAATGTGAATCATGTTTGTGTGTGTGTGTGTGTGTGTGTGTGTGTGTGTGTGTGTGTGTGTGTGTGTGTGTGTGTGTGTGTGTGTGTGTGTGTGTGTGTGTGTGTGTGTGTGTGTGTGTGTGTGTGTGTGTGTGAAAATGAATGAATGAATGAATGAATGAATGAATGAACGCACAGATACGCACTGTTACAGACGAAATAAAAGACAACATTTCATTGACTAGTTTTGGATAAAGTTTTTGTTAGGAGTTTCTGCTCATATGTTAAATATATAGTATGTTTTGTCAATAAACTAATCAACTAAGATGTTATAGTGTTTGTTCCAATGCAAGCTATATCAAAATAATGAATCCTCAACTTTGAAATATGTATGATCAAATGTATTGGCCTACTAAGACATTTATGGAAAAAGACAATTTTCTTTTCAAGATGTTTCCAACTCTAACTTTGAACCAATTCTGTAGAATGGCCCATATAACCTATTTGAACAGGATTTGTTTCCAGGTATGACTAAAAATGTGCTTTTGACTTTCATTTATATTTAGATTTTATATATATATATAATAATTTGTGTGTGTGTGTGTGTGATATATATATTATAATAATATATATATATATATATATATATATATATAATATATTATATATATATAATATTATAAATAATATAAAATATATTGTTCTTATCTTGGGGTCCTTGCATTCTTTCTCACACCTGAATGAAAGGATCATTATCATGCAGGGTGTTTGTCTTCTCAGGTGTGAACCAACTAATTATTCACAAGGGGGTTGGGCAGTTGACGCCCATTCGCATATTGCCTTGGCAAACAAAAAAATGTTTTTCACAATTTTAATCAATCTATTGTGTTATGTGAATGATTAGGCAGGATGATTTTCAGATCATTTTGAAGTAAAAACTCTAGGCGACAACCTCCATTAGTCAAAAGTCTTGTGGACACATATTTAACATGTGTTTTGTGGCCTTATTTCAGAAATTTTAATTTTTAGTGTTTTCAATAACCATGCTAGACAATATTCTCTCAAAAATACAGACATGTACATACATGTTGCTCACATATTATGGGTAGCCCCGTTTGTGCTATATAGAGTGAATTTACACATTTGCCATTGACATGTTTATAAATAACTGAAAAAAGCACAAATGTCAGTGCATGTCAAAACATCCCAAGGGCCCCAAAAACACCTTGGTCCCCAGAGGGTTAATGGAAAAACATGTTCTGTGTGACCGGCCCATAAGGGAAATTTCAAAATTTCATGAATTTCTGATGCTTGAGGGGCTAACAGCTATTTCTAAAATATCAGCCATTTATATAAATTGGAATGATACTGTAGATGAAGGTAATATTAATGTTGTTAACAAGAGGATAAGAAATCATTTTAAATTCATTATAGTTGAATAGATTTGAATATATTCAGTTTGCAATGAAGTTGATCATTACATTTAATTTCTATATGCGCTAATGATATTGAATTTTTTTAAACAGAATGTATTGCTGTCCAATTGAGACAATATTCTTTGTCTATTTTTATATAATACATTTTCCATAAAGACACACTGAAAGAGACATGGTCATTGTATCTCTGTATCGTCTACTATACATGAGCCATTTGGAGCTTTGAAAACAGATTTTTTCAGTTTGCTTTTGGTATTAATTACATGTTGCTTGTTGTACAGCACTTTGGTACAACTTAGTGCTTTATTGTTTTTAAATGTGCTTTATAGATACACTTGAACTTAAATAGTAATAGCAGCTCTGATCTTTAAAGTTTCATGTGCAATTTCACATTTTTCATTAGCATCGAATGTGCTGCATTAATGCGAGTCCAACAAAATGTTACATGCTATGTGTGCAAAACTCACAGCTCTTCTTAAGATATAATTTTTTTTCTCATGCATTCATTTGAAACATTTTTAAAAAAGAAGAAAAAAATCAAAAAAAATCAGTAAAATTCATAGCAATTTAAATGCATCAGCGAAGGCAAGTCATATTAGGTTGATTGTACTTTAGCTGTATAACAGAGCTCAAAAGAGATCTGTCAATTAGCACTTTCCTGTGAGAGTATCAAAGCAATATGAGGCAATTAACAACGGTTAGTCAAAGTCAGTGCCTGAATTGCAGAGGCAAATTATCAAACTGATTTCACATGACAGCTGTTCAGAAACTGCTTTCAAAGTGTGAATGTACAGAGATGTTTAACCTGGTCTATGGTCCACTAAAGCTGAACTCTCGAGTAGTGGAAAGCACTAGGCTGGTGCTGGTCTGTTGTCATCTTCCATTCTGCCACCTTTATCCAAAAAACACTGAACTGGATTCCACCCTTCAATCTTTACAGATCTGGTAGATGTTTGAAAATGTTTTTATGGCTTTCTTTTAAAATATTTTATTGTTGCAGATGAAATGTAAAAAACGATATTGAGATCCTTTTTAAAAGTTGAACAGCTTTTAACTTGACACGTGTTTGTTTGTTAAAAAAAGAAGAAAAAAAAACAGCATTTAATTTGAAAAAAAAAAATAGTGATTTGGCATAAAATGTGTCAAACTTGCAAGACTTGAACTGGGTATGATCAATAAAATAGAAATCGGCTACAGTAAGAAATGTGCAGTGCTGAGGGGTGGTTTGGAAAGCACTGGTTATGCGTAGCACAGGTCGCAAAAAAACAAAACGTATTCTAAGCAGTCAAACAAAGAAAAACTAATAAAACATATTATTAGTTAAGCAGAAAAAAAGACATATTGTACTATTAGTGTACAATAATTTATGTAATGGCAGAAATGGGCTACATTGGATTAATATGACTTTACAATATTTCAGATTCTCTCTGGCGCTCCGCTATTCACACTCAAGCCCTTTATTTTTTTTAAAGAATTCACTTTTTTTTTTGTACTAATTAAACAACCACAGTAAGATGTTTCATTGGTGCTTGTATTAAATGAATAAGGTTACGTTCAGACTAGTAGAAAACATTTTTTAGAAGATTTTTAGCATATCTAGATTTTATCCAGATGGGCTTTTGAAAGTCTGGACAGCATAAAACAATAACAAACAAAAAAACACATGAAATCTGTTATTCTCAAATCTGATTCAAAACACATTTGGAGGTAGTTTGAACTGCGATTCCAATAACCTTTTTTTAGATTTGTCGCAGTCAAATAGTCTTTTTGGAACAGAATCAACACTGAATTGACAGCTAAACAATGACACTATTTTCTTTTAGAGCTGCTGTACAGCCAAAATTAACTGTTTGCATCATTGAATAATTTCCCAGTTATCACTGTAAAGCTGCTTTGAAACAATCTGTATTGTATAAAGTGCATTAGAAATAAGGGTGTCTTGACTTGACTTTTGCGTCACTTTTTAAGGGATAGTTCACCCAAAATTTTTAATTCTATCAACATTTGCTCACTCACAAGTTTTTACAAACCTCTATTTCTTTGTTCGGCTGAACACAAAATAAGATATTTTGAAGAATGTTTGTAACCAAACAGTTGTGGGGGACCATTGGCATTTTTGGGTGAACTATCCCTTTAAGGCGACACACAACAGCAACTTAAAAACCGATGACAGAAATGCAGGAGATATTCATACCAGTGTCCTGCATTGCTCAGTTTTTCTTGTGCAACGGGTATTTCTGCACCGCAACTCGACTCATCCGATTTGAAAGCCTCGTCACATATGTGGGTAACGCCTACGTCGTTACCAAAGCAACCCATACAGATCGGTTGGTTATGTCTGGACACACAAATCTTATTTGATCACTTACAGTTATTAGTGTGGACAGTCTGCCTGAAAAGATCTGATTTGAGAAAAAATCTGATTTTCCTGCAGTCTGAACATAGCCTAAGTGGAAGATGCTAAGCTTTTCATTCTGCAGTGCTTTATTAAAAGGTCACTAATTGCTGTAGAAAGAGGCATCAAATACATGTCCGACATCATCTACATTTAAAAGAAAATCCAATTTCCAGTTAAATATCTAAAAACCTTCAATGAGGATCAATTTACTTAAGAAATAATACTGAATTAAATTTTAAGACTTGTTTTTAGAGAATTTATGAAAACATATTTGTATGTTAAAGATACATATGTAGAAAACAAATCTGCTGTCATGACCGAGCGAGACACTGACAACTTATACTTTTCAGAGGTCTTCTCAGTTTCCCCGTGTGTGTGTGCATGGTTAAATCTCTTTATTCATACCAGCCTCGCATGAAAGGTTGAATCTGCCATTGATTTACATCCACCGATAAGTAGGTTCCCTTTTGAGGGAAATCGCGCTGCGTCCCAGCTGAGTCTTTGGGGAACTCCTTCAACTCTGAAGCGTTCCCCAATGAGTCTGAATTAGGGTTGTCAAAAGTACTGGTACTTCAGTAGCAAGTCGGTACTGAAATGTTGAAAATGTGACACTACCAGCATTTCTGTAGTACCGGTACCGAGTACATTCGGTACCCACTATAGGCTGCTGCTTTCAGTCGCTTCCATGTTTATCTAAGCGCAGGGCCCCAGGCTAACTTTTTATACTAGGAGCACTGTAGCAGATATACTGTACAGTATACCGTGATATTGTCACGACACACACACGAGAAAAGGTTTAGATCCAAGCGCAGTTTATTAGGGAAATCCGTACTCACAGTCAGTTCAGGCAAATGGTCAAAAATCCAAAAATCAATCCAAAGACACAAACGAGAAACAGGTCGCGAACAGGAGTGTGGGAACATCAAACAAGGACTCCGTGACAAACACTGAAACAGACAGGGTATATATACACAAGTGCTAACAAGGTGACAAGAAACAGCTGTAAGGCAATGAATAATCAGTGACAGACAGGATCATGGGAATTGTAGTGAGAATGCAAAGACACCATGAAAACTGAGGACCTCTAGTGTTTCACCCAGGGAACAACCAGACACTGTGACATAACCCCCCCCTCTACGGAGCGGCTACCAGACGCTCCAAGACCCACAAAAAACAAACAAAACAAGAGTCCAGAAGGGAGGTGGAACGGTGGAGGATCAGGGGGAGGGATGGGGGGCCAGGTCCATGGAAGGGAACAGAAACAGGGGGTGATGGTTTAGCTGGCGGCCAGGGCAAAACAGAAGGTCCATCGGGCGGCCAGGGCGGTGAAGACCCCTCGGGCGGCCAGGGCGGTGAAGACCCCTCAGGCGGCCAGGCGGTGAAGACCCCTCGGGCGGCCAGGGCGGTGAAGACCCCTCGGGCGGCCAGGGCGATGAAGACCCCTCGGGCGGCCAGGGCGGTGAAGACCCCTCGGGCGGCCAGGGCGGTGAAGACCCCTCGGGCGGCCAGGGCGGTGAAGACCCCTCGGTGAAGACCATTTGTGGTTACCATGTTTTAACTGTAGTAACAATGGTTTTTGGTTTTATATGTAGTAAAACCATGGTTCATTTTTGTAAAGGTTGTGATGTTGTCTGCCCTAGCTCGCTCTTAGCCTATTATAAAACCATGTGAATATTTGTCTGCTAAATTACTACTGTAACTTTACAATAGATAATAATGATGTCGTTTCGCATACAGTATTTTGAGTGATGATAGGGGGCTAATGCTTAACTTAGTTATTAAACACAACACTACAATAGGCTATTTATAGATGAAACCAACCTGCACTTGAAGTCCTGAACAGGTCAGTAGTTTTGTCTCTCTGCTTTCACTCCATTCTTGAGTCTCTCACATTGATTATTTTGATCGAAAGAAACTATGTACGGAGGCACGGAGCACGCGAGCGAGAATTCCCTGAACCTGGCAAGTATTAAACTCTCTCTCTGAGTAAAGCACAAAACGTCCCTCTTATGAGCCTGTCCTCAGCAACCTAAGCAAAAGCTTCATTCTATATGACATTGCGAACCTAGTGTTACTCAAAGGGTTAAAATTCCAGCATAGTTATTAAACACTATGGGCCCTATTTTAACGATCTGAAACGCAAGTGTCAAAGCGCAAGTAACTTTGTGGGCGGATCCCGGCGCTGTTGGTATTTTCCCGGCGGGATAAATGCCTCTTGCGCCTGGCGCAAATCTAAAAGGGGTTGGTCTGGAGTAGCTTCATTATTCATAGGTGTGGTTTGGGCGTAACGTGAAATAAACCAATCAGAGCGTCATCCAACATACCCTTTAAGAGCAGGAGCGCATGTTGCATGGCGGATTGCTATAATAACGGCGGATTTACCAGGCGCTCTTCAGAATCGGTTCACAGCTGAGGAGATCGATGTTCTCGTCAGGGCCGTAAAAGAAAGAGAATTGACATGGGGATGGGAGAAACCCACCCAAATCAATAGAAAAAAATAGGTGAAAGCTCAACTTAACTGGTAAGTTAAGAGTAAGGTTTTTACATTATGGTAAAGGTGATTTCGCAGTCTTCAGATTTTTTTTCCTGGTTCAAGACGGACAAACAAATTTGTCAGATGTCCTTATATACATATGTGTCTTGACATGTGTCCACTATTGGGCAAACAGCTCTGATCCGTCATTACTGCAATTTGCCTGAAAAATTTGGGTAAATGTGTAATGGCGCTTTTCCACTGCATGGTACGTTACGGTTCGGTTCGGTACGGCACGCTTTGGCGCTTTTCCACTGCATGGTACGGTACGGTTCGGTTCGGTACGGCTCACTTGTGGTGCTTTTCCACTGCATGGTACGGTACGGTACGGTGCGCTTCGGCGCGCTTTAAATGGTACCTGATCTGTTGAGGTTCCAAGCGTATCGTACCGGTACTAAAATGTGACGTGAAACACTGCAGATCACTGATTGGTCAGACAGACAGAATCGTCACTACCAGCGTCATTGGATTTGCGACACGAGACCGCTATACAGAGTCATATAACCAGTAGACAACAGCCAACATGGTAGCACCTGTGTTTTACTTACTTTTACTTGAAAAAAAAAGAAGAGATCAACACTTTAAAAAGGAAATGGCTGAATCGTGGTCGAGGTGCAGACAATCCTCTCGTTGGTTGCCTAGGAGCGGGTCCAGCGAGAGCTGGATGGGGCAAAACAGAATGAAAAAGTGTTCCAAGAAGTAACTTAGCAGCTAGCTCAGCTAGCCGCACACGGCTATCACCGGACCTACAAACAGTGTAACGATCAGTCCCACCCTTTTTGAATGGTTACTAACTGCAGTGGAAAAGCAACCGAGCTAGCTAACCGAACCGTGCCGTACCGAGCCGAGTCGTACCACGCAGTGGAAAAGCGAAGCCGAACCGTTCCGCGCCGAATCGAACCGTACCGAACCGAGCGTACCATGCAGTGGAAAAGCGCCATAAGCTAGATTTATGCCTAATTTTTCACATCTTCATGGACACCACAATAATTTCCCTCGTGTGGTAATATATTTCCTTGTTATAATGTATGATTTGCAAAAATAAAAACTGCTACATCTGTTTAGATTAAATGAGCAAAGTGTATGCGCGTTGTGCACGCTATACATTATGGTCAAGCATGCGCCCTTAAAATAGCATAATGAACAACGCGCAACGCGCCACTGACTTTAGACTACAGACTTTAGATCACAGACTTTAGTTTTTTCTGGTCAGTGGCGCAATTGTTTTATAGAACAGCAAAATAGCACGAGGGAAAGTTTGTGCCGGAACACGCCGCCTCTTTGCGCTGAACCGCCCCGGGGAGCGCAAGTGTATTTCTTAGTTAACCGACGTGTGTCTTTGGAGGGAAAAGTCCGCTTTGCGCGGGTGCAAAATAGGAATGATACATGCGTCGGTGTACAAAGTCGATTGCGCTGGGTGCAAGATAGGGCCCTATAAGTTCTGCCCCTTTTCTCATCAAAAACACATAAAATAATACTTTATTTCAAAACGGTTGTTTAAAAAGGTTGTTACCCATTGTTAGGGTTATGTTTGGTTTAGTTATCTTTTTGTTTGTGTATTTCTGTTTCTTGTGCTTCATTGTAGTTTAGTTCTGTTTCCTTGGTTGCTTATTAGGTCCTTGTTTGTTACTATGGTTACCTATAATTTAAACATGTGTCTCGTTTAATTGTTTGTATTGGTATATAGGGATAGGAACCAAGAACTGGTGCTTCTTCAGAACCGGTGCTCAGTGAACCACTTCCTTGGAACCGTTAGCATGCCTGCTTGATGATTCCGCTTATCGGTTCCGCTCGTTGCAAATGTGTCATGATGTCACACACGCGCTGCGTTGTTTTGGTTCAGAACGCAGCAAACATGGCTTCGAGGCAGAAGTGCGCTAAAGTTTGGTTATATTTCACACGAAAAGACGACAATACGGTCACTTGCAACACTTGTAAAAATTATATTTCATCAAAGGGGGGAACTATCTCCAATTTGACCATTTGAAACATTTGACCACACAGCATGCAATTCATTTGACACAAGTGTGAGTAATTAAAAATGCTTCAACTGAGCTCCAGCGTCACCCGAATCCACAGCCAAAAAATCATCCACCCGACCCAATAATTTTCTCTGATTTAAGTATCCG
Source organism: Chrosomus eos (assembly GCA_036326025.1). Taxonomy (NCBI): domain Eukaryota; kingdom Metazoa; phylum Chordata; class Actinopteri; order Cypriniformes; family Leuciscidae; genus Chrosomus; species Chrosomus eos. The sequence continues at coordinate 32,439,863 of CM070835.1, forward strand.
CACCCGATGGTCAAATTACAATTATACTGTGTTGTTACGCGTGATTATAAATGGATGATCGTCACCTTCAACAGCGGACTCAGCGATGGTTGATGCGCGCATCTCTATGGTAAGGTAACATATACACTGATGAATGAGCGCTGCTTTTAATTTTTTTTTTTAATTTCTTTAAAACAAAATTGATTTGACAGAATTTCATTTTCTTAATGGCATAAACAGACTTTAGTCCCATGAAACTTAAACTGAACTGTCACTGTTTCTGTCACTGCGACTTCCCGAACAGACGAACACACACACACACACACACACACACACACACACACACACACACACACACACACACACACACACACACGCACACGCACGCACACGCACACACCACTTTTGAAAATATCGAATTGAACTGAATCGATCACATGATGATCATAATCAAACCAAGTGTAGACCAGTGTAGGTTCACACCCCTAATACTCTGTGCTGTCTTTGATCAGATTTTGAAGCGAGTTAATACAAACAAACAAACAAATTTGTACTTATTCCCTCATCCAATGAGAATCGATAAGAGAATCGATAAGGAATTGGATCAATAAGCAATATCTATAATGGAATTGGAATCATGGAATTCTTATCAATTAACCATCCTGTAGAGCAGAGGTCTTCACTCCTGCTCCTGGAGAGCCACTGTCCTGCAAAGTTTAGTTCCAACCCTAATCAAACACACCTGAATCAGCTCATCAAGCACTTCAGAATCACTTGAGTATTCAAAGGCAGGTGTGGTGAAGCAGGTTGGAACTAAACTCTGCAGGACAGTGGCTCTCCAGGAGCAGGAGTGAAGACCTCTGCTGTAGAGGTATGTGGAGGAGTTCCTAAATCTCTACCACGAGGCACACCGGGATGGAAAACATACTCAGAAAGATTCTGCTCTTATGGGAGGATCACCTTCTTTTCATCGAGTTTATTGACTACGCCTTGTGGATTTGGAGATCCTCCCTCACCGTGGGAGTCACCGAGGACAACACCACCATCAACTCAGGACTCTTGAAACCTCCTGCCCTCTCATTATCATTATCATTATCAAACCTCATCCCGGTCCAGATTAGACACAGCCTGGAGTGTCCCTGATTACAAGAAAAAGCCTCCACCGCTGGCCCAGAGACGACGCCCATGAAGCGGATCACTGGCTTCACATAAAGCCTCCAGCTCATGCCCAGCTCGGCCTGTCAGCTCCTCGCTCTGCCTTAGCCTCACTCCTTCAGCCTGCCATTGTCGCCTTTATTCAGGCTCCACCAGGCTCCCTCATCCCTCCGGCTCCCATAGGTTCTAGTCGTCCTGTTCTGCATGGCTTCCAGTCTCCAGCGTGCCTCTATCCCTGTGCTCCCCTTCACTCTGGCATCTCCCGTTCTGCCATGGCCCCCATCCTCCCTGTGACATCACCTTGGACTTCGTCGCCTACTGATGTCCGCTCTGGACTATCATCCTAAAGATTTGCTGCGGTCTCTAGCTCTGCCTCCATCGGTCAGATCCCAGACTCTGCCCAGGAAACCTGTCATGGCTCCACGTTTGCTCCTCCCTCCATCTCCTCCTTCATGTCTCCCTTCATCTCCGCCATGGGGTTCACCGCAGCAAGTTCCTCCAGTCACCTGTCTTTCGCCAGCTCCTTGCCCACCACCTAGGCGTACTCCCTCCCTCCACTGTTGGACGTTTTGTTACAGCACTCTTGTGCTGTATTGCAGTTTAGTTCTGTTTCATTGGTGACTTAACTTGGTTACGATTTATACCTGTGTCTCATTTAATTGCCTGTGTTTGTCTTGGCATACAATATTATAGCCCTGTGTTTTCTGTTGTCTTTGCTAGTTAATGTCTTAGATTAGTGTGACTATGTGTTCCTGTGAAAAACCCTCCTATGAAATCCCTCCTATGATTTCATGACTATTTTGGTTTGTTAATTAAAGACTATTTTTAAAGTATATGATTTTGGGGCATTGGATTACCACACAACGTGACACCCAGCAAACCATTTTTTTAGTGTTTAATTAATTTGCATTCCCCCTACATGATTTCATTTAGTAGATTGTACATTTGAGAGAATTACATTATTCAAAAGTAAAGAAATCATGTTCAGAAGAGAAAAATAATTTTGTGTAGATCCCAAATAATAAATAGTGGACAATCTGTGTTTTTTCCATGTAGTTGTAGTGCATTGCATTGTCATATTTTTTGTATTCAAATCAATTTCTGTTAATTGTTTATTATGTTCATGTTTATTATATCCTGCTTATACCACGGGCCTGCTGAATGCTTGAATTAATATTTACATTTTATTTCTTAAGAACTTATATTTTAGAAATAAATTTAATGTTGATAATGTGAACTGTAAAATGTTTTTTATTATTATTTTGAACTCTGGAAAACTAATTTATGGCAATTCCTTCATGGCAATTTCAAGCAAACTGAAAAAAAAATGCATGAAATATTTGAGTGAGACCTCTGATTGGGTGATTGCGGCTTGCTGTTGGTGTTTTTTTTTTTGTTTTTTTTTTTGCGAGTGACTGGTTGTCCTGCCCTTGCGCCTATAATCATGTCATCAAAGAAGAGAAATGACTGCAAGAACAAGGGGAAGTTATTTTGACTAAAGATTACTAGGTAAAACAGGTAAAACAATAATGATGTGCACTAATAAATAATTTATAATACATTTAAAAAGATAATTGTCAATTTGATTTCTTGTTGACTAAATAATAAGTGATAAGTAACACTGTTTGTGCTGTGCTAGTTGCAGAAAGTCTTTTCAATGTACCAATTAAATCAATGTGAATCACTAACAAGCTTTTCAATTTACTTTTCAATTTTTTAATTTACTCAAAAACACAGACTCAAGTCTGGAATAAACTGGAATCTGCCTGATATCCTTGAGCTGACATAACTAAAAACATTGACTAAGTAAAAATAAAAAGTCTAATTAAAATTTAGATGTAGCCTATTAATTTTGTGTAACAACTTGACTCTGTAAAAGCTATTTTGTCAATGTAGAATGACTCTGAAATCTGAATCTGTGAACTATGATGAACTATATTGAACTATATTGAACTTACGACCATAGTTGGCTATTGATACTTTTGTGTTTTTTAGGTTTGTGCAGCGATAACGGATAATCATTTGCACCCTCGAACCTATTTCTGGGAGTGCATTCTCGAGACATCAGGCACTGTTTTATGCGGATGGGCGGCCGGAGTGCGTTAAGGGTTTTTCTGTTAGAACGGTGTTGTGTTAACAGCACCTAAGTTAATAACTAATGATCTTCACAACGGAAGTGGATCAATCATAACTAACTTTAGCTGGACAATAACTTTATCCTGGAGCTGTGGTAAAGCCTAAACAATCTGTTACGGTAATTTCTATTATCACTGTAAAGCTGCTTTGAAACAATCCATACTGTTAAATTAGCTTTATAAATGAAGATGACTTGACTTGACATGAAATGCACCCCTGAGTAGCAAAACCAACAAAACTGATAGTAAAGGAAAGTTCTATAGTACAAGACCAACACATTCTCATCCTTTGGCGTCATATAGGTGACGCCATATGACATTTCGTCGAAATCTTACCCACATGGCATCCTTTAGCGTCAATATAACACGCACTGTTATGGTAGGTTTAGGTCTGGGGTAGAGTTACGGTTATGACGCCTTGGGATCTGCGTCTCATATTACGCTAAAGAATGCCATGTGCGTCGGATTTAGACGAGCGTTACCTGTATGACGCCTTGGGTTCTGCGCAATCTTACCTTAATGACCCAGATAAAGCATGATGACAGCAATTTTAGAAATTTTTGATGTACTTGCTCATTAATTAATAATGAAAAATTAAACAAGAAATCTGTAAGTGTACATTTTGGGTGTGTTCTATTGTTTCCCTTGCCATCTTCACTTTTTTTAAAAGCCATTAGTTCAAGTTTTCTAAGACCTGGGTTATGTTTAAAAATGCACCACACTAGCAGCTTTTATGAAATTATGCTGAACTAAAGATTTATAAAATATTCATGCAGACTGAACTTAATGTCACATGACTGAAAGTGATTTTAAATATTAAAAAGCAGCTGATTTCCCTGGCCTCAAGCCTCACAGAGCTGAATCACAGATTTACTAGAATTAAAGTTGGTCTACTATGACAGCTTTGCTAAGAAAATGTGACGCATCCAACCTCATAAAAGTTGCCAAGGCAGTATTCTGTATGTCTTGGAAATAGTTTCAAATGTCATTTGTATGGGTCTGTATAAAAACAACAGTATACACTACACTATGAATTCATGTTGAAATGGCATGCTCAATTGCTTTGTTGACCCCCCCCCCCCCTCTCTCTCTCTCTCCACACACACACACACACACACACACACACACACACACACACACACACACACACACACACACACACACACACACACACACACACACACACACACACACACACACACACACACACACACACACACACAACACACACACACACACACACACACACTCCAAAATGAAACAATACAGATTACACACACACACTCCAAAATGACACATATTAGATATTCTATCCCACTTGAAGTGTGTTTAACTACTATGTACTAACATATTTAACATATTTAAGTAAGCTATATACAGTGGTGCTCAGAATTAATGGCACCCCTGGTAATTATGATCAAAAATGGCTGTAAAAAATAAATCTTTATCGTTTATCCTTTTGATCTTTCAATCAAAAAATTGGCAAAAATCTAACCTTTCATTGAAGTAAAAGAATTGAAAATGGGGGGGAAAATCACATTATAAAAAATATTTTTCTCCAAAACACGTTGGCCACAATTATTCATACCCTTTTATTAAATACCATTTTGCAATCTCCTTGTGCCAAGATAACAGCTCTGAGTCTTCTCCTATAATGCCTGATGAGTTTGGAGAACACCTGACAAGAGATCAGAGATCATTCCTCATGCAGAATCTCTCCAGATCCTTCAGATTCCCAGATCCATATTGGTGCTTCTTCTCTTCAGTTCACCCCACTCATTTTCTATTTGGTTCAGGTCAGGGAAATGGGACGGTCATGGCAGAAGCTTAATTTTGTGCTCCCTAACACATTTTTGTGTTGATTTTGATGTTTGTTTTGGATTGTTGTCCTGATGGAAGATCCAACCATGGCCCATTATAAGATTTCTAACGGAAGGCGTCAGGTTTTGATTTTTTATCTGTTGATATTTGATAGAATTCACAATGCCATGTATCTGAATAAGAAGTGACCAGGACCTCCAGCAGAAAAATAGGCCCACAACATTAAAGATCCAATGGTATATTAAATTGTACACATGGGATACTTTTTATCCTTGTGTGCACCAAACCCATCTAGTGTGTTTGCTGCCAAAAAGGTATTTTTTTTAGTTTAATCTGACCACAGAAGACTGTGCCGTTTGAAGATCCAGTCGTGTCTGACCACTGAATATGCTTGAGTTTGTATTTGGATGAGCGAGGAGGATTTTTCTTAAAACCCTCCCAAACAACATGTGGTGATGTAGGGGTTGTTTGATTTTTTTTAATAGGCTTTCTGACCCCAAAACTCAACTAATCTCTGCAATTCTCCATCTGTGATCCTTGAAGAGTCTTTGGCCACTCAAACTTTCCTCCTCACCGTCCATTAAGAAAATATAGACACACGTCCTCTTCCTGGCAGAATCGTAACAACTTTAGATGATTGGAACTTCTTAATTATTGCCCTGATGGTGGAAATGGGGATTTTTAATTATTTTGATATTTTCTTACATCCACTTTCTATTTTGTGATGCTCAACAATCTTTAGATGCACACCAGAACAATGTTCTGTGGTTTTACTCATTGTGATTGATGATTAAGGGAATTTGGCCTTTGTGCTTCCTCATATTTAAACTCCTGTGAAACAAGAAGTCATAGCTGGACAATTTCATGTTCCTAGTCACCCTGGTGTGCTAAAAAAGGTAAATATTAATGGGAATATACTTCATAGATAAATTATTCATAAAACAATTCTAGGGGTATGAATAATTGTGGCCAACGTGTTTTGGAGAAAAATATTTTTTTATAATGTGATTCCCCCCCCCCCCCCCCCCCCCCCCCCTTCATTCCTTTTACTTCAATGAAAGGTTAGATTTTTGCCAATTTTTTGAATGAAAGATCAAAAGGATAAACGATGAAGATTTATTTTTTACAGCCATTTTTGATCATAATTACCAGGGGTGCCATTAATTCTGAGCACCACTGTATGTATGTACATAGTAGTAAAAGACACATTATTTAAAGTGGGAGCAGAGATTCTATTTACAGTTTTTCTCAATTGTTTTCACACATTTTCTGAAAGAATGCCTCATATTCTCAGAACTCTACACACAAATCAAAAACACACACACACACAATGGGCAAAACCCCTCAATTCTCCTGCAAAATCAAAACTTTACATTCAAAACAATGTTATTTCTTCTCAAAATGGTATTTTGTTTTCAAATAACACACACAAACCATCATATGAATAGACATTTATAAGAACCAGTTGAACACTGATGTGCTCAATGTAAAACACTATGATGAATGGAAAACACTTTTTCACCATTCATCATAATGACTTAGGCCTTTTTTGTTCAGTGTTACACTTACTACAGACAGTACATACGTGTGTTGTAAAATATTTGAGGATATTGTTTTTATACTCAGAACACACAAATACACGGTAACAAATATATTTATTTTTTCCCACAAAAACAATGTACACAGTGTACATCCCATTCCCAACCAACACAAAATTGCACATACACTACATACAAAACAACAGAAGAATTTACTGTACACAGTTACATAAAAAAAAAAAAAAAAACGATGCTGCATCCTCTCTTCTATTGCGGTCTGGCCACAGCACCTCGTCCACATCACAAGCAATGTTTTCCCTGGCCAAGCAGCGGGGGAAATATCGCCTAGCATGGCGATTCCAGCCATGAAAAGCATCAGCTGCTATATCTCCACATGCATCCTCCATAGCTTGGAGAAGAGGTATACGCGTTTGTGGATTTCGGTCATAAACTTTCCATCTCCAGGCAGAAAATAATTCCTCAATAGGATTGAGGAATGGAGAATATGGAGGGAGATAAACAACTAAAAAGCGTGGGTGGGCAGTGAACCAGTTACGAACCAGAGCAGCCTTGTGGAAACTTACGTTGTCCCAAATGACAACGTACCTGAGCTGCTCTGGGCCATCTACCTGATCTGGTGGAATGAGTGTGTTGTGTAGGGTGTCCAGGAATGTGATCAGATGGGCGGTGTTGTAGGGGCCAAGAGTAGCATGGTGATGGATGACGCGGTGGTGGGTAATCGCTGCACACATTGTGATGTTCCCTCCGCGCTGGCCAGGGACTTCAACAATGGCACGCTGGCAGATGATATTCCTTCTCCTCTTTGTCTTTTTGTGAGGTTGAACCCAACCTCATCAATGAAGATGAACTGGTGCTCCACTGCAGCACCTCTAGCTCAAGGACTCTCTGAAACACACCTGACAATACCAGAAAAAGACATGGAGTGGTCACTATTGTGAAGCACAATAATTATGATTACAATATTGAAATATGTATAATTTACAGTAAATTATACATATTTCAATATTGTAATCATAATTGATATGTGTGGTAAAGCTCTGATTGCTAATTGTAAAACTGCGTGACGGGTGTTTGCCCTTGTGATGAGTCAGTGCGCATATTTGAATGGCAGTGTGTTCCTTGTGAAAACAAGATATTTTCTGCATGAAAATTGTGCCAAAAGCAGAGAATTGTGTGTAGTGTTTTAAAAAAAGTGTGTTGTGCTTGTAGTTTAAAAGCAGGAATTGTGCTTGTAGTTTAAAAGAATTGGTTCAGGGGGTTGGTGAATGAGTTACATGTTGTGGTCATTGTGTCTCAAGTACCAGAATTTGTGTGTAAACAATTGAGAAAAACTGTAATACGGAATCCCTGAACCGCAATGTAAAAAAAAAAAAAAAAAAAAAAACATCTAGCATTTCGAGATTAAAGTCGAAATATTTGGAGATTAAAGTCAAAACATTACAAGAGTAAAGTCGTAATATTTTGAGAATAAAGTCAAAATTAAGAGAATACAGTCTTCCATGAAAGTTGAAGTTGTGTGTGTGTGTGTGTGTGTGTGTGTGTGTGTGTGTGTGTGTGTGTGTGTGTGTGTGTGTGTGTGTGTGTGTGTGTGTGTGTGTGTGTGTGTGTGTGTGTGTGTGTGTGTGTGTGTGTGTGTGTGTGTGTGTATGTGCAAAGAAATGCGTTTCTGAAGTTGAAATGCCTCGGACATGGATCTAAACAAAATATTGGCTTTTTACATAAATCCTGGAAATTCTACAGGTGCTAATCTACCAACATGCATTACCATGGCGTTGCCTATAGACGAGCACACAGACTCCACCGGAGTAGGCTACCACAATCCTGGTCCAAACTTTATGTGGCAAGTTGACTCGAAGCCTTCGACTCGAAGTCTTCGTGCTCGTCTATAGGCAACGCCATCTGGGTTGAAAACACTTACTTACTTAGTTACTCGAAAACAGTAACCGTACCCTCTCCATCTTCACCGTATATACGTTCTGGTTACATTTTAAGTGCATCATTCTGTATCCAATCATTTGGCCGGATCCCTTGATTTCCTTAGATAGGCTAATATATAAATAACCACTAGTGGTGGTTGAGGAGAGTTCCCTTTCAAGGCAGTAACTCAACATTACGTCAGCTTTGATATATATGGGAACTCCTCCCTTCTCCACTTTCGCTGAAATCTTATGGGCTGACGCCACTTGGGACAGCTGGCCAATTATTGCGAAGCATGCAAATACTGACCGGTTTGCGGGCAGTATAAAATGCATGGGCTCGAAAACACTTACATCAGAATCTCTTTCTTCACTATGTCATCGTTGAAGTTGCACCTGAGGACTAGTTACCTTTTCTTCCTCGCATCCGATGGCTAACCTTTGCAGGATTTGTGTGGGCCCCATCAACCCGCCCCACACCACGAGTACTGCGCTGCCTGCCTGGTCCTGGCGCCCGCCGAGGCGGCCTTCTTGGACTCCACGTGCATGCACTGCGCCGACCTGCCAGTGCGCACTCTAAAGGGTTCCTGGTATTAGGGGACAGAGCCAAATCTTCGCATAGGCAGTGGGCGGGACCAGGAATGTAGCTTCACTGACCACGTAAAGTTCCCTCCTCGGCTCCAGTCTACAAACTGGCGACAGCAGCCATGGATCTAATACAGCCGGTGTCATTTTCTAGAAAAATGTCATTTTCATTTCCTTCTACCAGGTGCCTCTACGCTCTGAAATGAGTTTTTACAAAATGGTGCCAGGACATCGATAATGACCCGGAGATATGTTCTGTGTCAGACGTTTTGCGCTTTCTACAGCACAGAATGGATAGCGGGAGCTTGCCATCCATGCTGAAGGTGTATGTGGCCATTATTGCTGCTTTAAGTTCCCTAGTTGACGGGCAATCGATCGGTAAGCACGCTCTGGTAATCAGATTTATCAGGGGAGTGAGGAGATTGTGTCCTTCACGGCAGCCCTCCATGCTGCAGTGGGATCAAGCTCTAGTTTTGAGGGCTTTATCTCTACCATCGTTCAAGCACCTGCTTCGATTGCGGTTAAGGAGCTTTCCCTGAAGACGGCCTTACATTTACATTTTACATTTATTCATTTAGCAGACGCTTTTATCCAAAGCGACTTACAAATGAGAACCATAGAAGCAGTTAAACTAACAGCAGGACAACAAAATGTAAGTGCTATAAACCTTTCACAGTTTAATCCAACATAGAACCCAACATTTTTTTTTTATAATAGAAAGGAAGAGAAGAGAAAGTGTTAGTATTACTGGAACAAGTGCTGCCGAAAGAGATGCGTCTTCAACCGTTTCTTGAAAATGGCTACGGACTCAGCAGATCTGGTTGAGTTGGGTAGGTCATTCCACCAGCAGGGAACAGTCATGGTAAAGGTATGAGAAAGAGATCTTGTGCCTCTTTGACATGGCACCACAAGACGAAGTTCACTTGCAGAGCGCAAATTTCTGGATGGGACATAAGTCTGAAGTAATGAGTTTAGGTAAAAGGGAGCAGAGCCAGTGGTTGTTCTGTAAGCAAGCCTCAGTGACTTGAATTTGATGCGAGCTGCAACTGGCATCCAGTGCAATTTTGTAAGGAGAGGAGTGACGTGTGCTCTCTTCGGCTCGTTAAAGACCACTCTAGCTGCAGCATTTTGGATTAGCTGCAGAGGTTTGACTCTCCAAGCTGGAAGACCAGCCAGGAGAGCATTGCAATAGTCCATTCTGGATAGAACAAGCACTTGAACAAGGAGTTGTGTAGCATGCTCTGATAGGAAGGGCCTGATCTTCCTAATGTTGTACAAAGCAAATCTGCAGGACCGGGCAGTTCTAGTAATGTGGTCTGAGAAGTTCAATTGATCATCAATAACAACCTGGCTGAGCGTGATGGAGTTATGGATGACGGGCCTAGTTGAATAGTGAAGTTGTGACAAAGTGTTGGATTGGCCGGGATAACAAGTAGCTCTGTCTTCGCAAGGTTAAGTTGAAGATGGTGGTCTTTCATTCAGTCAGAGATGTCTGTCAGGCATGCTGAGATGCGAGCAGCTACCGTCGGATCATCAGGCTGGAATGAGAGGTAGAGTTGTGTGTCATCAGCGTAGTAGTGATAGGAAAAGCCATGTTTCTGAATCACAGTTCCTAGTGATGTCATGTAGATGGAGAAGAGAAGTGGTCCAAGCACTGAGCCCTGAGGCACCCCAGTAGGTAGATGTTGTGACTTCGACACCTCACTCCTCCACGATACCCTGAAGGACCTACCTGAGAGGTAAGACTTGAACCATTGGAGTGCAGTTCCCGAGATTCCCTTCATCTTTAGGATTGACAGGAGGATCTGGTGGTTAACTGTGTCAAAGGCAGCAGACAGATCTAGCAGGATGAGAACTGAGGATTTGGAAGCTGCTTTGCCAGTTTCAGGGCTTCGATTACTGAGAGCAGCGCAGTCTCAGTTGAGTGTCCACTTTTGAAACCAGACTGATTGTTGTCCAGGAGGTTGTTCTGTGTGAGAAAGGAAGAGATCTGGTTGAAAACAACTCGTTCAAAGGAAGAGATCTGGTTGAAAACAACTCGTTCAAGTGTCTTCGCGATGAATGGAAGAAGGGATACCGGTCTGTAATTATCCAGATGTGCTGGATTAAGAGTAGGTTTCTTAAGCAGTGGGGTTACCCGAGCCTGCTTAAATGCTGTGGGAAAGGTACCAGTGTGAAGAGAGGTGTTTATGATGTGAGTGAGTGCGGTTATAACTGAGGAGGAAATGGCTTGAAGTAGATTAGTAGGAATAGGATCAAACGGACAGGTAGTAGAGCGATTGGAAAGGAGTAGTTTGGAGACTTCTGCCTCTGAAAGCAGAGAGAATGAGGGTAGAATGTGTGTGTTAGCTGGTAAAATGTGTGTTTCAGTTTGTGGATTGTTAAATTGGCCGCTGATGTTAGATGTTTTATTAATGAAGAATGTGGCAAAGTCATCAGCTGTTAGGGTTGATGAAGGAGGAGGAGGAGGAGGGTTGAGAAGAGAGGAGAAGGTTTTAAAAAGCATGCGAGAGTCAGAAGAATTGTTAATTTTGTTGTGATAGTAAGTCATTTTAGCAGTAGAGACATTAGCAGAGAAGGAAGAGAGGAGGGATTGATAAAGACCAAGGTCAGTAGGATCTTTCGATTTGTGCCACTTCCTCTCTGCACCCCTGAGTTTAGAACGATGTTCACGGAGAACATCGGATAACCAGGGGGCAGAGGGTGTGGTGCGGGCTGGCCTGGAAGAAAGTGGGCAGAAGTTGTCCAAGCAGTGTGTTAGAGTGGAGAAAAGAGAGTCAGTTGCACTGTTAGTATCAAGTGTTGAGAATTGTCAGGTGGAGGAAGTGTGGATGAGACCAAAGAGGATAGGCGAGAGGTGAGAGAGAGCGTAGGTTTCGCCGAAAGGTGACCTGTGGAGGAGTGCGTGTTGTGTTCTGAGGTAGGTTGAGGCTGAGAGTGAGGAGGAAGTGGTCTGAGGTGTGCAGTGGAGTGACTAGTGTATGGTCAGTGGAGCAGTGGCGTGTGTAAATAAGGTCTAATTGGTTACCTGATTTGTGAGTAGCTGCAGTAGATACTCGTTTGAGGTCGAATGAGGCAAGCAGGGTGTGGAACTCAGCAGCCTGACGTTTTTCTATGTGGATGTTGAAGTCACCAAGAACTATGAGGGGAGTACCATCCTCAGGGAAGGATGAGAGTAGCACATCAAGCTCCTCCAAAAAACTGCCAAGCTGACCTGGGGGACGATAGATAACTACAAAATGGAAATTTTTATAGGACTAGTGATGGTGATTGAATGCGATTCAAATGAGTGGTGGTCACAACGAGGTGGTAAAGGATCAAATTTCCAATCATTTGAGATGATAGACCAGTACCTCCACCCCTTCCGGTCAGGCGAGGGGTGTGAGAGAAAGCGAAGTTAGTAGAGAGGGCAGCAGGTGTGACAGTGTCCTCAGGTCTGATCCAGGTCTCAGTCAGGGCCAATACGCGTAGACCTAAATGACTGGAAATAGATGTAATAAAGTCAGCTTTGTTTACAGCAGACCATCCCAGTATCGGCCGATAAATGCATTTTCAAAAATGTTATCAATCCAATAAGAAAATGAGGCATATGTATTAAAGCCAATAAATAATGTACAGTATATCCTTCAGCTGAGACTCTCTGAGATTCACATTGATGCCATGATGTTTTTCAATTGCTTGATATGATTGAAATCACTTCAAAAAGCAAGATACAGTTAAGTGCAATGTGCAGCACAAATCTGTCATATAGGCTTAAAAAAATTATGAGAACTCGACTAAAAGAATGTAGTGAATTCTTTGTGTGCCCGTGTTTCAGTGCATTGGGGCAAGAAGAGCAAGAGTTACACCATGACACATTTACACATGTATTCACTATGCAGACGCTTTTATCCAAAGTGACTTACAAATAAGGAATACAGCAAGCGGATATAAGTCGTAATTTATGTAGAGATACAGCAATTGCAATTTTCTTGGGCGCTTTTCGATTTTTTTTTTTTTTTGTAAGCTTGACCAACCGATAATAGAACTATAATTGACAGCATATACTAACAAAAATCTACTTTTCTTCAACGCAAAGATTATTTTAATAAAAAAAACATGTTAACAGTCTAAAATAAGAACAAATAAACAAATGCATATAAAAAAGCACAAATAAATGCAATAGAGAGTTTTGAAAAAAACAAGGCTTTAAAAAATTTGTTCCCTTCAAAATGAAAATTCTGTCGTCATTTACTCACCCTCAAGTTGTTTCAAACCTGTATCAATCAGTGTTCTCTCCTCTGATGAACACAAAAGAAGATATTTTGATGTTGGTAACCATACAGCTGATGTACACCATTGACTTCCATAGTATTTTTCTCCTACTATGGAAGTAGGAAAAAATGGCATGCTGTCAAACTAACATATTTAATCTCTCACAATATAATCACCTACTCTTTACATAAGTGTTTAATCAAAACATCAAAAAGATTGTGTGTTGTATTTGACTGCGAAGATAAAGTGAGAAAAATCTATCATACTGTCCAGGTTATAGTAAATCAATGCTGCACATGTCTGGGCCTGTCACAATCTGTTACCCAAAAGAAATGTAATTTCTAATCATGATAGATCAATCGTACTGCATACACAGTGCCGTATTGCTGTTTGTTGTAATCACATTTACAGTGTTAAGGAGAGAAACCTCTGACATTATGTCAGCATTTGCACTATAATTAAAATAAACAGCATGGAAAGGAATTAGATTAGAATTTCAATGCCTTAACTTCACTCCAGGGATGACAGTTTGCATTCATCAGCAGTCAGGGCTTTAAGCTAGAGTTGTATGTAACTGTGTTTTTTAACCCGATTATCGATTTTGGTTTTTGGTCTGTCTTGCTTAGTTGCATTTATTTATTTATGCATTTATATATATATTAGGGCCGGGACTTTAACGCGTTAATTAAGATTAATTAATTACAGACTTTAACGCGTTAATTAACACAACAAATTATTTTAATCGCACTTATTTTTGCACCGCGGAACGTTTCTCACTGGATGAGTTTCGGCGGACCGATTATACTGGAGCTCCAACTAGCGTTCATGATCTGATGAAGAAGCTGACGGGATCGCGCTTCACAGACATGTTCATAGATCGCCTAGATCGCTTTGGTTGGCCAAAGTGGATGGGAAATTTTGTTATAAAAAACGAACTTTGTTGTGAGATGTGTATTTAATGTGTTCAGTTCGGGACAGCTCAGTGTGTGTGTGACCGAGAGTGAGCGAGTGCGCTTGTCGAAGGCGCGCGCGCGCGCCCCTTTGTTGTTGTTCCCGCGAAGCAGCGGATGAGTGTGAGAGAAATACGGTGATCCGTGCAGGTAGCTAGCTATGTGCAGTGTATT
>CM070835.1:32454490-32684490 GCA_036326025.1 Chrosomus eos
GGTGTCATTGGAGTTTTCTGATGGATCTCTCTCTCTCTCTCTCTCTCTCTCTCTCTCTCTCTCTCTCTCTTCTCTCTCTCTCATCTCTCTCTCTCTCTCTCTCTCTCTCTCTCTCTCTCTCTCTCTCTCTCTCTCTCTCTCTCTCTCTCCTCTCTCTCTCTCTCTCTCTGTGTCACTCATTTGTTAAATAGGTTAAATAGAAAAGGCTCTGTCTGCATCAGTGTCACAGTGCAGCTCTCTGACATCACGGCACAGTGCTGTCGTTTCTCAGTTACCCTGACCTGTTGTCCCTTATAAATGCCCGTTCACACCAAGAATGGTAACTATACAGTAACTATTACCGTATTAGCCTCGACACCAACACACAATTACATTCTGTTTATGTATGTATTTAGCCTCAAAACTGTTCTCTGAGAGATGTGATGTAAGACATTTAATTCAGAGATTCCTGCAACTCTAGTTTACACGAGTAGAAAAACATTTTTATCTTTCATAACTTATGGAGAGAAATAGTTTAGACACTCAACAAGGATGAAACTTTCTAATGCTCACACACATGAAATTTCAATACACATCAAATACAAATCATTTGCAAATGCTTTCCTGAAAGTGTAATCTATGCATTCTTCAGATCATCAAATACTATAAATGTGAAGTGTCTGTATAATATGTATTCCTGTATTAGTTTGTAGGGCTTGACTAATTACGCCAATAAGGGACAATAAAATACTCTTCTTTTTTTTATAATAACAAATATGTAATGAAAAATGCCAGGTAGAAATCATAGACAATGTTTCATGTGTTACCTGAGATCACCCCTAGCAGCGAAGCATTGACATTTCAGAACAGTTATGGCATAACACAGCATTCTGAACAGCTGGTTTAAATCATAAGATTTGAAATGGTTTCGAAGCTTCACAAAGCAGTGTTTCGAAAGATCCATGTCAAGTGCCTGTGTTTACATGCACTGCCAAGTGAATATACTTTGAAAGACTTTGCCGTTTGGCTGTACACATAGCCTACGGTAGTGATTGCATCAAAAGTGAAGCTTACTTTGTGCTTAGCAGAAGTTGTTTGGTCACATGAATTAGTAAACTGCTGAAACATGACTTTTTTTTCTTTTCCTTTGCACAACCTTCATGTGACTCTCTTCTCAAATCTAGTTTTTACCTTAATAAAGCTTGGTACCTTCCAAGTCTTGAGTCTTCCAAGGGTTTGTCTTTACAGTGAAAAAAAATTTGCTTGCTTTTGATTCTTTTACTTAGTTCTTTTATGTTTATGAGATTGGAAAGCTAAAATGAACCTATAACAACTATGACCTTAAAACCACTAGGCGGCAACTAATGTTAATGTTCACTCCTCAATAACAATCCTCATGTGAAGCACAGAAGAGCTGAAACTCACTGCTGATTCCAACAGATCTTGACATTAACATATTGCTTGGCCAAAATAAGGCTGCTTTTTAAAAAAAACTTTTTTAAAACACACTTTGCATTAGATGTCTAAAGCCAAGTTAATGAATCTTTTTATTGGACTCCAATCTTCCAATTATTGTTGTTTTGTTGTAGACTTGTCGCCAACAGAATAAAATCAAAGGCTTGAGTCTTTTAGCTCACCTCAAAACACTATTTGTCTTTTGATTTTGTGGCGTTCCAGTATCAAAGTAGAGATCCTTTATTAAACTGAAGCCATTCCTGGTCATTGGTTATACTAGAAGGTTTCTAGGTCAATGATGACCTCCATAGTGTCACATGAACATGATAACATTAATGTGAGCTGGTAAGATGACAGATAATTATATTATTAACAATGCCCTTTTCTGTCTCAATTACCCCTTACATAACACTGAATTACACCATAAACTCACTGAAATTTTCACAAGTATGCTGCATGCGGGGAGATCATGAGACAAGGCACCAAATTGTGTAGGTCACACGTCACTGGAAGTGTCAGATGACCCTTGACACTATAGGAACAATTCAAGAGCCTTGTTCAACCAATAACAGTATGTATACATATATATATAAGAGTAACACAATTACTAAATGAATGCCATAAATTGATATGGCAATAAAGTGCATAAGATGGATAAATACTAAATTGGATGTCGCTATTGCAGATTTATATTATCTTGGAAAGATAAACAGATTATTTCAAAGAAACCAATAAGGTGAAGAACCTTATTCCTTATCAGCAATATAAAAGAAAGATAATTTGTTATTAAGTGTCATGATCAGCTATACAATCTCTAAAGCAAATTTGGAAAGCAATATACTGACAATATAAACAGTTTTCTTTTCAGGGACCTTGAAAATTAAATTTGCTTGCTCAAGTGCTGAACCTCAAACCTGGGGGAAAGGAGCCGGTATAAAGGACCACAAGAGAAGGTCCTTATTGAGTGGAAATTACAGATGAAGGTATTTTGGAAGTCAGGCTGACTAGTGGTGCAAAAGGTTCCTTAATCTTAAACTTAAACAACCAGATGGAGGAAGTGAAGTGCTTAAACTTGTTGCTTGTTGTGTCTGTTAGAATTTCTACACAGGCTTGGAGACTCAAATTTTGGTTGTATCTCTTGTTGTCTCATTGATGGAACTGTTATCCCTTCCTTACAAGGAGTAAATTGCAATTTGCCAATTTTCCTATCCACCATTGTGATTGGCTGTTGTTGTCGGAGGTAGCTAGCTACAGTATGAACCACCTAGAAATTAACTTATTTGTGCGTGCATAATTATTAGGCAAGTTTTCCCCCCAACAATATACCAGTTGAAAACCACAGAAATCTTAATAATTACTATTGAGATGGGATATAATCATTAATAGGTTATATGTAATTGTTCATGAGGACTTAAAGTGAAAAATGCCTTTTTTTTTGCTCTTGTATTTCCACATCAGATTCAGCATCTATCGAAATGCACAGTGGAAGATTACTGTGAATTACAAACAGAAGCCACACATATCGTTAATACTAGACCAATCTTAAATTCATTGTTTTCTTCCCCTCACTTTTTGTATTTAGCTGGCATGCAGAATTGACTTGAATATTATTATTTTTTTCAATCAGTGGATAAACGGAGCAGAACAAAGACAAATTACAGCCTACATTTTTCACAAGCTCTAGAGCCCAGAGTATCAAAACACCGGCTTAACAAAGACACACATGGTATCATTTCCTACCTATATAAAGACAACAGAGCCTAATTATTTTAATTGATGTTTAAATGATAGGTTACAATCCAATTGAAACTGTTATGAGAAAATGTTTCCTTCACTAATTAATAAAAAATATGGAGCATTTGCCCTTTTAAGGCAGTTAGATATGTCAGGAATACACCAAGACATTTCAAATAACACACAAAGGCAATTGCAAAATGTATATTTAGATACAACAATATTAACAATAATAATAACAGTTGTCATGGTAACATTCCAGGTGAAGATAATGCTTCTTTCATTGCTCCCTTCACCAAGTGTGTTCCAGATGACAAGTCACATTTGCCCTGGTCCCTCTAAAATTCCCACTCAAGCCTTCGTAGTAAGGGCACACGGATGCTCACTTCGGATTTAAAGTTGCACCTTAGAAGTAGCTGAGCATTTATTAAAAATTCATCCAAATTAGCCAAGCCCTTAAAATGCCTCATTCAATCAGAATCAAGTATTCAAAATTGGTTGTATCTAATAAAATGTTCAACAAGCCAGCTATTTGTTACAAAGTAATTTACTACTAATTAATCATGTTAGGTTGCATAATTAATCTATCCATCATACACTACATATGTTTACACAGAGGTTTGTTGGAGCTTTGCTGTAGAGATACAGTGCAAAGCCGAATTTCTCCGTCTAGAGGTTAACATTTTCCACAGAGCCGGTGGATCTGCCACCACACAATAAAATGGACAGTGCAGATTGCCTCTTGGTCATGATATTATCAGCTAAACACAAACAGGCTGCTGGCTTTGAAATGTGAACTTGGCATCAATGAGAAATCGATGTGCTATCCATTTCAACTTAATGGACTATTGTCGCTGAAAATGTCCGGATGGAAATGTTGTTTGCTCTGGAGATGGTGCACTGCTAATGTGGAGCAAACAGTCAATACAGTTGACTCGCCAACTAGCACCATTTTGGAATGACAGCGTTCATTGCCCTGAGGAACGGTCCGTGAGCTGTTGTCATTGTGCCCTTGCCTTGAACTAAAAACCCAAACTCCATGGGGACTGTCCTTTAATAGCCTCCTAAGACCCAGAAAAAAAAAATGTTTTTTGAATTTAGTATTTTTTCATTTCATTACATTATTTAGACTCACAGGGGTCTCCAAACTCAGTCCTGCAGGTCCATTGTCCTGCAGAGTTTAGCCTCAACACATCTGCCTGAAGTTTCTAGCATGTCTATAAGACATTGATTAGCTGGTCCAGGTGTGATTAATTGGGTTCGGAGCTGAACTGCAGGACACTGGCCCTCCAGGAGCAGGAGTGGACACCCCTGGTTTAGAGTATAAGAAACAAAAGGGGAAAAAAATGATATGCTATGTCCTCTGTACTTGAGGACACCAGGACTCAGTTGTTTAAAAAATAAAATGACACGAAGTTACATGTATAGGCAAAAATATTGGTATTTCTTTTTTCATTTACCAATCATTTTCTTGTTTCTGGATTTTTTTTCCAGACCTAAAACCATGGGCTAGAGTAAACTGCAACTAACACACAGGCGGAACCAGGTGTCCGGTTACAGGACACATTAAGACTGATAATACTTTTTGCAACATTAAGGAATTTACAGAGAGTTTTGACAATCACTTAATTCTCATTGAAAAGGACAAATAAACACTTTTAAACCTATATATAACCACTTGAGAAATGTATAAATGTATCCAATTTTCCCATCCCTTGATTTTCCTTTTATAGGGTTTTGGCTATAAATATTCAGAATTGCATACTATGGTTAACTAAAATCACATGTGTAGCATGTTTGGTATCTATGAACTCCAATTTTCATTCCCTATTTGTTAATTTACATTACATTTAGCTAACTCTGTGACACATTAGTATAAGAATTATCTTGAAGGTTCAACTCTTAAACACCCAATCAAATTTTATATGCAAATGCCCTGCTACAAAGGACCATAAAGTTTAACTGCTACATCAAGTTAATTCTATTAACTGATCCAAATATTTTTAATGAAATATGAGTTCTAGTTCATTATTATTAGCCCCCCCCCCCCCCCCTCTCTCTCTCCACTTTCCTGTTAACTCTCTCCACATATCTAAGCCCAAAATGATAATTTGACAGTCATAAAATTACATATTCCCCAAAACATTAAGCACATCTAAGAGTAAATGAAAAATTTTGATTTTACACTTTTTATAGTTTTATTATGGGTTTCAGGTCTAGGGGCAGGAAAGGAAGGTAACAAAAGTTGCAGGTCCCAGAACAAGCTCAAAATACAAGGACACCAGCTTGTAAAGTAAAAAGATTTCATAAGTTTTAGTTTTGCTTAATTAAAGATAGGATTTCAGGAAGGGAAGCGGCCAAAATAACAAACAAAAGAAATTCTTACCAAAGGTTTTTAGAAATAACTTACCTAGCTTCAAAAAGTTAAATCAAAGAAATCAAATACAAACACTTCCCTTACCTCCTCTCTATATAACACAGGAGAAAACTAATTCTCAAATAAAATGGCATCCACCTCCCAACAAATTATCCCAATAAAGAATCACCCAAACAGTTTATTAACTTTGATGTTAACTATAAACACAAAGTCACATAGAAGTTAGCACACAGCATACTTTCTTTTAATGTTCACTTAAAGGGACACTTCACCCATTTGCATTAAGCTTTCCATTGTTAGAAACCCAGTCATACTATTGAATGGTCGTGCAACACTCTCTCATTTTCCCCTGAGACTAGAGAAATCCGCTATTTACCTTTTTCACTTCCTCCTACAATGACGCAAAAATCGTCATTTTACGTCATTGTAGGAGGAGGAAGTGTAAGAGGGGGGATTTCTGTAAAGACTACAAGCACCCTTTCAAACCTGCCCATAGGGGGTTGGACCTAATGCGCTAACAGACCTATCAGGGATCAGTGCCTACAGCCAGTGTTCCGCATGTTTTCACCACACCCATATGGGGCGGGATCTCACTCACAGAATGTAAAGATAGTGTCAGCCATCTTTCTGTAGAAGCTAAGCTAACAGGCTCTTGCTTCTTGCTCTGTGTAAAAAGTTTGTATAGTAGGCTAATCACGATGGCGGAAGATAGTTTTGAAGTTGAAATGGCAGAAGGGGATTTCGAAGATCTGTTGCGAGAATCTGATGCTCGCGGCTACCTGTACGAGCCGCAATTCAGCGATAAACAGTTGCGGGAGATGGAGGAACAAGAGGCGGCCGGAGCGAGACCTGAGCCCGGCCAGACTCCAGCTGGGGCAGACTGATGGTGTCAGTGCTCTCGCTGTGTGCCGATGGAAACAGATATAGAGTCCTATTGCTGTCGTGAATCTCAGCGATGCCATTTTCTTCTGGACGAGATCGCTGAATCCGCAGAGCTTTGAGTGTAAAAGTATTTATATTAATTAAAGGGATAGTTCACCCAAAAATGAAAATTCTGTCAGTAATTACTCACCCTCATGTCGTTCCAACCCCGTAAGACCCTCGTTCATCTTCGTAACACAAATTAAGATATTTTTGATTCATTCTGAGAGCTGGATCACTCCTCCATAGGCTTCTAAAGAATTGAAACTTGACAGCCCCGAAAAGTTATTAAATAAACCATTAAAAAAGTCCAAGCGACTACAGTGCTCAATCTTAAGTATATAAAACAACGAGAATACTTTTTGCGTGCAAAAAAAACACAAAAATAACGACTTTATTCAAGTATTCTCTTCTCTTCCGTGTCATTCTCCTAAGCTGTTGACGTAGTGTAACTGCGCAGCACTTCTGGGTTCTACGTCACACGTAGGCTCACTATTGGCTGACGCTGGTCATGTGTGTGATGCGTGTGACGTTCAACCAGAAGCGTTGCGCAATAACACTACGTGAAATCTCCAGGCCCAAAGAGAATACTTGAATAAAGTCGCTATTTTTGTTTGTTTTTTTGCGCTCAAAAAGTATTATCGTAGCTTGATAAACTTAAGATCTAGCCACTGTAGTCACTTGGACTCTTTTAACGATGTCTTTAATGACTTTTTTGGGCTGTCAAGTTTCAATCCTTTAGAAGCCTATGGAGGAGTGATCCAGCTCTCAGATTTAATCAAACATATCTTAATTTGTGTTCCGAAAATGAACGAAGGTCTTACGGGGTTGGAACGACATGAGGGTGAGTAATTACTGACAGAATTTTCATTTTTGGATGAACTATCCCTTTAATTTTTTTTATTAAAAGTTATAACTCACATTGGCTGTGGTTCTTTTTATAAACCTTTAGTTTTACTAGAGTATGTATTAGCCTAGAGAATTTATTAGCTTAGAGAAATAGTAATTTCAATTGGAAGAAAACAGTTAATATGCAGAGCTACTAAGCTACTGTTGACATGGTCCTGCCTTGCATCATATTTTTAATGTGAAAGTGTAAGTTGTGTTATATACATTAGGCTAGTACATCCCGGTACAACGCAATTTAGCACCATTTCAAATCAACTAATTCAATGTATCAACTAATTCACTATGTATAGAGTAACGATGTATCAAAGCAAGCCATGTTTCGGATTCTGCCGCCTGTAACCGGTAGGCGTGGTTTGGGAGTGGCCTTGTAAGGGCAGCAAAGCAAGTGCATTCTGGGAGTTGTGGTCTTTCAGCCACATGAGTAAAAATAAATTTTCTGCCTTTTCTCAGTCTAGAATGCTTCAATTTCAAAAATAATTTCACATTTCTACTATATAAATTACCAATATTAAATACTTATTCATCTTCCCAGAGGTGGAGTGTCCCTTTAACCACTATAACTGACACCACAAACACAATGAAACCAACACATGCTGGGAACGGAAATGACAGTCTCTCATAGGAAAGCCTCAGTCTCTCTCCTGTGCTGCGTTCCAGTCCACTTTTAGACATGCACTTGCGAACTTCCCTAAGCAGTTTCCCTCGGGGAATCCCTGGCACCATTTTGAAGTGTGTTCCACTTCGTGAAGTGGACGAAGGAAGTTTATATGGAAAGACCCTCGCTCCCTCGATTTTGACCGAGGGAGCAAGTCTAGGCAGGTCCATATACCACAATGCAACACGATTGTGACGTCACCCTGCAGATCTCGTCTAATCACCACCACCACAAACAACTCTATGATATATTAATTGTGATTTTTTAAATTGAAAACAACCCAAACACATCTATATACATTTGGATGCTGCACTTAACAAATTCTTAAAGGGAAAAAATAATTAATTAATAAATCAACTCCATAGCTGATTCCAATGCTGCGTTCCAGTCCAAAATTGTCATGCCCTTCACTCGCTAACTTCCCTCCGTCTCGTTCACTCGGATGTATGTCATTGCTTACGTTGTATGAGTGCCCACTACTGGCGGAAACTGCAATGGGCTGAACTTCCTACAGTAAGCCCTTGATCACTTGGGCTGCGTTCCAGTCCACTTTTAGACACGCACTTGCGAACTTCCCTAAGCACTTCCCCTCGGGGGAATCCCTGCCGCCACTTTGAAGTGCGTTCCACTTCGTGAAGTGGATGAGGGAAATTTATATGGACAGACCCTCGCTCCCTCGATTTTGACCGAGGGAGCGAGTCTACTTCATATGTACACTTCAGGCAGCTTAATATACCACAATGTGACGATTGTGACGCCACGATTGCGGTGATGTCACCGCAGATCTCCTTAGCTGATTCCAAGTGATCAAGGACTTAGGATGTTCCATATCAGCCCATTGCAGTTTCCGCCAGTAGTGGGCACTCATGCAACATAAGCAATGATGTACATCCGAGTGAACATTAGCGAGTGAAGAGCATGACAATTTTGGACTGGAACGCAGCACCGGTTTGGAACTCTCTGGGTTCTCTATTCCACTCACACCTTAACGAGCTGTAACACAAATCGGGTGGCACTCCCAAACCTGTGAAGCGGATAGTGGGAGGAGCAACAAGGAAAGAGAGAGAATACACTGAGACAAGTACTACACCAGCAATAAAAAAACACATACAATAGCTTTAAAATACTTGTAAATTGAAATATTACAACAATTAAGCAAATTTGTCTGCCCGTCAATGCTGATTTATCCGCCCAAACTGCCACAAGTCTCTAATCTCAAGTCTCAAGTTTCTGATTCTGTAGTCTAATTGTGTATATAATCAATTCTGTTAGTGCATCATGCAGATCTATTAGAGTGCAGCTGTGTGTTACTGAAGGGAACAAAAATAAAGAACTGAAAGATCCTTAACACAGTCAGTACTTGAGACTCGAGTAAGCATTTTCTAGAGAATCAATTCATTTCAACAAAATACTAATGTAACCTTTTGTTTTTCATTTTGCCTAATCTGCTCTTTTTACCCACACAGATATTTAGTGGGAAATATATTACTGCATTTTAAACCGAGATGTACACAAACTTTGCTTGATAGCATTACCGTTTATTTATTCAGCATGTTTGAGGATAAAGTTTAAGCACACCGTAATACAGAATGATATTGTGAAATACATCCTTTCTGATGGAGATTTCTGGGTCCTGTTACGCAGATGGAAGGTTGTCTCATTGCTGAGTCAGGCTTAGAGATTGGCTTTCTGGGTATTATCTGGGTTTTCCTCACACACATAAATTTGGCATGAGCGGACAGACATTAATGCCTCCAAAATCGGCGCCGGCCACTCTTCGCTGGTCAGATGGGCAGGAGGGAGTGTGGGATGAAGAAAACTGATGTGTCAGCTTCAGAACTTCACACTCCACACATCAAACACATCTCCACTGGTGTTACATACTTTACATTAATACTGAATCATGCAACAAACTCTTGCTTATTTTTTTTCTGAAGGGTTTTCTGACAGGTCTGCCACTTCTTCCTAAGACTGCAAGTCATGATGGTCTATTTTTTAGGAATATTATGTCATGCATCAGTTCAGTCTTAAACATTCTGTAGCATATGAAAATAATGAATTTAAACTATCGGCATTGGACACCGCAAGGCTAAACTCCCCAAGGCTAAACTCCCCGCTGACAAATCCAGCATTGCTGGTCATCCAGTATACAGTATATTTTGGTAACACTTTACAATAAGGTTCATTAGTTAACATGAACAAACAAGGGGTGTGCATAAGACTGACTTTATACCTTCATAATTATAACATGACACATGTCATGAATATGAAGGAGGTTTATGCATGTTTATGACAATTGTCATTAAGTGTCATTTGCTCAATTATGACATTTTTAATGCACATATGACATTGTTTGAGATGTCTTTGTTATGACACCTTGACATTACTAAGACAACACAATCTGTCATAAACATGACATAGCAGATTAATTATCAAACTTAAGAAATCACTTAGCTTTATTGGTTAACATTACAATAAACTGTCAGGTGGTTGGTTTTGACATTGGCTGTCATAAAGCCATCATAACATTTTAATGACAAATTCAATTTGTACCACAGTAGTTGAGGTCAAGAAAAATATTCATGACACAGTTATAATGGCTTCATGACAGCCAATGTCAAAACCAACAACATGACAGTTTAATGTAATGTTAACCCATAAAGCTAAGTGGTTTCTTAAAGGTATACTCTACTGTTTTTTTTCATATTAAACTATGTTATTCCCTTAACTAAGTCGAGTTGATACATACCTCTCTGGTCTCAGTGCGTGCACTAAATCGCTGTCTTGCCGCAAACCTTTGTTAGATATTATCTCAGCCCTTTTCATTCAATACGTGCCAAGAGGAGAAGCGACCAAACACCTCCACGTTTTCCCTATTTAAATACAGTACAGAATAGTGTAACTCGACCAAGAACTGTGACAAAATAAAACGTTGCGCTTTTCTAAGCGTGTAAAATGGATAACTATATTGTATGGCAGAATACCATAGCAAGTGCTTGGGAGCACTTCGACTCTGCGCAGTAATATCATCTCTCGTGAAAAGTCCGCTCCCTCTCCTCCTCCCTCTCATTTCAACGGGAGCGGACTTTTCTCGAGAGATGATATTACTGCGCAGAGTCGAATTACTCCCAAGCAAGTGCTCACAAGCAAGTGCTCCCAAGTGCTCACAAGACAGCGATTTAGTGCACGCACTGAGACGAGAGAGGTATGTATCAACTCGTCTTAGTTAAGGGAATAACATAGTTTAATATGAAAAACCAGTAGAGTATCCCTTTAAGTTTGATAATTAATCTGCTATGTCATGTTTATGACATATTTGTTGTGTTGTCTTAGTAATGTCAAGTTGTCATGACAAAGACACCGACAGGTTATGATGTATTGGTTTATATCAAGTTGTCATAACAATGACATCTCAAGCAATGTCATATTTGCATAAAAAATGTCATAATTGAGCAAATGACACTTAATGACAATTGTCATTGGTAACTTTTTTAACTTAATAAAGCTGTCTAGAAATCATTTGGATGGTTAAACAACCTGTTCTGGTGATATTGGTGACTTTCCTAGCTCCCCCCAGCGTTCCTAGGCGGAAAACCAACCTCGCAACATGGGGACTACAGTCCCGGCAAAATGAAAATTGGAAGTCTCGTGAGAAGCGAGACGAGAACGAGAACGAGCGAGAAACACGTACTGCTTTAATAGTTGATAACAGAATACAAAATGTACATGTCAATCTTCTATGATATTGTGTATGATGTATTACCCACCTCGGTAGACATAGCTCCGCAAGTAAAGTTGGCCGGCTCCGATAATAACAAATGCACATGAGCAGTGGTAGAACGGGGGAGGAGGGTGTCGCAAGTGAGTTTTTTTACGATAGTGTTGTGAAATATACGACCCACGGCTGTAGGGGGAGCTCGTGGGGAAAACATGCGACAACAAAAGTGAAAATCAGCGAAGAAGAAGACTATAAGTTGCCGAGTTCTGCTTTAACTAATGTTAACTAATGAACTTTATTGTAAAGTGTTGCCTATATATTGCACAGCAGGAACAGCTTGGGATGCTGGACCCCAGCATGTGAAGTGGGAGTACTGGTAGACCAGCTACACCAGCTCAGTTTTGCTTGAGAAAAGCATAACCAGCTAGACCAGCACTAATCCTGCTCTATCCCAGCTCTAACCAGCATAAACCAGCCTGGACAAACAAGCAATTTATGCAGGCTTATGCTGGATCTTTCAGCAGGGCTGCACCTTATCTTTGACTTTGGAAGTGCATTTTGTGAATCAAGTGTGTTCTCTTCAGTCCCACTCATTTAAATGGGTGGGACTGCATGCTTGTTATTTAGTTTGAATTGTTAATAAAAGTGACTGCTACGATTAGATCCCGCCTCAACTACTCTTTCTTTCCACAGCCAACTGTGTCTGTGACTGGGAAATGTGGCCCAGAACAGGGTTGAGTTGTGGTACTAGTCATCTAGTTACAGGCCAAGAGCCATGTTTGTATAAACCTTGGTTTGTCTTTCACTTCATGAATTGTTTTCAGTTTCTCAACAGCCATAACAATAATCACAACAATCCTGGAATAGGATAAAATATACTAAGACCTCTTATGTTCTGAGAGTCTGTATTATTTATATAATTTTTTTCACTTTTAGGGCAAAATCTATTTTTGGATCACACATATGCGTTTCCCAAAGCATAGTACAGTCTCTCATGCATGATGGGTAATAATCCAGGGGCAAAAATTTAAGACCTTGACATCTCACTCGTATCAAAAGAGACCTCAGTAATGATCTCCATGTTTTGAACAAAGGAAATTACAAATGGATTCCAAAGGTTTAATTAACACTTTTCCATTAATTATGGTATGCTTGTATGTTTTTATGAATTTGATGGAGTATTTGGTTATAGTCTAATTTAACAGATGGCATGTGCTTGTTGTATATCACACAAAAGGGCTTGATCTTTTATTTAAACTTGCCAGCCGTGAAGATTATTATTCACTTGTTGGCGCCTTATATAATATATACACTAATCCCCAGTGCTGGGTGACATGTATTCATAATCTGTTTGTGACACTAGTCTTTTTCTTTGCCGATGCTTTTCATGCTGTCTTTTCGGTGTTAAATACAGTAGTATATAAATGTGGCCAAAAAAATGACGTAGCTTTCTTCACATAGACAGTGAATGAGGAGACAGGAGTTTCTTTTTTACTCCATGTACATTATCTGAACCAACATTTTTTAAGGATTTCATTTTTGTAAAAATTGTAATGGTATTGATGATTTGAAATTCTCGGTAACACTTTATTTTAAGGTGCATATAAGATGCATATAAGCATTAACTACTTCATATAACTTCTGAGGACGCTTTGTTTCACTTTTCCCGCTCTACACAATCGTGCCGCCGACGAGCCTCACGACAGTTACAGCCAGGGTGAGTGTAGACTCCATCCCCTGGGGTCCAGCTGGGTCATGACTACTCCGGGGCCGCTCAGTTGCCTCTCCGGGTTCGTCTTGTGCTTTAACCCAAGTAGGTAATGCTTATATGCATCTTATATGCATCTTATAAGGTCTTATAAGTGTCTTATTAACTGTTAATTACTGCTTATTAATAGCACCTCCACTGATTTAACATCTTGACCATTTACTATTCATATAAACAGAAGCTGGCCTTTGACTGAAGGAACTTTGTTTTCACTTGAAATACATCTCATTACGGAGGTCAAATGAGAGTCCATAACTGAAAAACCTTGGCAAAAATATACAATGACACACAAAACACTTACATACCATTTCATATAATCACTATTCATTCTTCTACAGCGAGCAGTCACATTATATGATATACACTGACCTCATTCTGTAGTACTGTCATTATATAATGTTGGAAATATGTTAAAATATTTCTCTGTGTCAGTGTGTAGATCCTGGGGTCGAACAGACACATTTAGGAATGCGATTGCGAAAGTTCTTGTCGCATGGATGCTTGAGAGAGTGTTGAAGAGAAACATTAAAGCTCATTTGCAGAGATTCTTCTCATGCGCAGTTCCACTCGAGACATCTGTGGTAGCTTTGAGATATACCTCCAGCTACATGACAGCCATCGCTGCGTTTGCACCCAGTTTACACATCTTCACTATGATTCAAGTGTGTCTCAGACAGAACTGCCCTCAAAGCATTGGATTTATTTGTGCTTGAAGTCTAACCTTATCAGACATACGCACTGCATTTAAAGGTACACGGTAAAAACCTTTCTGTTCCATTGGAGAATAAATTTGTAGATTTTATTTGAAATCAGTAACAATAATCCAATAACTCCTCTGTCTCCAATAACTGAATAGAAAAAGCTAAAGCCTCTGTAAATTAAAATTATATGCAAGAATATAGTTCTGTACTATAGAAAGAAAGTAGTGTTGCATAATAATCATGCCGCAATGAGGAACATTACTGGATGTGCATTATTTTTCAATAATTATACTTTTGTCAGCTATTTCATTTATTATGTATTGCCATATTATACTATTTTACCAATTGTAAAAACATTTTTTTTAAATTCCAAGATTAGACAAAATCATGATTTTTTTGTTTATAATATCCTCATGTTTCATAATTTCATTTTGCAGATTAGAGCTGGGCGGAAAACTATGAAAAATGTAAACTATGAAAATAGTTTTATTTATAGTTTAATTTTGCAACAATACAAGCAATCAGGCAGTTGAGATTTGCTACAGTATATAGTATCTATGCAGAGGTCTCCAGGATGTGTTTTTATGCTAGAGTCCTCCTCAGTATTAACGTCACAAACGCTACAGTCACGTGAAGTCTGTTTTTGTTTCGTTTTCACTGTTCCGTTCCTGTCTTCCTAGTTTCCCTGGCTGTTATAGGGCCCTATGAAATCCATTTTAGTTTTTCACAAATTCTGGTTTATTTTTTTCCAAATTCTGTTTTAATTTCTGTGGATTCCGTTTTGTTATTGTTGTTTTGTTATAAAAAATAAATAAAAAATGTTGGACTCCATTTGAATGGTTTAGTGATGGTTACGTTTTAGTGATGTTTAATTAATTGAAATCATGAAACTCACACAATTTAACAACAATTTATTAAAATTAATGAACTAATTATTTTTTATGGCCCTATGAAATATTTTTTTCTTCTAAAATTTGTACTAAATTCTGTGTTTTCTGGATGGTTTAAAGGGTACCTATTATGGCATTTAAAATGTTCCTAATAATGTTCTGGGAGTCCCCAACAACAGTTTTACATGCATGCAATGACAAAAAACACTTTTGTTGTCTTATAATATGCATTTATTTTTACCTGATTTGCTCACCGACTCCCTAATGATTCGTTTGACGACTCATTTGTCCAAACCCCTCCTTTGCGTGACGCTAATCGGCGGTGATTGGTCACATGACGCAGTCAGTTATATTTTGCGTTAGCCCAAAGCTTAAACATATTGATAAAGCACTGCAGTACTACAATACGCTTCACATAATTTCACATATTTCAAAAAAAAAAAAAAAAATGACATTGGAGACCTAGAAGCTGCTGAGTGTAACTCTCACTCTCTCACACACACACACGCACGCACGCACACACACACACACACACACACACACACACACACACACACACACACACACACACACACACACACACACACACACACACACACACACACACACACACACACACACACACACACACACACACACACACACACACACACAAGCAACAATTATTAAAGTACTTACAGGTTGTAATTCGGAGGAGGAAGCTGATCCAAATAAACTTGGTATTGAACCTTCCTATATCAGCCGACTCGCGAATCCACACTTGAAAGCATTTGTGTTTGTGAAGCGATCGTCATTAAAATAACGCGAACACAGCTCAAGGTGGCTATACTTGTGTGGTATAGTTGTAAATATAAACTCTAGCCACTGAGTCTTCACATGCTTGTCCCTGGGCAGTGAAAAAAAAAGTTTGCTTTTGATTCGCACTTCAGAACAGTCTCGTCGACATGTTGTTGTCAGGTTTCTCCGTCTGCTCGGCGCGCGCACTGAGTGGGCGTGTCGAATTCAAATAACTACAAGTGACGTACGAAAGCTAGAGAGAAAGCATCGTTTGTCTATCGATTCATATCAGCGACTCAGAGTCGACTCATACTATTGAGAGACAATAACTTTGTATACGGTGAACTTTCATATTAAAAACTTTGCAGGATGTTTTTGTTCACTTAGATCTATGTTACACACTACATAAAAGGTAATTTTCAAAATTCCATGATAGGTACCCTTTAATTATTTATTTCAAGTTTAATAATCAAAAAGCATGTCTGATAAATTGAATATATAAAGACAAAAAAAGGCATAGAATATGAATTAATTTATCTTTTAATCATATTAAATTTAACTTGTTTCAATCAAAGTGTTCAAATTAAAACATAATGCCCGCCCCCCCCATTATGTTTTAATTTGAACACTTTGATTGAAACAAATTAAATTTAATATGATTAAAAGATAAATTAATTCATATTCTATGCCTTTTTTTGTCTTTATATATTCAATTTATCAGGCCTTTTTGTGGGGTACAGGAAACAGTTTTTTAATTGTGCGAGATTGCAGATACTATTTTCTGAATTAGAGAAGTGGTGCCAAATGTTGGGCATTGTTTTTACCCCATTGGTTTTTATTTATGGGCCAAAATATAATAGAAGTAAAAAGGAAGTACCTGTTTTACTAAATTTCTTATTTGGACAGATAAAAATGGCAATATGGTTGTCACGTAAAGGAAAATTGAATGACGCGGGGTCAACTGATGTTTTAGCAATTTTGAAAAGATTGATAAAAACACGTGTTAAAATAGAGTATGCTTATTATAAACTTGTAAACTTTTAAATGTAAATGGGAAGTAAATCAATGGGTGTGTGAAGTTGATATTGATGATAATCTGCAAGTTAATGTCTAAGGTGTATAAATTGTATATATGTTTTTTGATTGAGATTATTATTATTATTTTATTATTATTACCTATGGTATATTGTTATATTTATGTCTATGATATTTTATTTTTCTTTAAAAATTTTAGATTGTAAGGAAAATATTTTTGTATTATTATATTAAATAAAAGAGACCCTAAAAGTCAAAGTCTCTCTCTCTCTTTACCAGCAAATAGAGAGTAGGAGATGAAGGAACAAGACACTATGTTAGTAACTAATGAAATGGACCTTGGACCGGGAGTGACAACCTCTGAAGCCCAAGAAGTATCATGCTACTCACAATCCCTTTCACATCAGTACCTTTGATGCTCTATCAGTTGTGGTTTCTATGGTAACATCAGCATTCACCACTACTGACTGCATGCTGTCAACAACTTCCTTAACAGGAAGTTCAACATTTCCCTTCACAGAGAACCTAGGGAATCTCAGACAGAAACATCCAGAGGGTAAAATCTGGCAAACAAATCTGGGGATGAATATTACTCTAGTCTGCTGTAGAATCAGTCTGAATGGGCTGAAGGCTATTTGGCCAATAGAATGAATTATCGCAATATAATATACACTGTAATCTTAAAAAAATGGTCAAATGACTGTCAGCAGTGGCTGCCATACAAAATCCATAACATGAATGTAAAATATCCTAATTTAAATAAAATACATAAGTCTTTTACAGAAATCTTCGTTAAGCTTTTTAACAGATAAACAGTTATTTCACATATTTCCTGAATTTTTACTAATAAACACATTCACTGTAAAAAGTGAATCTCTTGCAGTGAACTACATGTGTGATTTACTGTGACTATACATCACTGCATCAGCAACTACACTGCATTTGTGTGTTGTTTTCTGTAAAATTAGGATTTTTTTTTACAGTGTAGGTAGGCCTTCAATGATTTTGCTCTCAATAGTGATTTTTTTTCTTTCTTTTTTTTTAAACAGTCAGAGCTGTTGCACATTGGAAATATAAGAGCTATTCTGTCAGGTCCATTAAATCAAGAACACACAGACAAATTTTAATTTAAGAATTTTTATTGAATAGATTGCAAACAAGTTGATGCTCCTGAATTAAAATTTGGCGGTATGGCTCTGTTCAGGGAGTCCTCTGACCTTTTATGAGCACCATGAAATAGCAGAGAGCCAGAGGACAGCAGCAGCAGCATTAGGGAACGCTCACTCAGTTTAGGACTGTGAGAGCAAAATATCCCCCCGTGAACAGAGCAGGCAACATGACATGAGTGTAACCAGGTTGAAATTATATTTTCTTTTTTTTGTTGAAACTTCACCAAATCCTGATAAATATTGAATAATATGTGTTTTATTAAGTTCATAACCTGTTTTGTACGGTTTACAGTATATTCAAACTGTAGTGTTAATACCTGTACTGTCGCTTTAAGAGGTCTCAGTATTACGACGTCAACTCTGCGCCTCTCTCAGTTCGCGCTTTGCTCACTGAGAGGAGGTAATGATTTTTCCGCTGGTTATCATTAAGAGTTTATTTCGTTTTGTAGATAATATAATATAACCATATGCAGTTATAAAGTGAATGCTAGTCTTAAGAGTGTAAACATGCAGCCGTGTTGTCAAAATGTAAGCCCTGTAAATACACTTTTGCAAGTTATACGGGAGACACATGTTTTTCAGTGCTACGGGGTTTCCTGTGTGTTTATTTGCTAATAGGAGACTGACAAACTACGTGTGTGGAAGAGACTGCATGTTAAAGAGCATTTTTCTGTTTTCTACTGATTTGTACAGGTATGTGTATTCAGTTAGTTCATTATTTACACAAATATTTTACTGGTTGTGTTTAACATTCTGAAAACCATCTGTAATCAAATGTATTGGAAATGTATTTTATTTCATTTTATTTTTAAAGTCATCTAAATCACTCTTGTGTTAACGTAGGAGCTATGTTAACTTAGATTGTGTATGTAAGTGTAAATTAGCGCAGTTCGCGCTTTGCTCACTGAGAGGAGGAGACTGACAAACTACGTGTGTGGAAGAGACTGCATGTTAAAGAGCATTTTTCTGTTTTCTACTGATTTGTACAGATACCACTGATATACAGCTTGTATTAAAGGAGCAACCAGTAGCTGTTTGTAGTCCGGGTCCTTCCTTCAATCAGCACAGTCAAAATCACAGAACACAACGCAGATCACGCAGAAGTCAACGGATGTGCATTTAGCCAGAAATACGGCAGACCACGCACACCCGTTACAATGGTGCCGTGACCTTTCAAGGATTGGTCTAAAGATCGACGTCAGCTCGTTCACCGAGGGAGGCTGTTATCACTTTGGGTACTCAGGTATTTCTCTGGACTGTGCCAAGTATTTCACTGGACTTTTTTTTTTTATAGTTAAACCCACGAACTGGGCTATTTCAGCGAAGACCGGACATAAAAAGGAGAAAAAAAAATATTGGCCAATATAACAACATCTATGAGACTGAATGATATGGTTGTTCAACTTTGTTATTTGATGCTCTTTGATTTTTACCACATTGTTGCTGATTCTATTTGATTTTGTTTTTCTCAGTTTCATTTGTGTGTAGAGTGACTGAAACATGGCAGAAGGTAAAACATATTCAGTTGAGAGTGAAGGTGATGATGCCGAACGTGCTTCCTTTGAGTGCCAGTTTGGTGTGGGTAGGGGTTTCTCCATCGACCTCTAGAGACCAGAACACCAGGGCCTAGTGTTGCAGAGTTAGGCTCTCCACGATTTACCTCTACCCGATATGTAGATCATGTCAGGTCAAGGCAGGGTGAGCAGAGCCCAGACTTAGGTTCACTAATTACACAGTTAGCTGAACAGCTAGGCAAGTCAATTACAGCTCAGCTACAATCTGACAGGGCCTCACATAGCACCACAACACCCACCCCTATACAGCCTACAGAGACGACGCTACCTAATGTTAGTGTCATCATGCGGTCAGATGCAAGGGAGCCACCTATATTCAGAGGTGACGGCTCAGACAAGTTTACAGTTCACGAATGGGAAAATCTAATGTCTTTGTACTTAACGAAGCGAGCAGTCCCAGTCTCTGAGCATTCGCAAGAAATCCTGGCAAGGCTTATGGGCAAAGCAGGGGATGTGGTAAGGATAAAGCTGCGGAATGACAAATCTATTGACCACACTGCCAATCCTCACATAATCTTTGACATTCTGAAACAATACTTTAGCGAACTAACGTACTCAAGCATGCCTCTAGCGGATTTCTATAATACACTGCCCATGCCAGGTGAAGACGCTATGGAGTATTGGATCAGGCTGAATAAGACAGTGGATGTAGCAGTTGAGTGCCTAAAGAGACAGGGCCGTAGCATCGATGACCCAGGCCATGAAGTCAGCATGATGTTTATTAAACACTGCCCTGATGAGTCTCTCGCAGGTGTTTTCAAGTTCAAGTCTGCAGAGAAATGGTCGGCCTGTGAAATCCAAGAGAGGCTTGATGAGCACATGCAGGGTAAGAAGGCTCGAGCTGCAGCTGTTAAGCCACCTGAGTCAAGCACAGCAGTGCACAAAGTTCACTCCCAGTGTCAGGTGCCTGTGACTGACTCACCTGTTCCGCACATCGCTGTTCCTGTAACTTCCCCGAATATTGCTGGTGTCGACAATGACTGCATGAAGAGCTTGGTAAGCTTGTTAGACCGACTAGTCACACAACAGACACAAGTGCCAGCTAAATTCGTCACTCAAGCGGCTGTGCCACATTTCTCCCAGAGGGCATGTAGGGTCTGTGGGACTCCTGATCATTCAACACTGTCTCACTGCAGACGGGAAAACAGATGTCTGAGGTGTTTATCCCCTGGTCACTGGAAAAGGGACTGTCAGCAGACCAGCCAGCGCAACCGCTTTCAGCCTGGCGACGGTGCTGGTGGGCAAAATCAGCAGTTAAACTAGGAGACCCACACCCGGGAGGGGCGGTGTGGGTAACGTGGATGAATCCCTCTTTGACACCTGTGACCTGGCAAACCTATATGCGGATAGTTGCGCTGCTGCACCTAAGGGGTCCCGCATAGTCATCCAAGCTGCTCAGAAGATCCAAGCCTTCGGCAAGCTGTTCTACACACCTGTCCTTGTCAATCACGATGTGCAACTTACAGGCATGTTAGACTCTGGCTCGATGGCATGTAGCATCAGTGAACACGCAGTTGAGAGACTCAGCTCTGCCGGTGTCTTGCCTGAGAAACAGCACCCTGAAGAGAACATTGTCCTGATTGGCTGTGGTGGCTTGCAGGCTCGGCCTGAGGGCTTTTATGACTTGGAGATGCAGATTTACGGTGTTCGCATTGTTGTACCCACCTTGGTTGTGCCCGGTCAGCATGACGATCTCATCTTGGGCTCCAATGTCATTAAACATCTGATACGGGTCCTGAAAAGTGACGACGGTTACTGGGATATTGCATCCAGACATGACCATCAGTCTGAACCTGAGGTTGATCGCTTCTTGTCGATGTTCACCAATGTCGAACGCTGGAAAGGGATTGCAGCCCCGGAAAAAATAGGCACTGTCAAGCTCACCCAGGCGGTGACACTCCTTCCCAGACATGAACACTTGGTTTGGGGCAGGCTCCCTGCTAATGTACCTATGTCACCTGGCAGCACAGTTGTTGTCGAGCCGACCAGTTCAAAGGCCATGCCACGAGGTGTGCTCGTAGGTCGTCTTGTCACACCTCTCTGGGGTGATGGGTGGGTGCCAATGACAGTTGTGAACCCTTCTGAGAAAGCGATCACTCTAAAGAGGAATTGCAAATTGGCGGATGTATCTCCATGCTTGGCAATCGAAGACCTAGATGCTTTCCAGGGTCTACAGGTTGCAGAGAAACCAAAGGACACAGAGCAACAACAATCCCAGGCATTTAAGCAACGGCCTAACAGAGATAAACAACCAGATGCAGAGAATCCAGGAACTAACATCTCTTCCAGTGCCTGTCCTGATACTCCGCTGACAAAGAGTTTGGTTGAGTTAGGCCTTGGCGACATTGACATAAGCTCATGTCAGGTTAGTGAAGCCTGTAGATCTCAGCTAACGCAGCTGCTAACCGAATACCAAGACATCTTCTCCAAGCACCCACTGGACTGTGGTGAAGTCCAGGGGTATACGCACCGCATTCATCTCACTGATGATCGGCCTTTTCGCTTACCATACAGGAGAGTTCCCCCAGCCCATTACCAGAAATTGAGGCAGGTTCTCACTGATATGGAGGAGAGAGGGATTATCAGGAAGTCGTCAAGTGAATATGCTTCGCCACTGGTGATGGTGTGGAAGAAGGACGGTGGGTTGCGTATTTGCACCGACTTCAGGTGGTTGAATGCCAGGTCTTTAAAGGACGCCCATCCATTGCCACACCAGTCTGACTGCTTGGCTGCCCTTGGTGGCAACTGCCTCTTCAGTACAATGGACCTCACCTCTGGCTTTTTCAACATTCCGATGCACGAAGACGATAAGAAATACACAGCTTTCACGACTCCCCTTGGACTGCATGAATACAACCGCATGCCACAGGGGCTGTGTAACAGTCCGGCATCCTTCATGAGGATGATGACTGGGATCTTTGGGGACATGAACTTCACGAAACTCCTGTGTTATCTTGATGATCTTTTAGTCTTCGCACCATCAGAGGAAGAGGCTCTGTCCAGGCTCCACACAGTGTTTCAGAGGTTACGGGAGAACAACTTAAAACTGGCCCCTAAGAAGTGCCATCTGCTGCAAAAACAAGTCGGCTTCCTTGGTCATGTCATCAACGGTGGGGGTGTGTCCGTTGACCCCACCAAGGTGGAGGTAATTTCTAAAATGAAAGTTCAAGACCTGATGGAGAATGATGAGTGCACGCCCTCTGTTCGGAGGATTAAATCATTCCTTGGCATGGTGTTTTATTATCAGCACTTCATCCCAAACTGTTCCTCCATTGCAAAACCTTTGTTTGCACTAACGGCAGGGCAAAAGAGACGAGGAAAGTTGGCGAAGGACAGGAAGTCTCTCGGTGTCTATCGCAAGCTTACCCCTGCAGATTGGTCGTGGAATGTGAGGTCGCCTTTGACCAGTTGAAAACCATGCTGTTGGAATGTGTCGTACTTGCCCACCCAGACTTCGATGAACCATTTATCTTGTCAGTTGACGCGTCATTGGACGGGCTTGGTGCGGTGCTGTCTCAAGTGCCCCAAGGGGAATCCAAGGCCAGACCTATTGCTTTTGCGAGCAAGACACTCAGTGCATCACAGCGGAAATATCCTGCCCATAGACTGGAGTTCATGGCTTTGAAGTGGAGTGTATGCGATAAGTTTAGCCACTGGCTGAAGGGGCATAGCTTCACTGTTTGGACGGATAATAATCCACTTACTTACCTTCTAACAAAGCCAAAACTTGATGCGTGTGAAGTCCGCTGGGTGTCTAAACTTGCATCGTACAACTTTGATCTCAAACACCTGCCTGGAAGGAGAAATGTGGTGGCCGATGCCCTGAGCCGTGACCCTTTTTCAAAATCCATTGGACGGAGGCTGCTGAAGGAGCCGTATTCCAATCTGATTCAGGTAGCCAATGCAGTGGAGGAGGATTCTGTGCAGGATGTTTTCAGGGTCAGCTGCCAGTCCCAGACCCACAGATCTATAAACAACTCTGTGTGTAATGCGGCCGAGATCAGAGCTCTTTGTCAGGCACACTGTGACTGGGTGGATGCGGCAGAGTTCAGAGCACTCTGTTTAGCCCAACACGTTCAGCAGCTATCAAGTGGTCTGGATCTTTTGCCAGTGCTCTCTGCCCAGGAGCTACAGTTGAGTCAGCAGCAAGACATTGTCATCTCTCAGGTTTTGCCCTTCATTGCCACCAGGAGGCGACCATCTAGGCGAGAAAGGCATGGTGCTGACTCAAATGTACTCAGGTTGTTCAAACAATGGGACAAGCTGGAAGTTCGTGATGGTGTTTTGTATAGGGTGACAAGGGACCCTGTTTCCAAGCAGAAAAGATCCCAGTACGTGTTGCCTCAGGGTCTAAAGGATAAAGCGTTGACAGGCATCCACGATTTGGCAGGTCATCAGGGTCAAGATCGTACTCTTTCACTTGCGAGGCAGCGCTTTTATTGGCCTGATATGGAGAAAGATGTACGGGCGTATGTCAGATGTTGCCAAAGATGTGTGGTTGGAAAAACACCGGAACCTGCTGCTCGTGCACCCCTGGAAAGCATCAAGAGCTCTGCCCCAATGGAGTTGGTGTGCATGGATTTTTGGTCGGCAGAAGACAGCAAGCAGCGATCTGTGGACGTTCTAGTTGTCACCGACCACTTCACCAAACTCGCTCATGCATTCCCATGTCCCAATCAAACAGCAAAGCAGGTCGCAAAGAAGCTCTGGGATAATGTGTTCTGCGTTTATGGTTTCCCTGAAAGGATACATACTGATCAGGGCGCCAATTTCGAGAGCAGTTTGATTGCAGAGCTACTCCGGCTGGCTGGTGTTACGAAATCCCATACAACAGCCTACCACCCAATGGGCAATGGGGGGACAGAGCGATTCAACCGCACTTTGGGCAGTATGCTCCGTACTCTTCCCCTCAAAGAAAAGCACCAGTGGCCTCAACAGATCCAGACCCTCACGTTCGCTTATAACGCCACTGTTCATGAGACTACAGGCTACGCGCCCTTTTTCCTCATGTTTGGGCGTGTCCCTAGACTGCCAGTTGACGTCATGTTCAAGCAGGGGTTGAATGACCCTGGAGTCGTTGACTATGACTCGTACGGCAAGTCTCTGCTTTCCTCCTTGCAAAGTGCTATGGAGATCGCCCAGAAACACTCATCAGCCGAGCAGCAACACCAGGCCCGGCAATACAACAGACGTGTCAAGGGTACTTCCCTGTCTGTAGGTGATCGTGTTCTGGTGGCAAATAAGACAGAACGTGGGAAGAGAAAGTTGGCCGACAAGTGGGAGGATGGGGTGTACACAGTTGTGGGTGCGAATCCCAGCATCCATGTCTACAAAATACAAGATGCAAATGGACACACAAGAGTTGTGCATAGGAATCTGTTACTTGAGGTCAACTTCCTGCCACTCCCTGGGATGTGTCAAGATGAATCTGAACATGCTGGTGACGTGTCATTGGAAAGTGAGGAGTCTGATCAGGAAGATTGCGACTCTGGTGATGAAACAGCTATTATGGTTGGAGTGATGCCTCAGGAAGACACTGCACAGGACTTGTCATGCTCTGGGGATGAGACGGAGCCTGCAGTCTTGTCGCCTGGAGACTGTCCCGAGTCTAAGTTGGCTGATTCACAAGAACTAGTCCCATCCAGTCCAGTTCCTAGTCCTGCTAGGGTCATTGTTGACAGTCCATCCACTGCACCTGCACCACATGTTGACACCTCAGTTCGCACTGACTCACACTCACACAGTGGAGCGGATAGCCACGTTAGGACACGTGCAGGGAGACTGGTGAAGTCAGTTAACAGATTGATAGAGTCAATGATTCAGAAACCATTCCAAAAGGGTCCAAATATTTTATTTAGTGACTATTGAGCTTTAACATATGTTGAAAGTTTGTATGCACTGAGATTTTTGGTTGAGTGCCACAATTTGAGTGATAATATGTGTACAAATGTCTACAGGATAATATTTTCTGAGGTCAAGTGTTGTGTGGCGTACTAGGCGTCACATTAATTTAGGGGAATTTAGAGACCTGATCAACCTCTTTCTTTCCTGAACCTCGTATTTGAGGTAACTTTTAAGTTAACTGTGGACTAGGTCTACCTTTTCACTTGTGCCAGTTTGTGTCAGTAGTAGACATTTTCCTCCTGTAAGACATTCCTCAATCAGGATGTTGGTGAATTTCAGGAGGGGTGAATGTAACCAGGTTGAAATTATATTTTCTTTTTTTTTGTTGAAACTTCACCAAATCCTGATAAATATTGAATAATATGTGTTTTATTAAGTTCATAACCTGTTTTGTACGGTTTACAGTATATTCAAACTGTAGTGTTAATACCTGTACTGTCGCTTTAAGAGGTCTCAGTATTACGACGTCAACTCTGCGCCTCTCTCAGTTCGCGCTTTGCTCACTGAGAGGAGGTAATGATTTTTCCGCTGGTTATCATTAAGAGTTTATTTCGTTTTGTAGATAATATAATATAACCATATGCAGTTATAAAGTGAATGCTAGTCTTAAGAGTGTAAACATGCAGCCGTGTTGTCAAAATGTAAGCCCTGTAAATACACTTTTGCAAGTTATACGGGAGACACATGTTTTTCAGTGCTACGGGGTTTCCTGTGTGTTTATTTGCTAATAGGAGACTGACAAACTACGTGTGTGGAAGAGACTGCATGTTAAAGAGCATTTTTCTGTTTTCTACTGATTTGTACAGGTATGTGTATTCAGTTAGTTCATTATTTACACAAATATTTTACTGGTTGTGTTTAACATTCTGAAAACCATCTGTAATCAAATGTATTGGAAATGTATTTTATTTCATTTTATTTTTAAAGTCATCTAAATCACTCTTGTGTTAACGTAGGAGCTATGTTAACTTAGATTGTGTATGTAAGTGTAAATTAGCGCAGTTCGCGCTTTGCTCACTGAGAGGAGGAGACTGACAAACTACGTGTGTGGAAGAGACTGCATGTTAAAGAGCATTTTTCTGTTTTCTACTGATTTGTACAGATACCACTGATATACAGCTTGTATTAAAGGAGCAACCAGTAGCTGTTTGTAGTCCGGGTCCTTCCTTCAATCAGCACAGTCAAAATCACAGAACACAACGCAGATCACGCAGAAGTCAACGGATGTGCATTTAGCCAGAAATACGGCAGACCACGCACACCCGTTACATGAGCAAATGCCACGTTATGGATAAGGAGGAGCTGGGGAGGTGGCGGGCAGCAGAAGCGAGCAGCAGCATGTATGAGCAAAGCTGAATGAGCTTTAAATAGGGCGCCTTGTTTGAGCTTGGCCATTGAGCAGCGAGGGGAGTTACCCAGCTAATGCGGCTCAGCTGGAGCAGATCAGCTGGAGCAGAACAGCTGATGGGAGGTGTTGTTAGCAAATAGCATTAGCAGCATCTTGACTATCTGGCCTGCCAGAACTGACTCTGACGCTCAATTTGGTAACACTTTATTTTACAGTGTCCTTGTTACACGTTACATGTTCACGAGTTCACATCTACATATAATTATTATGTTAAAGGTTATGCGTACTTGGCGTGCTGTCCGGGTGGAGGGCTCCGAGCTCGGAAATTCTGCCCGAACCCAGAGTATTCCCCCGTTGGTAAGAGTAGATGGAACTAGAGATGGAACTAAAAGTGAGGAGATGGGGTGGAGGTGGGATGCTGATAAACTGTCAAGGAACAGAGGAGGGTTCTGCTGTTATTTATCTTGTCCTGAGTTGATTACTGATTGATCTCCACTTGTGCTGATTGGGTTAATTATCTGCACCTGCTCCTCCCGAACCTTGTTAATAAAACATCATTTGTTACTATAGACCTTATGCGCCATAGAATTTTGTCTTTGAACTTTCGTTTTTGCGGTAGCCGTGTATATTTCTATGGCATAGCTGTAGAAGAGGCGCTGGTAAAGTGGATTTACTTACTGTAGAGTTAACTAAAGTTATCATGAGCATTGTAATGTTTGAAGCGGATGTCATAAAAATGTCAGTAGACCGGAAGATTTTAAAACGAGCGGTTCATTCGTAAATCCGTAAGATCTTACCTTCATAGTGGGGAAATACAAACTGGAAGACAGAACACAATGAGCGCAGTCCTGAAAAGCGGCGGGGTACATAAGATCTATAGTAATAATTATAAATTATGCATAATTACATGCTATACCAATCCCTAATCCTAACCCAATAGTAAGTATATGTACTTAATATTACTCAATACTGAATGTAAAATATACACTGTATCAAAGACACCTTAAAATAAAGTGTAACCAAAGTGTAACCTGTCAGTTAATGGGAACCCAGAAGGATAAGGTAAGTGACCCCGCAACAAGGAATTTTGTTCGGTAACACTTTATTTGAAGGGGTGTGCATAAGACTGACATGACACTGTCATAAACATGACATAACACCTGTCATGAACATGAAGGAGTCTTTATGAATGTTTATGACTGTTGTCATTAAGTGTCATTCGGTAAATTATGACACTTTTAATGCAAAGTTGACATTGTTTAAAATGTCTTTGTTATGACAACTTGACATTAACAAAGACAAAAATGTCTTTGTTATGACAACTTGACATTACCCAAGACAAAAATGTCTTGATTATGACAACTTGACATTAACAAAGACATAAATGTCTTTGTTATGACAACTTGACATTAACCAAGAAATCAAAACCTGTCAACCTGTCACAAATATGTCATAACAGGTCTAATTATCAAACTTAAAGCATTTCGCTGTGTAATAACCCTTAATGACATCTTTAAAACTAGTACAATGTGTTCCACTTTACTTGAGGACAGGCAATATTCATGACACAGTTATAATGGTGTCATGACGGCCAAAGTTGTGACAGGTTGACAGGTTATGATTTCTTGGTTAATGTCAAGTTGTCATAACAAAGA
This sequence comes from Chrosomus eos, assembly GCA_036326025.1. Lineage (NCBI taxonomy): Eukaryota > Metazoa > Chordata > Actinopteri > Cypriniformes > Leuciscidae > Chrosomus > Chrosomus eos. The sequence goes on from CM070835.1 coordinate 32,483,060, forward strand.
CATTTCTGCCTTTGTTAATGTCAAGATGTCATAATCAAGACATTTTTGTCTTGGGTAATGTCAAGTTGTCATAACAAAGACATTTTAAACAATGTCAACTTTGCATTAAAAGTGTCATAATTTACCGAATGACACTTAATGACAACAGTCATAAACATTCATAAAGACTCCTTCATGTTCATGACAGGTGTTATGTCATGTTTATGACAGTGTCATGTCAGTCTTATGCACACCCCTTCAAATAAAGTGTTACCTTTTGTTCTACTCAATCAGCAAGATCCTTGTGAATTACATGATTTTTTGATTGAGAACAGCAGACACTTTATAGGTGGTTCAGACCGACAGTCACATGTAAATAGTACATAGGAACCGGTCCCTGCAAAGGCCAACCACAGCAGACCATGAACAGGTGTTAAATGAAATCTCGACAGCCAAACAAATGCTGCTGAGACCTAGGCTGACATCTCTCCATCATGCTGCTGTGTAGGTGGAACAGGATGATTGAATCATCTGTGCTCCCTGGGGCGGCTGAATCATGCGGGTTACCCAGGCGGGTCACTCTATCGCCCCACTGCTGTTTACAATGAGAAAATGGGATTGAAAGGCCACTGACAACAGCAGTAAACAACAGATAACAGTGTTTTTAATCCTTTACATTTGTTTACAAACAACATTATAGTCCATTTTTATAATAACATATTTTCTCAGTTACCTGGGTGTTTCGAATTTCTAGTCCTGCTAGAATCTATCTATAGCACTAGGGATGTGCCCAAAGCATATACAAATGTAAAGCGAAGCGAAGAATATCTTATTTGTTAAGATACAGATAATAATTCCAAAATGATTAGTAAATTCAAATGAATAATATAAAAAGTCAATCATTGTGCTTGCTCGGTAACTTGAGATGACAGCACAATTTTTTAGATAAATAACTACAATTTCAACGCAATATTGAGTGTGTAAAGTGAATCTGTGCAAACTCATAAATGTAAATGAGCACAAAGCAATCGAATAGCCTTTCACACTGATTTCCTTTAAGGGCTGCCCTGAAAAGTTTGCTAGAAGCATAGAACTACATAAGCAGAAGCCTCATTCTTTAATATGTATGTATTATTTTGGACATAGCCTCTGTGTTAGTTCTCAACCGTTTAGCTGGTTACTCGCACAGCACATCTGTATGCGGCAGTGGTTTTACTGTACTGTCTTGGATAATAAACCAGCCGGCCGATCACCAAACGAGTCTGGCGCAGATGTATTTCATGTTTTACATGTATGAATGAAATTATGAAGAATGGGGAATTGGAGATTTGTGTTGTTCATGGGTATCGCAAGCTGTTTTTTCAATGGCTTACAAATTAGTGGTGGGGACAAAGCCGCAATTTGGCAAAACATGGTGGGGACATAAGCCTATGCTTCAAAACAATTACAGTTTAGTGTTATTGTTTTAATTTTGCCATTACAGTGACATCTAATGTCATCTGTTATTTTAAGCCCTTGATCTAATGCAATTTTTGTATGTATAATCAAAATAGAGGTACTGATAATGCTGTGCTAACTATGATGAATTGAGTATGTCATCATTTGCAAAACCCAATGCATATGCCAGAATTCTATTTTTAGATTTTAAATCAGCAAAAAAATGAGTTTCGGTATTTTGTTAGAACGGTTGATATGGGTGTCAATGGGCACCTGGTATTCTGGATTAAAGATTGAAAAATTGTATTGCTACGAACACAGAGGGTATAATGGTCCGCTGTCAGATGAATGCGTTGGTAATAAAGAGAAGTGTCCTATGACCTTGTGATGAGGTTTAGTATTTGGAAGGAAGAAGACAGGGTCTGCTTGACTGGAACTCATATGTTTTATTGTTCAAACTCAAAACCATAAACAAAACAAAAGGCGAGCCCACAGCCATTCACCGTAGCCCATGCAGGGACGAGAACACATCAGCAATCTCTGCCTGTAAACTGGCCACATCAGTGAGCTGGGAGGGTGAAAGGTATCTCCTCCTGGGGCCCGCGTGTGAGATTGCCTTTTTGTGTTTGCCTCTGGCCCAAGAACTTCCTCTCTGCTCACCACCGTCGCCAGCATCACTGATTCCACCTCCCTCCAACTTTTAAGGAGATTGAGATGGTAAATCTGATGTACACAGTTCATGTCTGTTTGCATTATCTCATATTTGAGATCCCCAACTCACCGTGTGACCTCAAAGGGTCCTTGCCACTTCTCGAGTAATTTAGAGCTAGAAGTTGGGAGCAATACAAGCACTTTATCTCCCAGTGCAAATTCACAAAGTCTAGTTCCCCCTGTTGTATAGCCATCTTTGTTTGTCCTGAGCCTGTAACAAATTCTCCATAGAGAGCTGCCCCAACGTGTGGAGTTTTGTTCTCAGGTCCAGTAGATACTGAATTTCATTCTTACTGTCCAAAGGTCCCTTCTCCCAAGTCTCCCTAAGGACATCTAACACCCTGCATGGTTGACGTCCATAGAGAAGCTCAAAGTGGAAAAACCCTGTGGAGGCTTGAGGGACCAGCAAACAAGAGGGGTTCTAGCCATTTGTCCCAATTTTTTGGCGTCTTCCTGAACGAACTTCCGAATCATGGTTTTGAACGTGTGGTTAAATCGTTCCACCAGGCCGTCCGTTTGTGGGTGATAGACGCTGGTGCAAATCATTTTAATGCCCAACAATTCGTAAAGTTTGCAAACAGTCCATGACATAAACGCTGTGCCTTGATCGGTTAGAATCTCTTTCGGGATTCCCACCTGTGAGATTAACTGAAACAGCGCACCCGCTATGCTCTTTGCTGAAATACTGCGTAGTGGCACTGCCTCTGGGTATCGCATTGCATAATACACCAGAACTAATGCAAAGCGATGTCCCGTGCAGATCGTTCTAATGGCCCAATGAGGTCCATGCCAATTCGATCGAAGGGGATCTGCATAAGAGGAAGTGGGCACAATGATGCTTGCGGAGTGGCCTGTGGATTTACCAACTGGCAGTACCGACAAGACGTGCACCATCTGCGTACGTTCTCGTGAATGCTGATTGTCCCAAATGCCTGGCCATTGGATTACAACGAGTCGCATGAAAAAGCATTTCCCGACGGCTTTTTGGTACAACTGAGTCGTATCTTGTCTTGGGTGACCAAATACACATATGGGTTTGGCCAAAGAGGAATCTCAACATATGGGCACCTAGCCCAGCACAGGGGCTGACCAACTGGGCATAATTACGAGTGCTACTCCTAGCGTCGCAAGTCTCTGCCACATCTGACTCATGAGGGTGCTGGAGGAACTCCCACCAGGGATTGCCAGTAGTTGGGCAACTCACCTAGGCAGCAGGTGACCGTTTCTGACTGTAGGACAGGATAATCCTTGTTCAGCAATGAGGTGAACAGATAGCCCCTGAACTTGGGGGGGCGCGGGGTGAACTGAATCTTGTAACCGAGTCTGATGGCCCAAATGAGCCAGCGAGATGGTCTTGAAAGCGCTAGCCAGGCCTCCAGAGACCATATAAGCGGTCAGATGGACCTCCCGGACCACACGAGCAGACTCTCCCAGTGCTGTTTTGACAAGCCTGCAGCGTGCACAGAGGAAAGCCCTTTTAGTAGCAACCACCACTGATGCTCCATCACACCAACACTTGCTTGACGAGCTTCTTCCATCTCGTAGCACACTCGTTGATGATTGCAGAGCAAAGGCAAAAACAAAAGCTCAGCTGGGAAGTGAAAGACTGTAGTGCAAAAGCTGGGGCTCTGCCCCACCTGCCCTAACTGATGAGCAGCTGCTAATATATTGTATTGTATTTACAGATATTGGCTTCACTACACATCCCTTTAGTCAAATGCCTTCTTTTTCCTGCTCCTCTTCCTCCTCCAGAACCCCTTCTCTCCCTCCATCCTCAGTATAGTCTTGTTTAATTTGGTTTTCATTGTCTCCATTTTGCCTAAAGACATCCACACACTACAAGATAATCAGGCCTATTTTGGGCCCAATTCTCCCCTTCTGACAATCTTAGGTAAAGTCCAGATTATCTTGATGGTTCTACAGATTATCATGTTGAATTGGTTGAATATTTACAGTCCGAAACCATGTTGTGTGGGGGGAACCCCAAGGATAAATGCGCACACACTCTGTTGATTATCACGTGGAATGAAACAATTCTAAATCAGAAAGCGAGCTGATGAAAGATGGAAGCCTAACACGACTTCATCCAAACCTTTTTCTTTCTTTTTTTTTTTACGTGAATTTTTGGTAGAAATCAGTCCAAACATTATTATCGTGATTTCTTCTTGCCCCTTGTTTACTCTAAAGTCACGTTTGACCACAAGAGATTTCCTATGTTCACAGTCGGGAATCTGTTAGCGTGTGGTCTGCTGTCTTGGTCACATTCACAAACTCCAGTCACACTATTGTTACGATCCTGGTGTTTGTCTTTTGTTTTGGATGGACTTTTATGTTGAATGAAGTGTATTTTCAGTTCTCATTGTTTTTGTGCTCCCTTCCTGCGTTTGATGTTTCTCTGATAGTTTCTATAGTTATCATCATTAGTTATCTGTCATTAATTATCTTTGATTTCTCTGTGTATTTAAGCTTGGTGCTTTTCAGTCGTGTTTTGTTAGTCGTTATCTGATTGTATTTGTGTACTGGGTTGAGGGTTCCTGGATGTTCCTGTTTTTTCCTCCTTGTTCCCTGGATTATGTTCCTGTTTTCTCGTGTGGACTCGCATGGTTTTCTGGTTTGGATTATCTGTTTTTTGCCTTTTGTTATTTAAGTTGTGATTGCATTTGGCCTCATCTCTTTGAACCCATTACAACTATAGGATCAAAACTGGGTTTCGTTTTATTTTGATGGTCCCTTTAACACATACTGTTGAGTATAACAAGTAACGTTACAACTACATGTCTAACTCTCATTAAGAGTGTTAGTAGTGTATTAGTAGACTGGTAGGGTTAGGGTTAGAATAAGTTGACATGTACTTGCAAAGTTACTTTGTGGCGAGGGGGGCGTGGTTCAGCGAGGTCTGTAGCGGGAGAGCAAGCGTGAAGCCGAGCGGTGAGTAAGTGGGTCAAGTTCAAATGAGTAACACCTGTTTGTGATTTCAGTGATTGGCGTGATGAGACCGCATATAAGCGGGCCGTGCTGACAGCGGTTAGAGAGAGAGACTGGAAGCTCGTGCATGCTGTCCTTTGTGTCTACAGATTGTCCAGCCGTCGGATTACAGTGAGCCGCCTGAAAAAGCATTTCCCGGCGGCTCTTTGGAACTAACAACTGAGTTGTATCTTGTTTTGTTTGAGTGTCCTGGGTCACCCGATACAACTTATCTTTTATGACGGCAAAATAAGGATATGAGAGCGGTTGGTCTGGGTGGATAGGCTGTCCGTCGATCACACGGACCTGATCAAACGCATTTTTAAGCGTTTCATCTCGGGACTGTTCCAGAGGAAAATCATCGCGCTCAAAAAGGATTTCCCTTTCTGAGGCGCTCCGTTCCTCTGAGACAGACCCCGAGGGTCCCGGCACAGCCTCCCCAACCTGCACCAGCGCTCTCTTCTCCTGCCTTTTTATCCCAGAAGCACCCGTACATAAGTAAGCCAATAATGTTTTAAACCCCGGCCAATTGGTACCCAAAATCAACGGGTGCTGGAGGTGCTGGTTAACTGCCACCTCGACACTATGCTTTTTCCCCCGAAATTGGATAGTGACTGGCACTAAGGGGTAATCCACCACCTCACCGTGTACACACCGCACCTTAACCACGCGGCTCTTATCCAATGCCATTGGCTGAATCAAGCTTTGATGGATGGAGGTCTGGTTACAACCTGAATCCACCAAAGCTTGATAAGTACCCCCCTTTACACTTACTGGTATTTGGTACAACCCAGCTTGATCGGGGGCAACCCGTGGCGCGTCGGGGACCCTGACCAGCGTTCCGACCTTCATCACCGGACACCTATCGATGAAGTGCCCAGGGTCCCCGCAACGCCAGCAGGCCGGCCCAGGCCTCGCCGCCACCCCAGGGGCGGGAAGTGGGTCAGGTGATTGACGCGAGGAGACCGCAGGGCCCGGTGCTGGCGGACTGCCAGCCATCACTGGGGTTCCCCGAGGCAGTGGACGCGGACCCGGGGCCAGCTCAGCAGTGCCGGTCCTCCAACGGGGTGTCGGGCGAGGTATGAAGCCGCCTCGGGACCTGGGAGCAGGGACAGGGCGAGAAAGAGAAGAAGGGAGAGAGAGAGAGAGAGATGTCGGTAGAGGTTTGCCGACCCCTGGGCACGCCACCAGCTGGTCCTCTGCCAATTGGATGGCCTGATCGAGTGACGTCGGGCGGTGGCACTGGACCCACTGTGCTGTCTTCTTTGGCAGGCGGGCGATAAACTGTTCCAGAACCACCAACTCGATGACCCCCTCGACGTTGCGGTCCTCAGCCACCAGCCATCTGCGACATGTGTCCCGGAGCTGTTGAGCAAAGATGAAGGGCCGGCCGGATTCCCCGAACTCCATAGAGCGAAACTGCTGACGACTCTGCTCCGGGGATCGACCGACCCGCTGCAGAATGGCACTTTTCAAGTCCTCATAGATTAGGAGGTTGCGGACTGGCAACTGCTGAGCAGCGATCTGTGCTTCCCCTGAGAGCAGTGGGATCAAACGCAGGGGCCAGTCCGCGGGCGGCCAGCTCCCGGCCTCGGCCGACCTCTCAAAGAGGTCCAGGAATGCCTCCGGGTCGTCCTGGGGACCCATCTTATGGAGGGGAAGGGCCGTGGCCGGAGCTGACGATGTGGAAACCCGGGCCTCCCGGTCTAGCCAGCTCCGGAACTGCCGGCGGTCTTCATGCTGAGTCTGGACGAGTGCCTCAAAGCGGCGCTGTTGCTGCTCCTCCATCTTCAGCAAAGCATCTTGATGCTGTTGGTGTAGTCCCGCGAGCGCGTTAATGATATCCGCGAATGGTGTTGCCAGAGTTGGTCTGGCGGTGGCCTCTCCTTCCATCCCGGGTTTCGGCACCAGTGTGATATAACTCAATTGTTCGTATAGGGGTGATGGAAGAAAACTCAGGATCGGCGAAGAGTGAAGCTCGTGCACCTTTATTAATGATAATCTTTTCACTGCGCTCTCTGGCGCCTTCACAATAAACTCAAAATCAAACACTCAATCCACATGGAAAAGAAGACTCTTTCTGCTGGCTACAGTTTCTCAGGATGCCGGTGAAGCAACACTCTTTCCACTAGTCACGACTGGACAATCTGTAGACACAAAGGACAGCATGCACGAGCTTCCAGTCTCTCTCTCTAACCGCTGTCAGCACGGCCCGCTTATATGCGGTCTCATCACGCCAATCACTGAAATCACAAACAGGTGTTACTCATTTGAACTTGACCCACTTACTCACCGCTCGGCTTCACGCTTGCTCTCCCGCTACAGACCTTGCTGAACCACGCCCCCCTCGCCACATACTTATAGTCAGTAGAATGTCTGTTGAAGAAACACTACATGCCTATAGACTGAACACGTAATATGCATGTGTGTGATGTCACCATTTTCACAAGTTTGTGTTTTTGTAGTTTACACCAGGGGCGTAGGCAGAATTTTATTTATCAGGGTTCCGTCTTAAAATGAGGGGGCAACTTATATATATATATATATATATATATATATATATATATATATATATATATATATATATATATATATATATATATATATATATATCTTATCACCTATGAATTAAACAGCTTAACACCTGCACACATTTAAAACAGCAGATTTACTTAACCGTTTCAGCAGAACAGACATAACAGCCTACAACATAGTCTACGGGTCAAACGTGCGGTCATCCCGAAAGAGCTGGTTTAAAAGCACCCCTGGGTTTTACAGGTTGCTTTATATGCCTTATATTTACAAATGGAAAGGGAATAAGATTTGCTGGCTTGGTGTCTGATGCATGACCTGCGGAGGTGTTTACAGTCTGTGAATCCATCACAGATGAACGCTTTTTCTGTGCATGGATCGGGAAAATACAGACATGCTTTGCAAAACACAGCATTATTTGTTGAACTATATTCAAGCCATGGGAATTCATTGTACCATTTTGGGGAAAAGCAAAGAGCTCATAGTAAGCTGAAGCAGACTCAGATGTAGATGGCACATTTTCTCCTTTTTGCTTATCTTTACGAGCAAAGATGACAGTGTAGGTTACACACGTCACATAATCAAATCAAGTTTGAAAACAGCCGCATGTTACCGCGCAGCATTTTGATTAGTCAATCTATCAAATAGACTAACAAATCAACAATTTCTTATTTTTCTTTATTTTATTTTAAGCAATCAGAAATCCGAGGGGGCCGGACATGTAAATGAGTGGCTACGCCACTGGTTTACATTAAAAAAATATATATATATATATTTTTTTGTCACGGTTGCAGTGCGAGGTAGCCTGGTAATACCAGACTCTGCTACTTCACTTTGCTTCGTAGACAGAGTCTGGCATAGCATAATAGAGAAGTGTTTTCTCTCTCGCTAGGGGGCGATTTCTGAAGTTTAAAATCATTGGTTAACCGTAAGCCAATGAGATAAGTTTATTTATGACGTATGTTATGCGCTGACACAGCCGCATCGAACCACAGACATCATGCATCGAACTCAAATCTATGATCGAACTTCCACCTGCTGTAAACACTTGATGATGCGAGCGAAATACCGGAGTGAACATGGCTGTGAACGACTTTTTTGATCGGTGAGTGATGTAATAGAATGACTGCTGCGCTTTGACAGGGCGCAAACGAGCAGAGAGAGAGAGAGAGAGAGCCGAGCGCGCACTCTCAGGTCTTCAAACAACACGAGCACGGTCTTGCTCTCTCTCCCTCGCAAATATTAATCAAAATCAATCGACAAGATAGTAAAAGATCGGAAGACCGCGGTTTCACGTGGAGCATTTGGAGATTTTTAGAGATTAGAGACTCTAGGAACAACATCTCAATGAACAACATCTCAACACTAAATTATAAAGGCCTGTCTCATATAGACGCCTGTCTCAAATACAAGCCGGTGCAGTTAGATGATTTGGACAAATAAAAGCCTGGGCTATTATTTGAAGTTTTACGGTATTTAAAACCTGGAAAAGAAAGGAGACACTGACCTGTCAAAAGGCTCCCCAGTTTCTCGCTGACGATCGGCAATAGTTGATAAATTAAACTTTTCCCAAAGGGAGTAGGGCCACAACATCACCTCCATTCAAAATGTTTAATACACACTCTTCTTCTTCGGGCTTCAGTTTGCTAATGCCGGGAATATTCTCCACAACAGAGCGAATTGCATCCGCGTCTCCATATCCGCGGTCGTTTTCGATTTCTCTGACCTAACTCTTAAACTCGGCGCTTAGCGACTACGTCACAGCTTTCAGCCCGCCTTCTGTTCGTTGATTGGCCCGGCTGTTTTCAGGCCGGAGGAAAACTGAAAGATAGGCTGCTATCTCAGACTGACTACAGGAGCGAAATGAAATTAGCGGAAGTAGGAAGTCTGACGTAGTCAGGCTCAAGGCAAATTTATACTTCTGCGTCGAGTGTACGCCGTAGTGTAGGGCGTAGGCTACGCACGTAGGCGATGCCATCGTGAGCATTTATACTTCTGCGTTTAGGTCTGCGTTGCTCTGCAGTACAGCGCCGAAACACTAGTTGGCAGCGGAGGGTTTTAATGTTCCACTGTGTTTAGATTCCGCGCGGTTCCTAGAGAAGAAGAAGATTCCTCGCGACTGTTTTGAGTTTAGGCTACTACAAGCAATGGCGATTGAAAGAGAGCGGATCACATTGGAGTTGGAGCTTATCGAGGTGGAAAAGCAGTAAGTTTTTAGTTTTTTTAACAGTTTCGCTGTACTTAGAATTTAAAAATGGCGGGCGGTGCAGAAAAACACGCCGGAAATGCGTAGGAGGAAACGCGATGCTACCAAGCCGACCAATCACAGATCTTGCGGTCCGCGTCGCCGCGACGCGTAGTTACATTTTTGAGGAGGTGCGCGTCAGGTTACGGCGAAGGGTACTGCGAAGGGCACGCGTCTGTGCGTGTGCTACGCCGTACCTACCGCGCGCACCCGACGCAGAAGTATAAATTGGCCTTAAGTGCGAGGAGGTGTAGGTGTGAACATGACAGGAAGGAGATTTAACAAAGAAAAATATAAAAAAACGTGGTAACTTTCCACTGAAAAAGACTCATGGTACGTCTCAATCAGTTCTCTTGCTCCCTAGGTCATGAATCAGCATATCGTGTACATCAATTCAGGCGCCGGTAACTCACTACACATTGGGACACTGATGGTGATTGTTCAGACAACAGATATGTTCTTGTCTGTGTTTATGCCAAAATAATTTAAATAATGGTTTGCTTTTTTCACTTAAATCACTTGAAGAGTGAGTCACAGAATCATTTATTCAACCGTTTCATTCAAAGCAGCTGATTCATTCAGTAATGAAACACCGCTGTGTGTTCTCGGAAACGCACAACAGTTCTGCTATATGTCAAGTCAAGTCAAGTCAAGTCAAATATATTTATATAGCGCTTTTCACAATACAGATTTTATCAAAGCTGCTTCACAGTATCAATCAAAACAACTTAACAATGTTTATTTATTACTGGAAAAAAAGACATCCAAGTTTGGTAGAGCTAATCAATGGTATGATTGGTTAATTAATTTGAATATCCCCAACTGAGCAAGCCAAAGGCAACAGTGGCAAGGAACCGAAAAACTCCATCAAGTGACCTAATGGTGTCCTAAAACTCCACCTAATGACCCAATGGAGAAAAAAAAAACTTGGGAGAACCCAGGCTCAGTCGGGGGCCAGTTCTCAGGGGCGGCAGTGGTTCAGTGGTTCATGTAGATTGTCTACAAACCGAAAGGTTGGTGGTTCAATCCCCGGTTCCACCTGACCAAGTGTCGAAGTGTCCATGAGCAAGACACCTAACCCCAGCTGCTCCCAACGAGCTGGATGGCGCCTTGCATGGCTGACACCGCCGTCGGTGTATGAATGTGTGAGTGAATGGGTGAATGAGAGGCAAAATGTAAAGCGCTTTGGTGGCCATTGGGTCTATGAAAGCGCTATATAAATGCAGTCCATTTACCATTCTCCTCTGGCGTTCATGAACTAGAGGCCGAATTTACAGTAACTGTAAGATAAAAATTTATATGAATGCCTGGCTAAATAGATGCGTCTTTAGTCTAGTTTTAAACTGGGAGAGCGAGTCTGAGCAACGAACAATATCAGGAAGGCTATTCCAGAGCTTCGGAGCTAAATGTGAAAATCCTCTGCCTACTTTGGTGGATCTGGATATCCTAGGAATGACCAGAAGCCTCGAATTTAGTGATCTTAAAGAGCGCGATGGATTGTAGGGCGATAGAAGATCCGTTAAATAGACTGGAGCTAAACCATTTAGAGCTTTATAAGTCAAAAGCAATACCTTGTAATTAATACGGAACTTTATAGGTAAACAATGAAGTGATGATAAAATCGGTGTTATATGATCATATTTTCTTGATCTAGTAAGAACTCTAGCGGCTGCATTTTGGACTAACTGTAGCTTGTTTAGTGAAGATAATAAACCAACTAATAAAGCACAATTTATAGTATATATTTCTGAAATAGAGCAAAAACTTTGTTTGAAATTGTGTCTAAAATGTATGTCACTTAATACTATCTTTTGTTTATTGTAACTGATTTAATTTATATGAAATTTATATCACAATGAAACCATGCTCATATTTGAGAAAACAGCACTCTTGATCTTGCTTAATTATATATCATATCTTATTATATATATAAGACAAGATCTCTACAAGTACTCTTTTGGAATCATATCTTGAATTTTGTGGCCATTTATATTAATTTTGGTGAAATATTTGACCTACAAACCCGCAGTTTTGGTCGTAACTGGTCTTAAAATGAAATGTCCTCTTAGACAAGTCACACTCCACAATCACCATACCTGCACCTTTCTATTTAAGCTCACCAGTCAGTTCACCATTGTCTCGTTGTTCAACACTGAACACTTACCTGACTACTCACCTGTGGAAATCTACCTGTGCAATTCTGTCTCGAACTGTCAATTCTTAAAGTCTTCCGGTTTTTCTCTCATTCATTCATCATCACCACCTGCAACAGATAAGAACTGTCACTTTCCTGCCAGTATCACCATATCTGCAATCCAGTTTATCTTCTGCTCATACGTCCCTTATGTCACTCAAACTCAGTTGGGAATTTACCTGTGTTTGCAATCTTCTGTTCCATGATATCTGGTTAATGGTTCATGTTAACAAATGCATTCATGTTTGGTAAATGGTAAATGGACTGCATTTATATAGCGCTTTCACAGACCAAAAGGCCACCAAAGCGCTTTACATTTTGCCTCACATTCACCCATTCACCCATTCACATTCATACACCGACGGCGGTCACCCGTCGGTATATACAATACAACCTTGTATTTACCTTGTTATTTTTTTTACAGTTTCAAGGGATTTCAAAATGGTTACAGTTGAAATGGTTAAAGTTATGGTTTACTCTTTGTTTTACCTGAAGAAAACTGAGTTGAAACTCTTAAAGCACATGTGTTTGATAGTATGCTAAAGAAATATAAATTTATCAGCTGAATATAACCAAACATCTTATACAAGTTTATGTAAACAAAATTACGAGAGAATACACAAGAAAGATTGGGACACAATGATTTATGTGTACTACAGAGGGAAATAATAATAAAGACATTTTTGCTGTTGTTGTAGGATTAGCTTGCCGGCTTAGATGATTAACTGAAGAAATAGATCTAAGAAATAGATCCGGCAATTGATACAATCATGACAGAAATTAATGTGAAGAGTAAAATTGATGGAAACAGGGATATTGTCATTAATTATAAATTCATCTTTACAGTGCTAAAAATCAACGTAAACCATTTGTTATGCCTGTATATATTCCACCGAATCTGTTGTTAACAGGCACAAGAGTGTGTTTAGAGACTTGTTTCATAGCATGCGATTGTTTCTTAAACCGAAGGGAAGAATGTGGCAAATGAAACGGCTCTCTCAGCTTCCCGCTCGCGCTCGGATCCTGCTGGGATATTGGGTTTGTACACAGATTTATCCATGTCCTGTTGGGAAAGCTGAGGGCACTTACCTGCCTTTGAAATATTGTGTCTGTGCATCCCTGTGTCGAGTGGCCAGTGTGAGGTCTGTGTCTAATCCACGTGTAGACTGAAGAGTGACCGAGTCGTATGAAGCCATGTAGCGTACAGCAGGAGGGAGGAGAGAACGCTGTCTTTCTTATGCTTGTTACCGTTCGTCATAAGAACCTGTTTCAGCTTCTGTTGCAATAGCCTGTTAGAGTTTCTGGCCTTAGTCGACGAAACATTTGTGTAGTAAATGAACGCTTAATTTATGCTAAAATTTTACTCATAATTCACTGAAATAAAACAAATGTTTAAAATATTTGAAAGAATGTGCTATATCCATTCATTTAGAAAATTACACAAAGATCTACTTCTTCAGTTAATCATCTAAGCAGGAAAGCTAATCCTACAACGAAATTTTTTTCCTCTGTAGTACACATAAATCATTGTGTTCTTTCTTGTGTATTCTCTCATAATTTTGTTTACATAAACTTGTATAAGCTGTTTGGTTATATTCAGCTGATAAATTGACATAGCTGTCTTTAGCTACTGTAAAACGTTATTGTTGTAGAGAAGACCATTTTTAATCTTCTGTTAATTTCAGCTCTAAGACTGAACAGAATATATGTAAATTATGACAGATTTTATTTCAAAGTTGTCAATTACTTTTTGTAATTTTCAGTTAGAATGTATACAGAGTTTTAATTCATAAATTATATTTACTAGATTTTAACTCTAAAACACTGAGCAGTAAATGCTCTTACTGTCAGACCACATTGTGTTCAAGTTACGCATGCATTTTTCATTATAAGACACTTCTTGAATAAACTCTTGAAGTGATTTGATTCAGCCCTATTATCTCTTTTTAGCTTTCTAATCTGTTGTATTAGAAATGTCTTAGTATGCATTACGTGACACCTTTTTCAAACACACTATAATATCTAGGTTAAGATGTTTTATTCTGATTTGTATCAGAGCAACTATAGCCGCGTTTCCACCGCAGGAACTTTACCCAGGAACTAGGAACTTTGGGCTGGTACTCAGTGTGTTTACACCATAGGAACCAGGGTCTAAATGAAGTTCCGGGTAGATATTTCCCCCTCCGAAAGTCCCTGCTCTCGAGGTAGTACTTTTTCAAAGTTCAGGAACTTTCGCGGGTGGGGCTTGTGCGCTGCCGAATTATGATTGGATAACTCCGCGATTTTTAGAATCTATTGCAGTTCGTGGCTTCATGCAGTAATGAAGTTCCATGCAGTAAGAGTTGTCTGTCTGCAAATATAGAATTTAACAAAAATAAAGGCCGCTGGACCGACGACGAGATTCAGGCTTTATTAAGCGTATTTGCGGAAGAGAGAAAAATTTTCTGCGCGTTCGTCCCAGCCGTCTCACGGTCATGTCCGCAATAACATACGCTGTCTAATTTTAGATTACGAGCTTTCTGAACACGCTTTAATATCAGTGCTCGTCTCTTTTCTGCCGTTTTGTTAATGACCTCGTTAGTAAACCAATAAATCTCAAACAACTGCAGCACAGTGTGAATCTCTTCCATATTTATTATAAATGTGGCGCTCAAAACTGATTACTGTCTTTTTACAGTCTACTGTCCGTCACAAGCAAGCAATGAGCAGTCGCGCGCAGTTTACCCGGTACTTTAGACCCGCGCTGTAAACGCAGAAAGCTACCGGTATGGGGCAAAAAAAGTTCCTGGGAAAAAAGTTCCTGGGACAAATAGTTCCGGGCAATTGCGGTGGAAACGCGGCTTATGTACCAGACCGCACAAGGCAGATTAAAAAATAAAATAAAAAACTATTTGATTGATTCAATGTAAGTGACTGGTTACACAGAAAAAGTGCACGATAGCTTGTTTCACTAAAAAAGGTTAGTGAAGCATTAAATGAGTACTTGTTTGTTTTTCTATAAGCATCCATTGAGACTATCTGCATTCAAATAGTGTGTAGAAAGCAGTTTTGTATAACAGTCAGAGTCTCTCTCTCTCTCTCTCTCTCTCTCTCTCTCTCTCTCTCTCTCTCTCTCTCTCTCTCTCTCTCTCTCTCTCTCTCTCTCTCTCTCTCTCTCTCTCTCTCTCTCTCTCTCTCTCTCTCTCTCTCATTCCCAAACTCTCAGGGCTGTTTCCTGCTCGCTTGCTGCCCATACGCTGTCACGGGCTTGGCCTCTTCTGTGAGGCAGTCTCTCTGAGACTTTGTGTCACTCAAGACTGATGTTTTTGTTGTGCTTTGGCCCCTCAGGGCCATGTGACCACCTTGGCAATCCTTATGTGCTGGTTACATCTGAGCAACATGGACCTTGGTGCAGTGCTGCCACATTGTATCTGCTGGGGCCTGGGGGAAAGAGAAATTCGAAAGAACCGCACTGAGTAAAGCATTTGAGCAAAAAACAAAACAAAAAAACCCTCTGTTAGAATGCAATCCTGCGACACGAGTGACACTGACACCTGGTGACAGGAAGTAGGTGTCCATCATTGACGAAATCTTTTTTCAAGGTCCAAATGACAGTTTCAGTGCAGCTTCAAAGGGCTTTAAACGATACCAGACGATGAATAAGGGTCTTATCTAGTGAAACGATCGGTCATTTAAAAAATAAATAAAAAACGTTTAAGTTTTATAAGCACAAATGCGCGCCTTGCTTTGTTTTGTGATGCGCGTTCATGTGACGTCACGTAATATCCAATTACGTTGAAAAGGTCAGGAACGAACGCGCAAAAAAACTTTTTTTTTTTAAATGACCGATCGTTTCGCTAGATAAGATTACACATGCATTTGTATGTTTACATACGCGAGTTATTATTAATCATGGAAGCATTTTGAATTATCAGAATTATCCGAAAAAATTCATCGTCTGGTATCGTTTTAAAGCCATTTGAAGCTGCACTTAAACTGTCGTTTGGACCTTGAACCGTTTGGGTCCCGTTGAAGTCCATTATATGGAGAAAAATCCTGGAATGTTTTCATCAAAAACCTTAATTTCTTTTCGACTGAAGAAAGAAAGACATGGACATCTTGGATGACATGGGGGTGAGTAAATTATCAGCAAAAGTTTTCTTTAAAAACTGAACTAATCCTTTAAAGAGCACAAAAGTGGTATTAAAATGGACAGAATTTGAAAGTCTTTTTTTATATATCAAAAGTAACAAAGCACAAAGCTTATTGTGATTTATTGGACAAACATTCACGATGAAACCTGAAAAGTGACTCACAGTCTCTGTTTACCTTTCTCTTCATAAATAAATACATAATCTAGCCCAGTGGTTCCCAAACTTTTTACAGTGGCGCACCCCCACCGTTTAATGAGATGAGTGTGCTTGATATGACTTGCATAACTCTGAGATGTTTGGCAGTATGGGAGAGAGTCTTAAATCCTTCTCTATACACAGTCTGTGTCGATATTTGTTCTTTATGCTGGTAAGTGCTGAAAACCCGCTTTCGCAAAGATACGTTGTCGCGAAGGGCTTTAAAGTCTTTACAGTGCGATTTGCCAAGGCAGGATACTCTGCATGCAGAGCTATCCAGAAATCTGTCAGGGATTTTTGTGTGAAGTCTATTTTCAAAGAGCCACTTGTAGAGATTTCAATGAGACCCTCTCGTTCAGAAATGTACAGGCGAACGGCGGATCCAGTTGTTTGCATTGTCTGTCTCTGTGAAGTATCTGCACAATCCCATGGCCAGCTCAGAAAGGTGTTTCATTATGTCACACTTAACTTTATTACTAAGACTGAGCTAACAAAAAATCATTCAATGATGAAAAAGCTTCAGTGTTTTTCTTATTAATGCAGTTTGACCAGAGAGCAAACTTCCTGATCATGGCCTCGACTTTGTCTTGCACGTTGAAAATGGTTGTGGACATTCCTTTGTAATCCGAGGTTCAGCTCATTCAGACGAGAAAAACATCACCCAAATAGGCCAGTATTGTGAGCCACTCTTCATTGTGTAAGCGGTGACACAATCCAAAAGGATGGTTTAGTTTGTCCCTCAATTTAAACAGTATCAGTACCTTTCCCCTAGACAGCCACTAAACATCAGTGTGGAGTAAAAGTGTGACGTGGTCGCTGCTCATTTCATTGCAAAATGTAGAAAACAAACAGGAATCTGAATAGTTTACAATTCTCACAGCATCACCCAAAGCTTCCTTCAAACGGCCAGGCATTCCCTTGGTGACCAACACCTCTCTGTGGACGCTATAAAGCTATCTAAGACTGTTGTCCATCCAACGGATGAAAAAGTACATCTTCCATAATGGGCTCTATGCACGGCGGTATTTCCGGTGAAGGGTTAAGGATGCTCGATAACTTCCGCCGATCGTAGAGTCCAATGCAATACCAAGAATTTATATTGAATTTTATACTCCATGGTTATACTAAAGAAACGTTAGTCACAAAAACATACAAAACAGACACCCCTCGTTGTGTTTCTGCTTCTTTTTAAAATTATATGAAATAAACATAACTATATATAAAATTACATCTAAACATATGAAAGTTTCGTTTCAAAGATGGGAGGACAGTACATTTTGAAGACTCTGCCATAATCCCGTTTTCCTCGGTTCTCCTCCGCTTTAATCTCCCTAACCGGAAACGGAGGGGCATCCTTGCGTCAAATGCGGAACTTATGCGTGCATATAGCCTATTGTACCTTCGTAAATGTACCGGAAATATATTAGCAGTTGAGCTAAACCGGCTAGATTGGTTGATTCATCAGTTTGTAAGGCGTAGAATTCACTGGCTTTTATCCAAAGCAATGGTTGTTTTAAAACGTCTTCTGCCATATCAGTGATGCGTTGTGAAACCGTGTTGTCTGATGATGGCATAATCTGTATTGTTTTTTGGCCGTTTCCCCTAGCATTACACCAGCTATATCGCAGCAGCAGAATAATTAAGTTCTCCACAATAGTATGGGGTTTGCCCGTCTTTTAAGCCCTATTCTCACGGGATAAGTATTACCTGGTGACCTCTAGTCATTTGTAATAATTGCGGAGGATGTCTGTGATCTTAATCCCGTGCGAATCGGCCATGTCTGTAATTTGTAAAGTAAAAATTCCCCCACAAATGACCTACCATATTTCGCCAATGGTTCACCGAGGTTCTGTTATAATATCAGTCCTGTGTGAATCGGCATCTCTGGGATTTGGCGGGGTCGTATATAATTTTTTAAAGGTTTTTGTTTACTATGCACCTTTTTATCCATCTTTTGTGAAGAATGGAGGGTGTGTGGGAGTGTCTTGATAGTATTTTTTGTGCTGGGTCATATCGCTATACACCATACAACCATCAGAAGGGTAAAGAATGATTAGATGGAGATGAATGACATGTATAGCAGGGTGTGGTAAGGAACATTATTCTGTTTATGATTTATCATACAGCTAGACCTATAACGACAAGACATATCCAAGCAATAGCCTATTGACATCATATCCGGGAGATAAGTCCGTAAATTCAAGTAAAATCACAGGCTTCACTCACAGGGTCATTTCTAAATCACACGAGGTCCCCAGATAATACTAATCTAGTGTGAATAGGGTTTAGCCACTCTGTAACTCACCGTGTAGAATGCTTCCAGACTCTTCTTATTGAGGTTTTCTGACTCTGTTAAAAGGGCTTTGCTACTCCCGAGTTGTCTCAATTGTCTTTCAAATTTTGTGGGGATTTTTTTTAAAATGCTGGTTTCATGTATTTCTCATCATATATTTCATCAAATGTATTTCTCATCCTATTTGCGCTTCTTTGATGCTCTTTCTGTGAATTGCTGGTGATGGTGAGATAGCGCTTTAGCTTCGGATGCATCGCTGTCAGAATCGGTGTCAACCGTAGCATTCGGTGCAGTCACACTTCTGTGAGAGCGCTGTCACAGGGACCTGGCGTTCTGCTGTCAGAGGATTGTGGATCCGCAGAGCTTCTCGGAGTAGACCTTTCATCTGAAGCTGCAGGCCATGTCCTTTGTAGCCATTTATCCATTTTAAATCTTAGCGTGTTTTGCTTCGTTACCATATAGTCGTGTGCCGGCGATAAATGACATGTGGTAAGTCAAAATGTGCATTTACGCATGACACTTGAGTGGATGCATTATTTGTCTGCAAAATATGGGGTAATTTGATTGGATGTCATGGATTTGACCTTTTATGGCACGACCATTTTGTTGTTTGTACACTAGAGGGGGCACACACTTATTTGCCTGTGAGAAACACATGCTCAGTTAAATATTATAGTGCGTGCGTATTACACGGCATAAAGTGCGTATCAAATGCACGCGAAAACTGAGTATCATATACACGTTAAAACTATTTTTGCCGTATAAATGCCGCGAGAAATAACATTTGTTCTATTAATACGCACTTTCATGAGATCGGGCTCGCCTATACGCTTGTCATGTAAGTTTGTGAATAAAAATGTGAACAAAAACATAGCCTATTAAATGGCTTATTATCATTAAAATATGAAAATTTAAATAACGGGTGATAATAGATTATGAAGGAATTTTTACGACCCTGTCCTTCAAAATGATGGACAATGCTGAAGTCTAACGTGATCTCTGCCAGCGACACAACAATATATAATATATATATATAAATAATATATATATTTTTGCAGAATCTGCTGTGTGCATTCATGTATTTTGAAGGAGCCACGGCTTTGGAGATGCCCTGGAGGGAGGGTGGGATATCATGCTTTCAAAGCTAGCTTGCTATTGCTAGCGCAAGCCTTTCCGAAATTGCCTATCCTACCTTTAAGTGATCGGCATCTGGCATGACAAACTCCTTTTTTCACATGCAACAGTGAATGGTATGATGTGTAGAGTAATGCTTTCAATGCTTGTGTGTGCATATACATTCATGGCATCATGGTGCAGGACTCAAACCAGTTTCAGGTGAGGGTCAGGGTTCCTGAAATCTGGCCCTGGAGGGGAGTTTAGCTCTGACCCTAATAACAGACACCTGAGCAAGCTAATCAATGTCTTCACAGTTAAATAATAATTATAATAAATGTGAAAAAAAATAGTAATTCAGACCTGAATTTTTATTCAGTATGTGGGCAAAATTCTGTATTTTATGAATTTTTGTAAGTATAACATCAACCTGTCCAGGGACAGCGGGTGGAAATTAGCATTTTTTGCTGACCAAATAAATAAATAAATAAACTAAAGATCCAGTGAATTGCTGGTAAACTAAAACAAACTGTCCAAATGATACAAATTTAGCTAAAATGATTCTAAATTCCCAATACTTGAGAAAGTGACATTTTAGGAGATCAATACATTGTTACGTAAAAAAACACTACTAAATATTTACTGGAAATACAAAATCCAGTTTTGCATTTTCTGTATGAACTTGTATGTGACTTATGAAATCTTATGTAACTGTATTATCTACATTATAAACACCAAACCTATTCAAAATGGTTACAGTGTATTTATTTCTGTATTATGGTTTATGTAAGGCAAAAGGGAACAAAAATGATTTAATTACTACTTAGTGGCAGGCAGGCTGATTATGCTGGATTGCAACGAGCTCCAGTCAGTCAATAGTTTGTGTGGTAAGCATTACTTACAGTGCTGCGCCACATGCTGTAAAGTCCTTCTCACCATAATGAGTGTCATTCATATCAGGCCAGCGAGGGGACAGAACTGCCAAGTGCAGACAGCAATTCTCTCCAGTCACAGGAGCATATAATGTGAGCGGCCGGCGTTAATTCAAACCTCCTCTTGTCAGAGCTGTCAGGCTGAACCCGCAGCCGAGGAGGACCAGCCACCGCAGGAGGTGTCAAGCGCTGTAGGTTTCGGGTGAAGGATGAGGTGGACGTGTGTTGCTATGAGGAGGTGGAAACGCTCCATCTGTTTCCACTCAGAGCCCTGTGAAGGCTTCAGCACTCAGCGTTTCTCCCGTGTCCTTACTCTACACTTGTGTTTCGGCCCTTTGCATTTGTTGGTTTCGTCATCTAACCACCTGTCTTTCTGCCCTGACTCTACGGTTTGTCTTTGTATTTCTCCATATGCACTTGCTGTGTCTCCAGAGAGTCTGTGGCTACATCTCAATTTCCTGTGACATCGGCACACATTAATTTCACACCCTAATTAGTCACTTTAAAAAAAAATCACTCTATGAAATCAATTAATGGGATGTTTAATCATTCTTGAGTCGTATTGAAGTGGAAAAATGAATTAAAAAGACTGACAGCTTGACCTCAAATTGCATGTGAATAATTGAAGGTTCAAATTTTTTTAATTTTGTTAAAGCATTGTTCAAAAGTGAGTAAATTCTCTACCCCTAGTAGCACATGGGATTTCAAAAGTAATGAAGCAAATGCTCCTTCATTTTTGGGATGATCTCATGAGTATTTGTTTGTAATTGGCGTAAAACGTGGTTCACATTTGTTTAACGCAGTTCCCTCGTTTACTTATTTTGAAATTATTTCATTCTGATCTGACTTCTGGTGTCAATGTGTTTCAAAGAATTACGTAATGATAAACAAGACTCAAATTAGTAAAATTTCTGTAATCATTTAACCATTACTTTTCATGTAATATTTATTTTGTTTGTCGTGGGACACAAAATACTTTTTCTTAAAATGCTGTGACTCAAAAAAAAAACAGTCAAGTCACCTTTATTTATATAGTGCTTTATACAATACAAATTGTTTCAAAGCAGCTTTAGAGTGATAAACAGGAAAATAATGATTTAGATGATGCAAACGGAATTTAATTCTGCTCTAAAAAGACAGCTCTAAAAAGACAATAGTGAACAGTCATTACTCAGTTGAAATCAGTTTAGTGTTGATTCAGTTTGGTTCCGATGCATTAGCCACTATAGTAAATAACTGAAAAAATAAGAAAATGCAGAAAAATGGTAATAATTTGCGCTACAAACCAATGTGTTTATAATTACGATAATACATTTAAATAACATGATTACCAATAACAGTTTGCAATATCAAGCAGCATAATGGGCAGGTCTCATCAATGACCATAAATAGCCTACACCAAAAATGCAGTAAGTTTTATTGTACGCTGTAATCCAATTCTTCAGAATCCATGATTGATTTTTGTGATGGACAAGCCTTTATTTAGTAATCTTAATCTAGCTCAGTCAAATCCCACATTCGTTACAAATTCAAAAATGTGTTTTTGTTAGTGAGAAGATTTTCTGTAATTAACAACTCAAATTGTGGTATGTAATTCACAATAAAATATATACCACAAAAAAAAGGACTGTGAATACAACATTGCAACACTTTTGCAACACTTTTTCACATTTTGGCAATTAAAGGGCCCCTATTATGGATTTTTGAAAATGATCTTTCATGTAGTGCGTAACATTGCTCTAAGTGAATGAAAACATCCTGCAAAGTTTTAAATCTGAAAGTGCACCATATATAAAGTTATTGTCTTTCAAATGTAAGAGTCGACTCTGAGTCAATTAAACGAATCGTTTTTCAAACGAGTCATAAGCCGTTTCGTTGTGACGTCAAGACGAAACATTAGTATATTGCCCGCCCACATATTGCACGTGCAGACACCAGGGAAAACTAGAACCTCAAACCTGCAGCTGATTCCTGTGTTTGCTGGACAGCATCATGTGGAGAAGACGGCGCTGTGCTCTATAATGTGAGGTAAAGCCAGTTATTTTTCTCTCCCCAAGGACGAGCATGTGAAGAATCAGTGGTTTTCTTTACCACGATATCACAGCAGTATAATCCTAAACTTTTGCTGAGTTCCCTTTATTTTACTGAGACTTCTCCTCAAATCTCAGAGTTCAATGCAGGATTCGCAAACCGCTTGCTCTTGAAAGATGGTGTTCAAAATACTTATTTTTGAGTTTTATATTGTGTATGTCTCCTGCTAACTGTCTAACTCACATTATTACTGTCTTACTGAAATACTTCTGCTGGTCAGCTGAGGGCCACTATTACCTAAAACTGTGTCTAGATTATCTGTCGTTCTCAATACTTTGAGCAAATATTTGTTTTACCAACGTTTATGTTACATCAGATCATTCACTCTAGAGCTTCGGCTAATGTACATTGCATACATGCACTGTTATTGATACAGTTTCCACGTATTCACTGCAATATATTCGAAAAATACTCTACAAAATACTACTAAAATACGAAAAATACTAAATTACTACAAGTAAAAAACATGCACTTGTTAATGCTGATGGTGAGGAATTGCAGTTGCAACATTTTATAATGTGCCTCAAACTGAGTAGTGTATCACTGTGAAACGTCCTGCTCAAGTCATGGAGGTTCGGGATGAATACGTTTTTCCAGTGTTTCATCATAATATAGGTCAAATCGACGTCATTGTCCGTTACTGTGTTTAGTTTACAGTGTAGTTTTTGTTTTCGACGCGCTGTACACGGTAGACCAATCACAACAGACTGAGCTGTCTGGCCAATCAGAGCAGAGTAGCTCGCGGAAAGGAGGGATTTAGAGGGATTGATTAATTTGATGAGTCGTTTGAGAATCATTGAAAATGTGATGTGGAAATGTATATTATGAGGAAATTAAACGTTTTTTGTTGTTGTTTTTTTTTTACCTTTAAACATGTTGTAGGAGACTCCACAACAACATTAGGGAACTTTAAAATAGCAGAATAGGGGCTCTTTAATTAATTATGGGGAACTGTTGTATGGTAAGGTCGAGAGGATTAGCAGCTGAGAAATATATTTTTGTTATATATATTGATATAATTACTGGGTATGGTATTGCTTTAAGTACATAAGGTTCATTTCTGAAGAGAGGTCAAGTAATGGATTATACTCTTTAAAGCTGCTTGGTTTGCAGTGTAGTGGGAAATATAATTAACTTATTATATACATTTATGATTTATTACTCAAGTGTGGCATCATATCTTGTCCCTTGTGGTGTCCAAATAAATTTTTTTATACTCAAATTCTAGTGTGACCACGGTTTGCGCAGAAAACTGGTAGTTTTGCTCATACTCGCACTCACATGTCAGAAGTTGACATGCACAGAGCCGCAGTGATTACACGTGTTCACATTACACTCCTCACTTTTAAGTATGCTTTTAGCAGTACTATTCATGTAAACTTCCAGCAGTGAATTGCTCAACTCACTCATAATCTAGAATGAACTGGTTTTCAGAAGCATTTTGAAACTATTAATGGACACAGTTTTGTGTCATAAAGTTTTGTGGCGGATGTGTTGGAGGCAGTTGTGGCTGCGCTTGCATGGCAATGTTAAATTGTCCTTGAGTTGTGAGGTCTGGGTGCGTGTGAAAGGGTGTCTGGCACAGGTGCTGGCTCCAGCTCGAAGAAAATCACCTGTCTCCAGAGAAACACCAAACTAATGAGCATGTTGAAGGCTGGTGGCACAAATGTCCACATAATCCAGCTAACAGGATCCAAAGCCAATACTGCCTGCCTACGGTTGCATGTGAATAGGTAGCCGGCACACTTAACACACAATAACAGAAACTCAAGGATTTTCAGCTTGATTTGGTTATTATTTATACAAATGTGTAGATAGATAGATAGATAGATAGATAGATAGATAGATAGATAGATAGATAGATAGATAAGATAGATAGATAGATAGATAGATAGATAGATAGATAGATAGATAGATATAGATAGATAGATAGATAGATAGATAGATAGATAGTGGATAGATAGATAGATACTGTAGATAGATAGATTGATTTGGTGCATGTGTCCTTCATGAGTGAACTTTCAGACTGTAACTCCAGAGTGTTTGTTGAGCAGTGCTGGCAGGTTTTAGTGACAGGGGTCACACACAGGATTCGGGCAGTAAAGCAGCAGGTATCAAGGTGACTCGACTCTCATTTTACTGCCAAACAAGAGTTCAGACTCACACACTCTCACTACCAGCTCTGCCCTTAACTTTACATGGATGGAGGGGGACGATGTGATGTAGCCAAGTTGGACACGCTCCTGGATTGACATTGATTCTAGTAATACTGAGGAAAAAATAAAAACAAAATCAAGTGTCATTCAAATTTTTAACGGTATTGTATAAGAGATAACTGCGGTTAGGGTTCATGATGATAGCAATTTCTACATTACATTGTAATCAATATCATTACTTTATTCTGAGACCCCTTGGCTGACATCAAGACAAGTTTACACCTCCTTTGACGTTCATTATACAGTATAAGCTGATTTAATTCTAAAACATTCAGTACATCACTCGATGGACATTATAAAAAAATGTATAATTATGCTCGCTGTAATTTCTGGTGCTGTATTAAATTTTGAGGGACCCAACTCTATTACAACTCTATATCATTTGATGCACTGATCATAAATGTAGTATGCAGACACCATATAATAACACTGTGTGTGAAGAAAAGTAGTATAAAATCTGTAATTAATCATTATGCACAGATTTAAATCAATTTAAACCTCATCAATGTCACCTTTAGTTATGAAAAGTAACAGAAGTGTATGAAATAAGAAAAGGATTCAAATTCTGCTATAAAGCAGCTATAGCAAGGTCATAATTCAGTTCGAAAACCATGTAAAGTTCATTCATTATGAAACATCTCAATTCAGCTACAGTAAAAATCAGCTCTAAGGAAAACAATAGTGTATTATTTAACTCAATTCAATTTGTTCTCATCCGATTTCATTATTTGTTCTCTGATCAGTGCAGGCAGATCAATAATAAAACTGGTGCCTGAAGCACCGTAAGACACTGGTCTGCGGATGTGAAATGTCATGGGGCGTATTTCAGTCAGAAGTGAGCGTGAACTCTATGACCTACAGAGCACTTGAAGTGGAAACTGTCTTGTGTGTGATTTGTTGGCATGCCAAATTTGAGTTCAGGCATGTAGCCGTTTGAATGAAATACGAGTGTGACGCATATAAGATGTTAGATTCATTCTGTAACTCACACAAAATAAAATTATCCTTTGCTGTCACAGCACTGGAAATGCATCACATAAACCATTTAGTCTATTTTTAAATAAATTATTGTTCCTGTACATGTTTTTTTAGATTGTCAAGAAATGGGCTGAGATCTTAAAAATATCCATACAATAGTATACTGTAAATGCTAAAAATAACTTGTATAAATGTCATTGTACATATCTTCCTATTATGTTCTAATATTTTAGAGAAGAGGGGCTCAAAGATATCTGTATAGCCTAATGGTAAAATATAAAATAGACATAAATATAATGTAATGGATTTTACATTTTTATTAAAAAAGATATTAACTGTAATTATTTTTATTTTACAACTCCTGCTGATCACAACTTATGGAAGAGACCAAACTTCATATTTAGATATCCAAATACAGTAGGACAGTTCTGCAAATACACTGAAATAGAAAAAATAAAACAAACATTTCAGCTATATTGTATGTACTGTTATTAAATGTTTGGTCAGTCAGTTTTCTGTTGCAAGCTCTCTGACAAACATTACAGTTACAGGCAATGTGGCAAAAACCTCAAAGTTCGTTGTAGTCAACACGGTCCAGGTGGACCAAAGCCTGATCAGGTACAGTATCCCGAGACAAGGCTTTCAAGAAACAACCCAAAGCTAAGGTCACTGCTATAGTCATTGAGGCACCGTTCCTGTTATTATTCTGTTCTTCTCATTATTTTAAATTCAAAGCTTGAACACTTAAAAAGACTTGCAATTTTTTTTCTGACATGCATGTTAAAAATAAATAAGTGTATGTTGAAAATAGCATGCAATGTATGCAAACAGATATAATAATATTTTTAAAAAATCCTCATGTATTATTGTCTCAGATAAGCCAGACTCCACAATCACCCAATCACAGCGGTCGCAATCACCCGAATACTATCATCTGCACCTGCATCACATCCCTCATCATCTCCATCACACAGTCACATGGTCTGGTCTCGTTTTGAGCTAAGTCAATACTTATCCATTGACTCTACTGTCCCAAGGTGCATGTTACCTCTCTCCATGGTCTCCTGTTCCATGTTCCTGCTATACCTGTTCCTTCATCGAGGTTTGTGCTCCGTCCACCTTCTCACAGCCATCCACGACCTCCATATACACCCTATACAACATATATCTCTCCATTATCCAGCCTCATACATCATCAGCAAACACTCACCTGCATTTCCTGTTTACCGTCCGTACATAATCAAGTTTATATCATTCATTCTATCTCTGTCTGGAGTCTGTTCCATAACATTAAAATAGGTACATAATATTAAACGTATGGGCCAGATCTACTGTCAGGATTTAATAAAGAATTAGTGATGAAAAGTCATGGACAGGTGTAACTGGTTGTTGGTTTTGTGTAGTTAGATACAGGACAGCCCGTGGCACTTTCACTTGATCTTTTATTCCTCTCTGATATAAAACACAAATAAGCAGCCTCTGAATAAACTTTCTTCATAAAATATATATGTGCACATCACCATGTGCTCTCATTTCCACATATTTAGCAGGAGACAAAATATAACTCAAAATGACAAAAAAAAAAAAAAAAAAAAATCACACAAGCACTCATTTTGATCAGGCATCATTTTGACAGGGTTATTTTTAAGGCTGACCTTAATGCATATGCATTTGTAAGAGTTTCACTTTCAGATGCAATATTTCTGGGAGGAGAGTATGTAATTAAATCATGCAAGGTGATTTACTTATTTGTGGTCATCAATTTACTGGTATTTGCGTCCTTATTTACCACCCAAAAAAATCAGGTCTTAAACTGGCTGCTAATTTGCGCTGCTCTTGGTAGATTGTGTTGGTCATTATGGAAATCATCCGGCTTCATCTGTATTCTTTCATTTGCACCTTGTCAGTAGATCACACGCAGCACTTTAAACTCCCATCTGCACTTTTTTGGAATTGCATTTTCTTGCTAATTTGCCCTGTTTAGTAAATCTGGCCCTCTACATTTTATACATACACACTGCTCTGACTTCCAAAACCCCACTTCTGTCTCCGGGCGGATTCACACTCCTCTCCCTGCTCTGCTCCCGCTCTTCACCACTAGTGTCCTGAGGTCTGTCGTGAACACTAGCACAGTCAAACAAACACGAAACCCCTCGTGCTGTTATTCCAAATATCATCACTTTTGCACAGACTAGAGGACTGGAACTGACTGCTGAGCAACATCCAAATATTGCATAAAAGCTTTTTTTAATAAATCAGTAAACTTGCAAGGGACTGTATTGTCTATAATAAGAACAAACATGTTTCTCTTTTTTTATCTTCTATCTTTTTTCACATCCTTTCAACTTATTCAATGAACCTTCTCAATTGAATTGGTTTTGCTTTCATAAAAAAGAAAAAAAGAAGCAACGCAACTCTAAAACGTTGAAATATTCACAAGTTAAATGTCACATAGCACAGCTGTTTCCTTGCCAAGGCTCTATGTGTAATATTTTAGTGCTTCGTTGTATTTCCTGTGGTGTGATTGGCTGTCAGAGGGAAATGTCACACTGATTCATAGAAGGGAGACACAGTGACCAGGAAGAAGCATCAGGCTTTCAGCATCAACATGACAATGAGCTCTGAGCAAGTTCATTAAGCTGCCACAATACCATCCTCCTCTCTCTCTCTCTCCTCTCTCTCTCTCTCTCTCTCTCTCTCTCTCTCTCTTCTCTCTCTCTCTCTCTCTCTCTCTCTCTCTCTCTCTCTCTCTCTCTCTCTCTCTCTCTCTCTCTCTCTCTCTCTCTCTCTCTCTCTCCCCTCTCTCTCTCCTCACCTTCACCTGCGTTTATCTGTTTCAGCCTGTCAATGTCCAAGTTCAGCCACTTCACTCCTTTAATGACGAGCAAATGAATGCACCCGGTCTGGCCCTCTGCCATCACACACTCAAAAGGACAATCTCATCTAATTCATCACTTACCACTCAAGAGCAGACAAGCGTCTACACAAATGAACTGACTAGACTAACAGTATAAGACAAAGATGATATACAAGTACAGTCAGACTAAAAAACTCCTGATTCAACATTACCTGAACTATTTAAATTCATCTCCCAAAACCGTAACTTATTTTCAATAGAAATTGATCTTATTTTAATGTAATTTTACATTTTTTGGGGCAGTCAGCTGGTGTACAGTACATGTTTTATTGGCCTATGTTTTCCTCCTGTGGCACAGAGACGTTTGTCATGTCTTCCTCTTTGTTCAGCTCATACCCACTTTTTCAATTTAACTGCTCCTGCACTTGATTTGTCCTCTTCCCTCTCTATATTTCCCAGAGACGTTGGGGACTCTCTCCCTCCTCTCTCTCTCTCTCTCTCTCCTCTCCTCTCTCTCTCTCTCTCTCTCTCTCTCTCTCTCTCTCTCTCTCTCTCTCTCTCTCTCTCTCTCTCTCTCTCTCTCCTCTCTCTCTCCTCTCATAGATGCTCATGCTGTTTAATCTCCCACTACTGTCCTATTGCGATGAGGTTCTGCTGCATTAATTATTTTTAACCCATTAAACAGCAAATTTTAATCACGTTATCTCAGCTCTAATAATTACAATAATTAACAAAACCTTTTAGCTGTAAACAATACGGTTAGGATGGAGAGCAATAAGCAAATATATCTTGCTGGAAACATTGTTTTTTTATTTGCTCACACCTTACAGATGCGCCTGCCTAAATCTGAGGCACAATGTAATTGTAATATTTATACAACAGATTGCAATAAATGAAACCTACATAATCTTTCATACTTATTACATAAATACGACCTCTTTGTTTGATGTTTTGAACCTGTGCTGATACTGTAGATTATTCATCAATCTTGAAATCTTGGTGTAATGAGATTTTATGCATGCATGCTTATGTAATCATGTTCAAGGAAAGTTTGATTCCATTACTGCTTGCTGCATTATTGATTCATTCATTCATAAGTGTTGGATCTCATGTTTGTGGATACTGATTTAACCAGTCAGTCCAGTGGCCAAGCCATGACACTATACTGGATTTGAATGAAATAATAATTATAAAGGCAGAAATGCACTTGTTATTTCATATTGCGCTATGATACAGGCATATGGTTCCAATAAAATATGTATAGCTGAAAACAACATGGGAAGTACCTATTATGGGAGCCCAGATGGTCTTTAAGATGCCTTTGTGACTATTCACTATAATTTCTAAAATGAATACAGTATGTAGTATAATACATTTTGTATTTAATATAAAATGTGAATATTGGCAGGATTAATTAGAGTTTCAGATGAATTATGGCTGAAATTCACCCTGCCGGTTAATTTAATATTAAGTTATCACCATGTTTGGAACTAGTGCCTGCTTACATTAGAGATTTTAAAACTACACTCAAAATATGGTTTATAAAAAATCTATTATGTGATCACTGATCTGTACTTTTTATATGGAAAATAATAAGTAACATATTGTATGTAAGCTTTTTTGGTAACACTTTACTTGAAGGGGTGTGCATAAGACTAACATGACACTTTCATAATCATGACATGACACATGCTATGAATATAAAGGAAGTTTTATGCATGTTTATGACAACTGTCATTAAGTGTCATTCGCTCAATTATGACATTTTTAGAGCAAATATGACATTGTTTGAGATGTCTTTGTTTTGACACCTTGACATAAACCAATACATCATAACCTGTCAGTGTCTTTGTCATGACAACTTGATATTACTAAGAAAACACAACCTGTCATAAACATGACATAGCTGATTAATTATCAAACTTAAGAAACGACTTAGCTTTATTGGTTAACATTACATTAAACTGTCAGGTGGTTGGTTTTGACATTGGCTGTCATAAAGCCATTATAACTTTTTAATGACAAGTTCAATGTGTGCCACTGTAGTTGAGGTCACGAAAAATATTAATGACAGTTATAATGGCCTCATGACAGCCAATGTCAAAACCAACCACATGACAGTTTAACTTAATCTAATGTCAAGTTGTCATGACAAAGACACTGACAGGTTATGATGTTATGGTTTATGTCAAGGTGTCATAACAAAGACATCTTAATGTCATATTTGCATTCAAAATGTCATTATTGAGCGAAAAACACTTAATGACAGTTGTCAAAAACATGCATAAACCCTACTTCATATTCATGACATATGTCATGTCATGGTCATGAAGGTGTCATGTCAGTCTTATGCACACCCCTTCAAGTAAAGTGTTACCGCTTTTTTTTACTGTAGTCTACTGATCTACTTTTTATATGACAGCATCCTGTCTGAATAAGCTTTATAGCTTACTCTGGCACACAACTGTGTTCTGCATGGTCCCTGCTTATTATTATTATTATTAATAATACTAATGATAATGATAAAAATAATAATAAAATGGCATCCATTGCAGTTGTTCATCTCGTCAATGGAACTCGCGCTGCGTTGAAACGCTGTGGGAATGCCTCTGTGTGGTTGCGTCGTGAAGCACGTAGATCTGGCCGAGGTGTTAGAGATGGGCTTCTCCATGTCTCTGCCCTCTCCTGCCAGGTCCTGTGCTTCATCTCAGGGTCAGGAAGCACGCTCTGTGGTTACATCTCTGTGGAAATGTAATATTCAACTTATTAATATATTGGAGTTTTGGTTCCTTGTCACTGTTGCCTTTTTTCACCTTTGTTGCCATTGGCTTGGTTTGCTTAGTTGGGGACATTAAATTTAACATTTAATTTAATATTCAACAATAATATTGATCAGCCTGACACCATTATATGAGAACTGAACTGAGCTAGACGATAACATCACGGTTTTCTCCAGAACGGCTATATATAAAAATGAACTAAATTAATAACTTTTTACAACAAAAATAAAACATCAATGAACTTACTTAAGCTGGACTGTGACGCTATTTTCGTCTGGAAACAAACTTTGTTGCATTATTTTCCTGCTATCTCTGTAAAGCTGCTTTAAAACAATCTGTATTGTAAAAAGCGCTATATAAATAAATGTGACTTGACTTGACTTCCGCCAGAGTGAAGCCGGGAGATACTGAGGGCTCGTCACTTCAGTCTCCTGCGTGTGATGAGTTAGTGGAGGTTATTACTCGTGTTGTGGCTAAACTAATCATTGACTGGCCTGGTCGAAAAAAGAGGAGCTTTGTCTTAACCCTCTGAGCCCGACGGCATCGTCGACAAATCACAAATCAGCTCCGAGAAATTATGATATAACTCGATGACAGATTTATGGATTTTCTTACCGTTTTTTCCAGCAGAAAGCTAACGAGCTAGCCATCACGGGGGCGTCTTTGGTGTCTTTCTAGCCTTTACAGAAGGTTTTCTATCCAGCCTGGAACTTGTGCATACTTTCTGAGTTTTTCAGCAATAAATCCAAACGTTTATATCCAAGTTTGATACACTTGAAGTCCATAATTTATAAATATTCCGTCATATTTGCCGCTAGCTCGATGCTAGCTGCCATTTTGGATGTCCACATGATGGTTTTTGACCAATTACAGGCTGATCCGTTGTAAACATTGGGTGCGTCATTGGGTCATTACGCACACACCAAGGGAGAGAGTGAGAGAGAGAGAGAGAGAGAGAGAGAGAGAGAGAGAGAGAGAGGAGAGAGAGAGAGAGAGAGAGAGAGAGAGAGAGAGAGAGAGAGAGAGAGAGAGAGAAGAGAGGAGAGAGAGAGAGAGAGAGAGAGAGAGAGAGAGAGACGCACGCAGACCATAGGACGGAGACGCAGGTTTCACAGAGAACACAGAGTAATAGATGAAATCGAGCGCTGCATTTTCAGGAGAACAGAGCTTTTTGACAGATGAGGAACTAGATTACCAGGATAGACCAGCTGAAGTGCCATTTATTTATTTACTGTAAAAAAAAGTATTATAGAAGTATAAATGTAGTATAAAAAGAATAGAATAAATAAAAAAATAAAAAAAAAATATATATATATAAATGCAAAGCCTGTGATGTGGCCCTCTTTGTGATTGCTGATAGGAACTGTTTTGAGGCTTGGCACCAGTGAATTTCATGAACCCCTGGACTTCTTTTGGAAAAATGTAAATAGTTTTGGTTCTGTACAAGTTATAATGTTTATTCCTGTGCTCCAGGACTCCAAAGACATGAACAAACTGTTTTCCAGAGGAAATTTGCTTAGCTTTTATTTATTTCTGTGTGATTTCAATAAATATTTGAGTGATTCAATTTCCGATTTATTTTTTCATTTGTCTTTATGGTCCCATAACTTATTTTACATTCAGGTGACATCAATGTAACACAATATGTGCTGAAAGTTCAATTTGTCCTGAAAAAAAAGAGGTGTGTCAATTGTCTGTGCACAAAAGGGTTGATGTTTTACAAGCTTTTTTAGTTAATAACACCAGACGGAAAATTTATTGTAAAAATACCCTTAGGTCTCTGAGGGTTAAAAGTAAAATAATAATAAATAATAATAAGAAAGCAAGAAAGACAAACGCTTTCTGCCATTACAAAATGTACAACCTCCACGTCGGGGCTTGCCGTGCTTGTTCTGACCTCCACACTGGAGACAACACATTGACGTCACTGTGGTTCTCCCTCTCTCATCCAGCTCCTCTTGATAATCAATCCTATGGGCCAATCTGGCTGGACATTTTGGTGAAGACATGGCAGAGGCTACATCTGTACACCTTTCCCACTGCTCCCGGAGTTCTGGAGAGAGTTCGCCAGGACGGGATCCGTCTTCTATTAGTAGCCCTGTTCTGACTGGCCCGAGTGTGTTTCTCAGACCTGGTCTCTCCTCGACGTCAGTTCCTGCAGGAGTGAATGTCCACAGGGTTATTCCTCTGAACAATAAATTTATATGGCGCGGCCTTAGCTGCTTACCACACTCCTTTGGGTGGTGTGTTTTTGACACCCTCTAGTTACCCATTTCATTTGTGGCACCTTGAGGCTTAGACCTACAGTCCGGCCGAGGGTGCTGACCTGGGACCTGGCCATAGTATTGGAAAGCCTTTCTTTGGCTCCTTTCGAGCCTATTGAGGCAGTTACGGAAACTTTGAAAACTGTTTTTCTCATTATCCTGTCTCTCAAAAGAATTGGAGACTTGCAAGCCCTCTCGGTTTCGCCCTCATGCCTGGAATTTGTGGCTGGTATGGCGAAGGCTTTTCTTCACCCTAGAAGGTTGTTATGTTATGTTCTCGAAGGTTCCTACTAATACTGTAAGACCTACTGTTCTGCAGGCCTTCTGTCCTCCTCTGTTTTGGATGTCTGATTAAGAGAAACTAAACCTGCTCTGCACTAGATGCTTATGTTCACAGAGCTGCCCTGTGGAGGAAGTCCGAACAACTGTTTGTTTGTTTCGGGTCACCCAGGAAAGGGTTCCCGGCGTCTTAGCAGAGGATGAGCAAGAGCTATCTCACTTGCTTATGAGTCGGCCTGCCAGCCTTCACTTTCGCACCGCAAGATTTCATATGTGCTTCATGACGCAATCACGCAGAGGTGTTCCCAAAGTGTTTCAACGCACCCTCTCGTTCCCTCTTCAGGGAAGGTAACATAAGTAACCAAGACGTTTTTCATTTGCCCTGAACTAAATATTTTTTTGTAAAATAACTTTTATTGCAAACTCTTTGCCTTTTTATTCTGTTGAACCGTTGCCCAGTATAAATGGTGTGCATTTTAAGATGCTGTAGCAGCACCTTTGCCAGTTAACACCTATTACAAATTGAATAATGTAAAAATAGCTCTAAAATGAGGTTTTGGTCTGTTATGTAGATGTGCCTCAAGCGATGACACCAATTAAACACACACTTAAGAAAAGCGCATGATCATCTCACATTAAACAAGATAAAACCAAAGCCAGCTGAATAGTATAGTCAAGGGCTGTAACCACAATATAGACATTGGGCCGGGGGTCTGCTCGGTGGTCTTGTGCCGCTCGTCAGTATCAAAGAGTTTGAAATGGTCAATTTAAATCAAATAATGTGAGATTGATTTTGAATAGAAGCTAAGTGTTAATCTAGCTGATTATTTCCAGCTATCATCTGTGAGGAGCTGCCGCTTTACTTTCATTTTGTGCAGATGCTGTGTTTAAGTATGGAAAAGTATGGCAGTTTCCATACCCTGGCATTCAGGTTACATTTAGACGGCAATGATGTGCTAAAACGGAAGAGTTTTTGATATCTGTGTATAGATGACAGCTTTTTCGAAACATTGCCCGTTCACACGGATCCGAGAAAACAAAAACGCTATTATGCATGCCAGACAAGTAGTTGGCGATGTCACTTTGCAAAGAAAGAGTGCACACGCATTCTTTTACTACATTGCACTCAAGCCGGACGCTCATACCTATAGGCATAAATTACATAATTTATATATTTTTTGTCCAATTTTCATTCTAAGGATGTTAAAGGATAATTCCGATATTTAGCACTTTGAGTCTATTTTCTAGTTTGTTTTGGATGAATTAGAGTGGTGGACTTTTGAATTTTGACAATGGGTCCTGTCTCGACTTTTTGACTATTTTAGAATCGCCTCTGAGCGCTTCAGAGTGGCTGTCTATGAGCATACTCAACCATGTGCTTAAAACAACCCTTAACGTTCGTTTTCAAAATTGTGCAACTCACTGAGTGGTTAGTGGTGTTTGTTGATGTTCTACAACAAGTAGCGTAGCGAAATACAGTTTCTGTTGTGTTTTATTTGCCATTTTTTAAAATTCCATCAATGTCTGTTGGAGGACTCCATGCTCGTTGATATTACTCCGCTACCAGAAACGAAAAGGGGTCTGTTTACATTTGGTTGTAGTCTTTCGCTCGGTTCTGCAGAGCAACTGCGGCAAAGTGGTTGTCGCCATCAAGTGGTCGGGAGTGTGCTAACGCTTCAGACTCAAATATCGAGCGGAAGTTTATACGTGGTTGTGAGGTATCTGAAAAAATAGTTCCACTGTAGTAAATAACACGGATTGAAAGCATACATTGCGCCGATATATTTGTTTTTAATCATCAACGAACACCACTAACCACTCGGTGAGTTGCACAGTTTTGAAAATGAACGTTAAGGGTTGTTTTAAGGACATGTTTGTGCATGCCCATAGACAGCCACTCTGAAGCGGTCAGAGGCGATTCTAAAAAAGGCAAAAAGTGGAGACAGGACCCATCGTCAAAATTTGCCACTCTAGTTCATCCAAAACAAACTAGAAAATAGACTCAAAGTGCTAAATACCGGAATTATCCTTTAATCTTGAAAATACTGTATTATTACTTTGTCTTCTGGGTAAATGTAATCTTCACAAAGCCAAAAACAATTACTGTAATCTCAATTTTCTCTTCTGATATAAAGTCCCTTTTTACTTACTTTAAGAAAATGTTAAAACCTTTGAACACAAAGGCGTTGAAAACATATATCATCCTTGAGTCTGTTGTAAGAAATCTTTCATTTTTCATGATGACAAAATGTGATATTGTGTTGATTTGTGTAATTCTTATAACCACATATGATCATGTCCGTATGTGAAAAGTTTGCATTTTCAGGCCACCAAAACGCTGTTGTCATGTAAATAAATGGACAAAACGCATAAAAAGTCTTATGTTTTTAGTTAAAAACTGTGTAGTGTAAATGGCCCCTCAGACAGAACGGGAAATAAACAGGGGTGCACTCTTTAGGGGTGCACTGAAATGCTCCACAAGTTATGTTTGTTTATACTAGGGCTGCAGCTATCGATTCTTTTTGTAATCGATTAATCTAGCACTTAATCGATCAATTAATCGAGTAATCGGATAATTTTTTTGGTGTGTTTTTAAACAACCAAAACATATAATGCATAACGGAAATGATGTAGCTGTAAAATGATCAAGCATTTGGCTTTTATTTCTCAAAAAAAAAAAAAAAAAAAAAACTGGTATTTATTCCAACTCCAACATTTGGCTCCAAAACTAAGCCTATTTATTGCAATTTTTACCCATTTAGTATAAGTGCCAACAATGTTCTATGCTCAATTACTTTGGTAGCCGATTAAAATGTCTTCCCCAAAAGTACGAGTGAATTTGGAGAAGCAGGCTGGGGAATTTCATTTTTTGTTGTTGTCTGTAACTATTTGGAAGACGTGACATTAAACAAGGTCTCGCAAAGACTGCAATACAATATTTGTTCCTCCATCACGTCGCGGTGTATACAGTGAATGAATGCTGAAATTATTGTTGCGTGGCTACAAGTTTAAGCATATGTGATGCATTGCCGCAATTGATCTGACTGGCGCGTGAGAGAGACGCGGGTGCATGCGTGTCTGTGTGTGTGTGTGTGAGTGAAGGGGTTGACACACCGAACACAAATTTAATTATTTACGCGAGTAGATTACATACAAAGTCAATGCAAAGACGAGAATAGACGCATCATTCGCGCCGGGCGTCGCGAATGATGCGAACGTCTTCCGCGCACGTTGAAAATTTTTAACTCGAGCGAATGTTTAAGCGTCTAACTAGACGCGGTAGGCGCTTATTTGACGCTCTATGAATTCGCGTTCGGTTTGAACACACCATCAGGTTACCTTGTTTCAGCGACGCTTGGTGAGAGCATGGAGTGGACGTTTTCGGTTCAGATGCTGATTCATTGCAGTCCTACTGTTGTGGTATCCAGGTCTACTTTGCAGTAGACACATTGCACCTTGTTCTCTTCCTTTTTAAGTATGTAATGATCTCGAACTTTAGACATTCTCTGCCTTTTATGGACATATTTACTCTCGTCTCCGCCATCGCGCCAAATAAATTCAAAATGTATCACGCGCTATAGTAGCTATAGCTAGATCCGCGTATATTAGTGCGCGTCATAGGAATTTAACGAGGCTTCGAGGCAGAGTTTTTTCCTCTAGGACTTTTTGTAATCGAGTAACTCGAGTAACTCGAGGAATCGTTTCAGCCCTAGTTTATACCATCTGGATAATCAATACTGTTCAGGTGAATGCACGTTTTAAATAGTTTAATCTACAGGTCAGTTAATCGGCTTTATAAACTAATGTGCTGCTACATTGTAGCAGGTGCACACATATACAGACATTAGCTCGCAAATCAAGTGCAGATCGCGAGCACAGAAACATTCAGGAGTGCTTCTAGCCTGCTACATTGTAGCTGTTACAGTCGGTTGCAGAGATGGAGGAAGCAGGATCTATGTGCAGCAGTTTTTTTGACAAACAAACTCAAACTTCACAAAATAATCTCACCACAAGAAAGAAACAACTTAAACATACAACATTAAGAACTGACAATGAACAAGACGGAACACAAGGTACAACTGAAGAGTAAATTAACAAGACACACCTGAACTGAACTAACAATGAAGTAGAAACCTTAGAAACAAACAGGTAGGGGGCGGAGGAAGACTAAACTGAGACTAATTACCAGATCAACTAAACGAAGACAAGAAGATAACTCAAAACAGACTGACAGTGTCACAGAATGCCCTCTCCCGGAAGGCGTGTCCTCACGCTTTAGACTTTACAGGGGTGGGAGGGTGTGTGTCCTGGAGGCTGACGAGGGCGAGGCCTAGCGGGACAGGGAGCCTCCTGGGCGGTGCCGGTAGCTCATGCGGCCTGGGGGAATACGCCAGTTCGAGCGGCCAGGAAGGATCCGCCAGTTCGAGCGGCCAGGAAGGATCCGCCAGTTCGGACGGCCAGGGAGGATCCGTCTTTGTAGTTTGCCCGGACGGCTCCGCCAGTTCAGGGGTCCCAGGGGGGGGGGATCGGCTTTCGTGGCCTTGTCATCAGGGCCATGCTTGGCCACTACGGCTGGCACCCATAGCCAACCCCCCAACCCCCAAAATGGAACAGGAACACTGACTCTAGTGGTTCAAATAGGTGTCTCGACTAGCCCCTCAGGATTATAACCAAGTCCCACTAAAGGATCTTTGCTCTAATAGGAGGCCTCAGCCATGGCGTCCAGACCCTGTTCAGGTGATTCAGAGAGAAGTAGAGGGGACATTGCACTTTCTGTGAAGCGAAAAGGGTTCACCTCTACTTAATAAAATCTTTACCAAATCTGTTTGACTACCTTGGGGGTGGCATTTCCATTCCCCTTGTGTCGTAGCCTGACAGAAAGTCTGCTACCACATTCAAATGCCCAGGGGTGTAAATCACCCTCAGGTACAGGAACTTGAGTTCACTGAGTCCAGAGCAGAACCTGCTGTGCTAGCCTGTTCAGACGGCACGAACACAGTCCACCTTGGCGGTTTATGTATCCGACTACTGTAGTGTTGTCCACCCGCACTAGGACATGGTAGCCCCCTGTTAGAGGAAGTACTGGAGTGTTAGAAATACAGCCATCAATTCGAGGCAATTGATGTGCCAATCGTGATTACAGCCTCTCCCGAACCCTTGGGACCGACGGCCATCTAAGACAGTTCCAGGCATTTTGTGTATGTGCCAGGTGACAAAGCTAGGCTGAATGGAAGAATCCGATATTGGTACTCGATATAAGGTTTGAGTTATTTGTTTGAGTTGATTATTGAATAAGTCGACGTTGAGGGTACAAAGACACTTGAAGAATAAGGTTTCTCCCCATGAATGTGTTAACTCATCATGAAGGTCCTTAAAGAAGGGGAGAGACTGTAGCTGAGGCCCCTCCCCCTGGTCACCGAATAGAAATCTGCTTTGAGTGCTTGCTCTTTCTTCTGTGTCAGTTTAGCTGTAACCAAATATCAACCAGACAAGTAAACAATGGTCTGGATGAAAGACGGACTATAGTTATTTTCATATTAGAGCAGTTTCAACAAAGAATCATAAAATCATAGCTTGCAAACACACACAATTATTTTGCACGTGATCATAGGAACAAGAGAGAAAGAGAATCTCCCTTTCTGCTAAGTTCCCTTACATTATATATGTTAGATTCTTTATTGACAAGAGGACCTACGTCCTCAGCCCACTCTCAATAAGCACCGTCTTCAGCAGTGGATGAGGACGTCGCGATCTGGAGAGAGAATGAGAGAAAGGGAAGAAGAACCTGTCTCCCACTCCTCAACCAGATCGACTCGCGATGTGCGAGACGAGCACAAAGCAATTTAATGGAGAACAACTCACAGTGCTCGCACTCGCCATGCTCAAACACAAACACTCAAAGCAGAGCTCATGTGTAACATAATCAGAGATGGGCCGTGAACACGGAGGCACGCATCTCCTGATTGCTTGAGACATGATGTTCTTTTTTTCTTTTCTCTTCACATTGAGAAATGTCTTCACACTGACAGCTGTAACTCTAACTCCTAACAAAGAGGACAGATAGAAAGTGAAGCACACTTCACGTGAGTGTAGCAAATCTATGCCTTTCGGAAGTAGCCTACATAAGGTCTCTTGCTGAAACAAACTCAGCATCTCTGGTCGTTGCTCTCCTGACCGAATGACCTGATGATCCCACAGTTTCTAAAAGGAGCCCAACACACAGGAGAAAAACACAGATTCACCTCTCTCTGTTAAATGGGCAATCTTCAGACCTCTGAACCAGTGTAGCAACTGGATCAAAAGTAGCAACACTAATAACTAGACTCCATTGTTCAGTAGCGTGGCATTAGACCGGCTCTCTTCATAATAGTATTGTTTTCCAGTAACAAGCTATTTTTTGTTGCGTGACACCTGTTATAATATTACGGCACACACAGCTGTAAAGTTGAGCAAATGGAGATTGTATCCAAACACTCTCTCCTAAACTGTCCTCTCTCTCAATATGTAGGGTTGCCACCTATTCCTTATAATACAGGATCGTACTGTATTTGAAGATGAAATGACCCATCAGTATGTTCAGACACAACGATGCATACTGCTCTGAAAAATAAATGGTAAATGGTAAACAAAGGTTGTTACAGCACTGACACAATGTTGACATTAAACCACCGTTCAGGGCCATCGCTTAAGGTTACGCCTATGGTGTCTTGACAACCACTGGACTACATATACTCGTCACTGCCTTTAAATTTCAACCGCCCGTTGGGCTCATTGTGTTGTCTCATTCTCCATAGAGCAAGGATACGCGAGTATTGCGTTTAATTTACCTCAGCTAAATAAGACACGCAATTATTCAAACACAACCTACAACTCAATTTTCTAATGTGACTAATGTAGCCTCGCTCGCACTGTTTAGTTTTTCATTTGATTTGTCTGATATTTAGTCTCATTCGTTTCTTGCTTCTCAGGATTTGTTGATGTTTCCTGGACTGGTTCGCTTTCGACTACGCTCCCCCGTCTACCACCCGGTTTTGTTCACTTTTGGAAGTGCAATTTGAGTAGGCTACCATATGCAGTTTTAATAAAGTTTAATTAATGTGTAACACTCTACAATATTAAAATGTAGAGTACTAACAAAATAATAGGAACAAAAATCCAGTTTCTATTTAAACTAATAAGGAGGAGAAAAAATATTACTCAACACTGATAAATTAGCAACCAACCCAAGTGTATTTACAAAACAAAAGAAAATGTACAATAATACAAGTTTCCTTCACGACGATCGTATGTATGTTGTGTATGTATGTGTGTGTGTGTATAAAGTATTTTAGTATTAGTATTTTAACCTCCTGTCATTTTTACTCTTCAAAGTGTACACTTGCAGGTGTTGATTATAATTAGGCCAATTTACTGATAGACCCATTAAATAATAATAAGGATAAACAAATTTAAAAAATATACAATTATCTAACATCTGACTAATTCAAAATTAACCTCAAAACATAAAATGCTAAAAGGGGGATATCTATAGGCCGATCTAGCATAAAAAAAAAGTCAGAACGTCAAGTCAGTCAAGTCACCTTTATTTATATAGCGCTTTTAACAATACAGATTGTTTCAAAGCAGCTTTACAGAGATAACAGGAAAATAATGTTGTAATAGTATTGTTAAATATAAAATTATATGTCCCCAAATGAGCAAGACAAAAAAGCCAATGGCGACAAAGGCGACAGTGGCAAGACACCAAAACTCCATCAGTGACAGAATGGGGAAAAAAAAACCTCGGGAGAACGTCATCTCTCAGTTGCTGAATGTCGAGCAACAACGTTGCTACAGCCCTGTCGCGTCTTATTGGTTCATTGTTTCATTGTTCACAGGTGTCCCATGTCTAGTCATTAGTCCTTGTGTATTTAAGCCCTCATGTTTGCCATGTGTCTTTGTCAAGGATTGTTTCCTTTTACCACTGTTGATAAGCGTCATGTCCATGTCTATGTTTTGAGTTTATGTCATGCCTTTGTTTTATGTTTGATCACATTTTGTAAATAAACTGCACTTGGGTTATCTACAAACTTGCTTTCAGTGGACTACTTTACACTTTCTGTGTCTTCTTTTTAACATCAAGCACGTCCTGCTCTTTATATTCTCATTCATGTATTTCATCACTCTGAAGTGTCAATAGTGCTATAAGTGTCAATATACATGATATAGCAAAATCTCTAACGATAGACATTTTATACCATGGTAACGATAGATATCGTCATACGACCAAGCCCTCCTGTCCTATAGTATAGAAGCTTTACGACAATGCCATGGGTTCAAAGATTCCGGCCTGCAGTGAGTCAAAGCTATACGCTACAGTCGTTTCACATTGAATGGCCAATGCTCTGCACACAGGTGCAATCATGCGCTAAGGGCCAGAACCCTCTCTGCATTTCCATATTGATTAGTCTTTGATAACATGGCAAAGTGCGAGTCATTTCAGGAGACTGTTTTACCCCAGGCGTCCACCAGCTTCCATTTACACCTGTCTGAAGATACATGTCCACTACAAGCCATTCATTCACACTTTGGAAGAATTATAAACAAGCTATAAGAAGAAAGTCAGCAACGAAATTGCATATCAGCACAAAGTGTTTGGTGGTCTGCTGTTCTGATATTGACTTTTTGTACCCCTTCAGCTTTCATAGCTGAAATTGCTGTAGTGCTTCATAATAGACAGAGCCACCGTACTGTAAGCAGGTCAGGCAATTATTATTGCAGCAGGTACAGGGCTTTGCAATGGATTTCACATTAGGAGCTGAAGATGAAAGTGCCATTTGAGAGTAAAGCAGTGCATGAGGAAAAACTGAAAACTATTTTTCACCCTCTCACAAAAGGCCATTTTTTTCATGCAAAAATGTCTTCAAACATAACATTAAGCATTAGAGGCATTTTAGGCAACTCTAAATGCTAGTGTCTTGTTTGGATTTTTTATCTTGTGACGTGGCCTTTCGCTAACCATCTGAGGTGTCTGTGATGCCGTGAGTAATATCTTGATCTTGAGTTAGTGTTTTGTTGAAAAGTTCACTAATGCCCTCTTGCTGTGCATACATAATGTCTGCTCTTTCTGTCCGGCCCCATTTTTAGAACCTATTTTTCACAATCCTTGGCCTCATCCATATGCAAACATTTAGGATTCGGTACAAAGCTGCGCTCTGGCGATTACCGTGATTCACTTTGCAATGTAACAAGAATTAGCATGACAAGCAAGGCATATCCTGTCCAATTACACCATTATGCTGCATTCAATAACCGATAAATTAATCATTCAAGACAAGCACATTATATGCGAAATGACTCGGGGCGACATATGGCTGCCTGTTTATGTAACATGTAACCTGTGAGCTCGCCACACTGTTTCTGCTTCAGACGCCTCGCAGGAAGGCAGCAGACCAAACTAATCCACTGCTTATCTAGTGTGCATATGAGTGTGTGTGAGATTTCAAGCCCTTTAAAATCAACACTCTCTTCTTGTACAGTCATGTGTGATATCGCTTTCTCCCTCCATCTTTCCCGCAGCTTTTCTTTCAATGCAGTGCCACAAAATTCATCAGGCCAACCGTATATAACAAAATCCATGCCGTAAATGTGTGATTGTGACAGTGCTTGACATAAATCGGCGGTGGCAGGTTTTGAATGTGAAAGATATTTATGTGATGGGAGGCGGGTGCAGTGATGAGTCAGTGTCCGCACGCACAAACACCTCTGTAATTGCTCATAAATTACAGCGTTTCATGCTGATAGGTGGCCATGACTTTGATGAGTTTCATCTTTCTATCAACATGAAATATTGGCACGCAGCGAGCTTGCAGCTAATGTCATGTGAGAGTTAAATGGCTTTGTTGCTCTTTGGAGATGGGGCTTTGCTTGTGTTTCAGAGGTTGTTTCTCTGTGGTGAGAGTGCCTTCACAAAGCATTTAGCCATTGATTAGTTGTTGATTCATTACGGCATGCTTCGACAGAATATTTCCATGCCTGTCTTTGTAAAGAGTTTGTGGCTGCAATGAAGCGCACAGCGATTTAGAATTTAAAGAGCAATCTTTAATTACAATTACTCAGGGATACGCAGGGTAAACGTAGGAGAAATCACAAACGCCTAAAGCCTGGTTCACACGGGACGATTTTAAAATTGTCGGCCGATTTTCCAAACCTGAGAGACCCCACACACGGCGATAAAAAATCACTGGTCTAACAGTTTTGGTTGTACAGTGTGTGGTGCGCAGCCAGACGGCAAAATCAACACATCACACACGAACCGATTTGACTCCC
Source organism: Chrosomus eos (assembly GCA_036326025.1). Lineage (NCBI taxonomy): Eukaryota > Metazoa > Chordata > Actinopteri > Cypriniformes > Leuciscidae > Chrosomus > Chrosomus eos. Next base: position 32,527,561 of record CM070835.1, read on the forward strand.
GAGCATTCCCAGGTCAGACGGAAAATCTCGCGAAATCCCTCGAGATCAAACGTGACTTCAGAGTAAACTATTATGGCGGACAAAGAGGATGCAGTGGCGATAGTTTAAACTATTAGAGAAAACATCCACCGGACTCTCTGGTGCGCCATGGCCGCCGGCTGTTTTGATTTTGTATGTTTGTCTTCCTCTGCGCCTCGTCACCTCGCTTTCTGATTGGCTACACGCCACATTCCACAGGCTGCGTGCTCGTTCGTCCTCGGGGGACACCACACACGAGGAGAAATCGGGCCAAAACAATCCAACATGTTGGATATCCCCGATTTGAGATCGGAGCGGTCCAGACGTCCTTCCGAGCAGACGAGAGCAGTCTTAACACACCACACGGCAGGAATATCTGATCAGATTATTTTACGATAATCGGAGCATCCTTAATATGTCGGAAAGGGGAAAATCGGGGCTAAAATCGGCCTAATTATCCTGCCGTGTGAACCAGGCTTAACAAAGAACTGAATGGACTGAAGGCTTATGTATACAAGGGAGGATAATCAACAGAACAGGGAACAGGTATATATATATATATATTATTGTATATACAGGGTTTTTCCTGGGTCAAAATGAGGCGGAGGTGGTAAAATTGTAACACTAGGGGGGTCCGGGGGCATGCCCCCCGGGAGAAAATTTTTTACATTTTAAAGATAAATTCATTAATCTGGTGCACTTTGAGTCACTCGAATCTGTTGTTAAAAATAAATAATAATCCACCCGCCAACCACCCATATTCTTTGATTTAGATATCTGCATCTGATCATCACATTACAATTATTCAATAAAGCATGATAATATGGTAACATATCACACAATTAACATTTATTTAAATTAAAAGTTCTTCTTTTGGCAAAATTACATTTTCTTTATAGCCTAAACAGAGGCTTTACCCCCTTTAAACTTATTGTCAATGTTTCACTTTTGAAAACACTCTTATCGGAATAATTTTTTGTACCTTTTATAAAGGGCATTTTCCCCCTAATTTTATTTAATGTATGCTCTAAATTTCATTTAAAATAATAAGACACTAGGCTGTTACCAATCAAATTAAATAATTTACATTGAAAAATTATAACTGTATTAAATGAGATTATTTTGAATATTTTTTGAATATACAAGGAATGTTGAAAAGAATGATACTAAACCGCGAGTAGGAGGGGGCAGCTTAATGAGCGAGTCATTGAGTCATTAATGTAAACGATTCGTTCAAACGGCTGATTGATTCAGAATGAGGCGGTTAAATAATGGGCAATTGAATCTTTGACTCAAGCGATTAGTTCAAAACGCTGAATGATTCAGTAATGAATCATGGATGAGTGTTGCTGTGATGAGTGTTGCTGTGAGACACGATATGGTTCTGTTGTTTGGAACTATTTTCGCTGCTAAAACAGAACAAAAACAGTCTAAAAATGTAAGTAACTTAATTTTAACTATTTGTTTATTGAACTGTTATGAAATTAATATCTCGGTTTCAATCGTGATGACATTCAGGAAAACAGCACTCTGGTCGTAGGCTATAGCCTATATATAGTTTCTTAACTATAATTAATGTTATAAATAACTGCGCGAGACTCAACAGCGCAACTTTGTTACCGTCCGTACATTAGGTACCATGATGGGAGTTCCGTGTCTTTATTACACTCATTTAGCTGTCATCCACCCTCGATTGAATGGAATGTTTTTATTACTCGGCTCACTCGACCCGCGGAGTATGATCCGTGCAGCGGCAAATACTTAGAGAATGGACACAAGCGGGAATCGCGACAGAGCTGTCACAGTGGATAAAGTGTATATGAGCACGTGACTGTCTGTCCTAATTTCTCGAGAGGCGGAGGCGGCACGAAATTTGACGGAGGCGGCCGCCTCATAATTGTCTATGCAGGAAAACGAATCGGTTCTCTTACGAGAGTATCTCTCGTACTGCGTAATATCTTACGCTATGGGGGAAACACTCTTTCCTCGAGATATTGAAGCCAAAAATTACCCTTAATTTTTTTAATCATGCAAAACGCTTTTGCAGCAGCAAGCAGACAAGGGCGAAACAGCTCGCGCGCCCATTGGCTGCCTCGCTGGAAAAGCTGCAGCCTATCGAGTGAAGGCACTGCGTGACGTAATGACGAATGAAGACGCTTCGCGCTCATTTCGTCATGTCCCGCCAGTATAGGCGTGGTCTCGCCCTATAAATACCCCTCGATAGCTGTATTTCTCTGATTTTTCATTCTTCACGCGAAGCTCACGCATCGCGGGATCCAGAGTGAGAAGCCGCGCCGTTGACTTGTAGCCTTCTCAGCGGGACGTGCCATCTTCTGAAGTCGCTGGCCCAGCCGCCTTCAACTGCCGTACCTGCTGCGCTTTCCGGCGTACTATATCCTTTTACTCTGCTAAGTGTGTGTGTGTTTGCTTACGTGACGCAACACCCATTTCTACTGTTCTAAAAGAGCTGCGTCTTTTTAAAGATGCCTTCCTGTGGTTCTTGCCGAGCCCCACTCAGCGACGAGGACCGCCACGTCATCTGCGTGTCCTGCCTGGGTGAGGATCACGCGGCCACCGCGCTCGCTGACGGCGGATGCCATCATATTGAACGCTTGCCTATGGTGACTCTGCGGACTCGCCTAGCTTCGTTCTCCGAGCCCGCATCCCAGCCCGCCGTGATGCCGCGCCGCAAGAAGCGCCGCGCCCTGCGCGCGCCCGAGCTATTTCCAGCCCACCAAAGCTCGCCGGTTCGCCCGCCAGCTTCGCCGGCTTCGCTCGAGTCGCTCCCAGACGGACAGCGGCCGCCGTCTGCCGCCGCGTCCGCACTTGAGCTCGACAAACTTACCGGAGACGGCATTGAAACTGAGCCGATGCGTCCGCTCTCTCAAGCCGTGGATTACATCGGCCTGAATGGTGAGATACATTTGTGGCTAACGCTATCCGAGATGACGGAAGCTGAGCGCTCCGTGTTCCTCGACGTTCTCGCTCTGCTGGACGCCGCCCCCCTCAGCGCGGGCCCCGGCCGAGGATTGAGATAAAGCCCGAGGTCTCAAGGCCTTCCTAGTCTCTCTAGGAAAGCGACGGTGTTCAGTTCCCGCTGCGGCCGGATTTTCACCAAAACTTCTCGCTCGTTCAGTTCCAAGCAATGTGACTGTTCCAGTGTATTTCACAGTGAGCAAGCTGGTTCCACAGCCCGCTTGCCTGCGCACAAAGGCCGTCGTTTCGGCTAACTAGCAGCGCCGCCAGGCCCGAGATCAAACACCGCGCTCTCGCTCTGCTGGACGCCGCCCCCCTCAGCGCGGGCCCCGGCCGAGGATTGAGGTAAAGCCCGAGGTCTCAAGGCCTTCCTAGTCTCTCTAGGAAAGCGACGGTGTTCAGATTCCCGCTGCGGCCGGATTTTCACCAAAACTTCTCGCTCGTTCAGTTCCAAGCAATGTGACTGTTCCAGTGTATTTCACAGTGAGCAAGCTGGTTCCACAGCCCGCTTGCCTGCGCACAAAGGCCGTCGTTTCGGCTAACTAGCAGCGCCGCCGGCCCGGATCAAACACGCGCTCTCGCTCTGCTGGACGCCCCCCCCACAGCGCGGGCCCCGGCCGAGGATTGAGGTAAAGCCCGAGGTCTCAAGGCCTTCCTAGTCTCTCTAGGAAAGTGACGGTGTTCAGATCCCGCTGCGGCCGGATTTCCACCAAAACTTCTCGCTCGTTCAGTTCCATGCGTTGTGACTGTCCCAGTGTATTTCGCAGTGAAGCAGCCGGTGTCTCAGCCCGCTTGCCTGCGCACAAAAGCCGTTTCTATGGCTACCCAGATAAATCCAATAAAGAGTGCATTTTCTGGTGTTCCGGCCACGGCCGATGGTGTTACGAGTGTTGTAAGAATGCCCACGTCCCAGTGCCCATTCCCACACCCAGACACAGCCCGCCACGGTGCAGGGCTAGCACAAATAAAACCAACTCATGTTGGTTGTGCAGAAAATGTAGTGAACGCGCCCATGACAATGCCCGCTTACACTACACGATGCGTGTCCCTTGGTTTCTGTAAAAACGAAACTAACACACATTTAGTCGGCGCGAGCCGACAGTGTTCTCAGTGCAGTAAATGTGCCCGCTGTTCCGCATTTCCTCACTGACACGCCGAATCCCACGGGATTCACCCCCGCTCGCTTTCTATGCACAACCCGTCACAGAAAAGCTGAGCGCGGCCAGGCTGCCCGCTGTGATTAGCGCGTACCTCGCACGCTGTGAACACAGCGTTGATTCAGTCGGCGCGAGCCGAGTATTCTCCGTGCAGAAAATGTGCCCGCTGTCTCGCGCCCGCATTTCTCACAGACACTCCGAATCTCACGGGATTCACCCCCGCTCGTCTTCTCTGCACAACCCGTCACAGAGAAGCTGAGCGCGGCCAGGCTGCCGGCTTTGATCAGCGCGCGCCTCGCACGCTGTATACACAGCAGTGATTTAGTCGCGCGAGCTGACAGTATTCTCAGTGTAGTAAATGTGCCGCATTAGTAAATGTGCCCACATTCCCTCACACGCGCCGAATCCCACAGGATTCGCCCCGCTCGCTTTCTCTGCGCGTCCCGCCATAGAGAAGCTGAGCGCGGCCAGGCTGCCCGCTGTGATCAGCGCGCCCCCCGCCTCGAACGCTGTAAACACGGTGCTGTGTTCCCAGTACACAGGGGCTCTCGAGCCGCCGTCCTGCCGCGGCCAGAGCCCAGATTTCATTCTACCCCTAGCTATTCACGCAGATGCGTGGTCAAGGCTTCCCGGGGTATCAGAATGGGTGTTGAACACTATAACGAGAGGCTGTTCGCTACAGTTCGCTCGACGCCCCCGCCGTTATACGGCGCGAGTCGAAACTACGGTGTATAGCGAAGTGTTTCATCTACTTCGAGCCGAGATAGCGAAACTACTGAGAAAAGGGGCTATAGAACCTCTATCTCAGGGCGAAGGGGGCTTATACAGCAGATATTTTCTGGTACCGAAAAAAGATGGTGGGCTCAGACCCATTCTAGATCTGCGACTGCTGAACAGAACGCTCGGGAAGCGCCAGTTCAGAATGCTTACGACCAGGAAAATCCTCGCGCAAGTGCGCCAAGGAGACTGGTTCATGTCAATAGATCTGAAAGACGCCTATTTTCAAATACAAATAGCGTCCCATCACAGGCGATTCTTGAGATTCGCCTTCGAGGGCCAGGCATATCAATACACAGTCCTGCCGTTCGGCCTGTCCATAGCACCCCGTACGTTCACGTAGTCAATGGACGCGGCCCTCGCCCCCCTGAGACTTCGGGGCATGCGAGTTTTGAACTACTTGGACGATTGGCTGATTCTAGCTCGTTCACGAACGGAGCTCATAGAACACAGGGCCGCATTACTCGAGCACCTCGAGGAGCTGGGCCTTACAGTCAATTGGGCGAAAAGCTCACTGCTCCCCAGTCGGAGAATTTCCTTCTGGGAACAGTGTTGGACTCGCTATCCATGACAGCACGCCTGTCACCGGAGCGCGGATTGAATATTCAGCACGTCGCGAGATCCTTCCGCCACGGCTCTATAGTCCCGCTCAGAAGGTTTCAGAAAATGCTGGGTCTGATGGCCTCAGCAGCCTCCGTACTCCAGTTGGGCCTGCTCCGCATGCGCCCACTGCAGCTATGGCTAAAAGCACGAGTTCCCCCAGGGCGTGGACCGCGGGTCTATTTCGCCTCAGGGTCGACCTTCAGTGCGTTTCAGCTCTGAAACCGTGGAAAGTGACCGACTGGTATCAGTCAGGTGTGAGTCTGGGGATCGCCTCGGGTGTGAAGGTGGTGTCTACGGACGCCTCCACATCGGGGCGGGGAGCGCTGCTCGAGGGCAGACCACTAGCTGGCCTATGGTCAGTACGGGAGAAGCTCCTTCACATAAACTGCTTGGAATTAATGGCAGTCGACAAAGCACTAAGGCGCTTCTGTCCCCAGATAATAGGCCACAAAGTATTGGTCCGGTCGGACAACATGTCAGTGGTGGCGTACATAAATCGCCAGGGCGGCATCGGGTCCACACGCCTTTGCAGGCTGGCGGAACCCCTCTTGGTCTGGGCCCAGCGCAACCTCCTTTCTCTGAAAGCGGCGCACGTGCCTGGGCACCTGAATACGGGTCCAGACAAGCTGTCCAGAGACAACGTCCCGACAGGAGAATGGTCGCTGCATCCGCAGACGGTCCAGCTGCTGTGGGAAACGTTTGGCAGAGCGCAGGTGGACCTGTTCGCGTCCCGCGAGAACGCTCACTGCCCAGTATTCTTCTCGAAAAGCAGGGACGCGCTGGCCCATGCTTGACCCAGCGGTCCCCTGTATGCTTTTCCCCCTGTCTCGCTCCTGCCTCAGGTGTTGGAACGGATCAGGGAAAATGGATGCCCAGTGCTGCTTGTAGCTCCGCTCTGGACGAACCAGGCTTGGTTTCCGGTCCTGATGCGGATGGCCAGCACTGCCCCGTGGCCTGTACCGTTGAGGAGAGATCTCCTCTCTCAGGCGGAGGGCTCGATTTGGCATCCTCGCCCGGAACTGTGGTCCCTGCACGCATGGGCCATCAACGGGTACCCGCTAGCCTCCCGGAAGGAGTGCTAAACACGATCGCGCAGGCTAGAGCTCCGTCTACCAGACGGCTCTATGCCTCGAAATGGTCGGTGTTCTCTACTTGGTGTCGAGCCCGTGGCTTTCACCTGTGGACTGCGGGGTTAAGGAAGTGCTTGCCTTCCTTCAGGAGCTGATGGATAAGGGAAGGACCCCATCCACGCTCAAAGTTTACGTGGCGGCCATAGCAACGTTTGCTAAACCGGTGTCTGGCCAGTCACTGGGGAAAAACGACTTAGTCGTGCGTTTCCTACGAGGAGCTCGGAGGTTAAACCCTCCCAGGCCCCCTTCAGTCCCGGCTTGGGACCTTTCCACGGTCTTGGAGGCCATGAAAGGCGCCCCGTTTGAGCCGATCCAGCTGTCGGACATGAAGCACCTGTCCCTTAAGACGGTGTTTCTATTGGCTCTCGCTTCAGTGAAGCGTGTAGGGGACTTACAGGCGCTTTCTGTAAGCGCGTCATGTCTGGAGTTTGGGCCTAACGACTCAAAGGTCGTACTCAAACCGAGGCACGGCTACGTGCCGAAATCCCTCAATACACCGTTTAGGGCCCAGGTAATTTCCCTGTCAGCCCTTCCGGTTCTCGATGAGGAGAGGGACGCGAGTCTCCTTTGCCCTGTCAGGGCGTTAAGGGCTTATGTGTCCCGCTCGGCTGAGTTCAGACAGACCGAGCAGCTTTTCGTGTTGTTTGGCGGCCGTTCTAAGGGACTCGCCGCTTCAAAACAGAGCCTATCCAGATGGATAGTGGATGCCATAGCGCTGGCTTACAGTTCCAGGGGCCTGCGGTGCCCATTGGGTGTCAAAGCGCACTCCACGAGAGGCGTGGCCTCGTCGTGGGCATGGTATAGCGGGGTCTCCCTGCAGGATATCTGTACGGCTGCGGGCTGGGCCTCGCCGTCTACATTTATCAAGTACTATAACCTGGAGGTGCCCGCCTTACAGGCTAAGCTTTTGGCGGTCTGAACTTCGGGCTTATTGGCCGCCAATGCGGCTTTGTGTACCCCTACGGGTCGGTACCCCTACGGGACTTTTATGAAGGAGTGATGCTTCTAGCCTCTCCTCCTCTACTCTGTGTGAGTTGTGGTGATTGTGCACTAGATGTGCCCCGGGCTTGGCCCCGGGACTCTGGTGTTGGATCCCTGTCCGCACGGCGTTTTGCATGGGGTCCCCATAACGTAAGATATTACGCAGTACGAGAGATACTCTCGTAAGAGAACGTACTCGGTTACTAACGTAACCTCGGTTCTCTCTAGAGAGGGAACGAGTACTGCGTATCTTGCCGTGCTTGGACTATGCTCTGGTTCGCTTCGGTGTACAAAATCAGAGAAATACAGCTATCGAGGGGTATTTATAGGGCGAGACCACGCCTATACTGGCGGGACATGACGAAATGAGCGCGAAGCGTCTTCATTCGTCATTACGTCACGCAGTGCCTTCACTCGATAGGCTGCAGCTTTTCCAGCGAGGCAGCCAATGGGCGCGCGAGCTGTTTCGCCCTTGTCTGCTTGCTGCTGCAAAAGCGTTTTGCATGATTAAAAAAATTAAGGGTAATTTTTGGCTTCAATATCTCGAGGAAAGAGTGTTTCCCCCATAGCGTAAGATATTACGCAGTACTCGTTCCCTCTCTAGAGAGAACCGAGGTTACGTTAGGAACCGAGTACGTTACCTAACGTAACCTCGGTTCTCTCTAGATGAGGGAACGAGTATTGCGTAAGCTAGCTTACGCTACGGGAAAGATTCCATCTTTCTGAGAAATTGAAGCCAAAAAATTATCCTATAATTTTGTATCCATTGTCAACGCAGTTCAGCTGCAGCAGACCATGAGAGGGCTAGCTAGCCGCTCATTGGTTCGCTCACGGAGAACTGCTTAAGCCTATGAGGGAGCGCGAGTGAACCCGCGACCAATGAGAGTCTGACTCGCTCTCATTACGTCACCGCCCGCCGAAACGGGTGTGGACGAGACTATAAATATCCCGAAATAGGCTGAATAATCTGTTTTTTTCAAATACTGAAGCGAAAATCGCCAGTAGCACAAGCACGGCCAGGAACGCAATACTCGTTCCCTCATCTAGAGAGAACCGAGGTTACGTTAGATAACCGATTCGTTCTCTTACGAGAGGTTCTCTCGTATTGCGTAAGCTAGCTTACGCTACGGGAACCCCTGGTCAACGCCGTGCGTGCTAAGCATCCACTATTAGTCCCGCGGGGCACCCCGGGGAACTCTGTAAGTGGGAATGAATATATGTACCTGTGACAAAAGGCCAGCGGAGCGGGCCGGTGATTGTGTAGTACATAAGCACATTATAGAGAGGGACAGAGCAAACTCGGTCTGTGTAATTAACCCCCTATAGTGCAGCTCAACCAGAAGAGCTGAAACATACTAGACTGCTAGTAGTTTAGCCTGCAAGGCGGGTACTTCCAGATTGTAAAATCTGACAAAGGTGGAGGGGGAAGCCCATCCCACTGCCACGCAAATGTCGTGAATGGAAATTCCGCTGGACCATGCCCACGATGAGGCCATGCCTCTAGTGGAATGAGCCCTGATGCCCAGAGGGCATGGCAGGTCTTTTGATGCGTATGCTGCTGCAATGGCATCAACAATCCATCTGGATAGGGACTGTTTCGAGGCGGCCAACCCTTTGGTGCGCCCGCCGAACGAAACAAAAAGCTGCTCGGATCGTCTGACCGGAGCAGTGCGAGTAACATATAATCTCAGGGCCCTGACCGGACATAGGAGATTAGAATCAGATTCGCTATCGGATGCAGGCAGAGCCGATAGGGATATAACTTGTGCCCTGAACGGGGTGCCAATCGCTTTGGGGACATAGCCATGCCTAGGTTTGAGAACGACTAAGGAGTCATTAGTTCCAAACTCAAGACAGGACGCGCTGGTGGACAGCGCGTGCAGGTCTCCCACCCGTTTTACTGACGCGAGCGCGAGTAGAAAAACGGTCTTAAGCGACAGGTACTTTAGGTCCACGGTGCTTAACGGTTCGAATGGGGGAGCTTTCATAGCATCAAGAACTATGGAAAGGTCCCAAATCGGCACCGAAGGGGGGCCAGGGGGGTTCATCCTTCTAGCTCCCCTGAGGAAGCGGACTACCAGCCCGTCTTTGCCCAGTGACTGGCCGCGCCGTGGTTCAGCAAACGCCGCGACGGCTGCCACATATACCTTAAGAGTGGACGGGGATCTGCCCTTGTCCAGCATCTCTTGGAGAAAATTTAGCAAGGAGGGAACCTCGCATAACCGTGGGTCCAGACCCTTTTCGGTGCACCACTTTGAGAACACAGACCATTTTGACGCATAGAGCCTTCTGGTAGAAGCCGCTGTAGCCTGTATGATCGTGTTTAACACTCCCTCTGGCAAAGCAACGGGTAGTTGTTGATCACCCACGCGTGTAGCGCCCAGCGCTCTGGGTGGGGATGCCAGATTGAGCCGCGAGCTTGGGAGAGGAGATCTGCTCTGACTGGAATGGGCCACGGCGCTGTCTGTGACAGCTGCGTGAGCTCCGGAAACCAAGTCTGACCCTCCCAGTGCGGGGCTATGAGGAGCACCGAGTGCTGCGCTTCTCTGATTCTCTGAAGCACCTGTGGTAGCAGAGAGACCGGAGGGAAAGCATAAAGCGGGCGGCTGGGCCAGGTTTGGGCTAGCGCGTCCTCGCTCCTTGAGAAAAATATTGGGCAGTGGGTGTTCTCCGCCGAGGCGAAGAGGTCCACCTCTGCTCTGCCGAATAGACGCCACAGTTTCTGGACTGTAAGAGGATGCAGGGACCATTCCCCGGGGGGAATGGGGTTCCTGGACAGGCTGTCTGGACCGTCATTCAGCTGTCCCGGCACGTGCGCCGCTCTGAGCGAGAGCACGTGACACTGAGACCAAACTAGGATGCGTTCTGTCAGCTGGAAAAGATTCCTGGATCTGACTCCGCCCTGACGGTTTAGATAGGAGACCACGGCCATATTGTCCGAACGGATCAGCACGTGGTGGCCCTGAATGCACGGGAGAAAACGCCTGAGCGCGTTCTCGACCGTCAACATCTCCAAACAGTTTATGTGTAGGAGGCTCTCTTGAGCTGACCAGGGGCCGAAGGCCGGTGAGCCCTCGCAGACCGCTCCCCAACCCGTGTTGGAGGCGTCTGTCGAGATGACTTTTCGGCATGAAACTGTCCCCATGGAAACGCCGCGCTGAAACCATTCTGCCACTGACCATGGCTGCAGAGCTGTGATACAGGTCTGCGTTACCTTTATCAGCTGGTGGCCCGTGGTCCACGCTCGGTGAGACACACGGCTCTTCAACCAGAGCTGAAGCGGGCGCCTGGCAGTAACCCCAGCTGGAGTACCGCGGAGGCTGAGGCCATACAACCCAACGCTCTCTGAAAAGTTTTCAAAGGCGTGAGTCTGTTCATCTGAAAAGATGCGGCGAGACGCTGCACATGGTGCGCGCGCTGCGTCGACAGACGCGCCGTCATCGTGACCGAGTCCAGCTCTATACCCAAGAAGGAGATAGTCTGACTGGGTTGTAGTACGCTCTTTGTCCAGTTGACAGAGAGGCCCAAAACTTTCAGATGGTCGAGGAGAACTGTACGATGAGACAGTAACTCTCTCTGAGATTGTGCCAAAATCAGCCAGTCGTCCAAGTAGTTCAGTATTCGCAGCCCCTGACTCCGCAGGGGGGCGAGCGCCGTATCCATGCACTTCGTGAACGTACGGGGTGCCAGGGATAGGCCGAACGGTAGGACGGTGTATTGATAAACCTGGCACTTCGAAGGCGAAACGTAAGAATGGCCTGTGAAGGGGATTTATCTGGATCTGGAAGTATGCATCTTTCAGATCTAGTGATATGAACCAGTCCCCCTGGCGCACATGCGCGAGGAGTTTTCTGATAGTGAGCATTTTGAACGATCTCTTTATGAGAGCTTTGTTCAGAGATCTGAGGTCTAATATTGGTCTGAGACCGCCGTCTTTCTTGGGGACAAGAAAATAACGGCCGTAAAACCCCGACTCGCTCATGCCAGAGGCACCCTCTCTATAGCCCTCTTGCACAACAGACTTGCTATCTCTGAACGGAGCAGTGGCACTGCTTCTGGGTTCACAGTAGTTTCTAGCCGCGCTCGGAAGCGAGGAGGGCGGCGACGAAACTGTAAGCGATAGCCTAGCTTTATTGTGTTTAACACCCACTGGGAGATTCCCGGAATAGCTTCCCACGTTTTGAAGCGTGACGCTAGGGGGTGAATGGCTACATGGTCCCCATTGCCGCACTTCGCGGGCTGCGTGAGCGCGCTGATAGTGCTTATAACAGCGGGACTTACACCTGGAGAGGAGTGTAAGGGCCCTGTAACAGAGTGAACAGAGGTGGGACGCGCACACGGGCTTGTGGGCGCGCTTATGTACTCTGAGACTCGAGCGGGCTTGGCCCGCTTTATGAGAGTGGACTCTGTGTGAGACAGGGGAACTGAAGTGCTTTTGTGTATGAGTGAACACAGTGTTGTGGGCACATTTCGTACACAAGAGGCTTTTATGCTCTTTTTGAGATTTCTCTGGGTCGCCGTGAAAACGGCGTTTGTGCTCATGCAAGCGGGAAGGGAGACCGGCTTGGTTATGGCAGAAAACACTGCTGTAGTAGCCGCCTGGGCGGGGACTAACAGAGGGCAAATCTTTGACGGCGGTCCGGCCGCAGCGGGAGAGCGCCGTCTTTTTCTTCTCAGCTGTGCTGGTGCTTTGGTTGCTCAGGTTTCAGCGCGATTCTAGGCCGAGGCCCCCGAGGAGGCGGCGGCCTGTGACGGCTGTCAGAGCGGGAACGTGGGCGGCCGCCCTGGCGTCGCTGAACACTCTGGTTGTGCTGAGCTGTGCGCTGGGGTGGGGCTCGTGCAGGAGGCTGATCACGTGGGCGGCCTGCAGAGGAGCTAGCGCGACGAGGCAGAAAGAGGTTCATGGCCTGCGAGGCTTTCTGTACTTCGGAGAAGCGGTCGACGATACCCGTGACGGCAGATCCGAAGAGGCCGGCTGGAGAGAGCGGGGCGTTGAGAAAAGCGGCGCGCTCGGAATCTCCCATGTCTGCGAGAGTGAGCCATAGGTGTCTCTCAGACACACAGATGGCGGCCATGCATTTCCCCAGGGCTAGAGCAGCAGACTTTGTGGCGCGAAGGGCAAGGTCCGTGGCGCTCCTCAAATCCGCGACAGAAGGGGGGTTCTTTCCGCTCTCATCCCACTCACGCAGCAAATCGCCTTGCAGAATTTGCACGGACCTCGAGTGGAGTGCAGACGCTGCCTGGCCGGCGGCTGAATATGCGCGGCCGTGAAATCTTGAAGTCGCTCTGCAGGCTTTCGAGGGAAGCACAGGTGATGAGCGCCATCTAGCAGAGGGCGGGCATAAGTGTGCGGCGACCAAGTGTTCAACAGGAGGGATGGTGAGGTAGCCCTTTTCTGCGGCTTCAGGCTTCGGCGGAAACAGGCTTCGGCGGAATGAACGCTTCTTGCTGGGGCTCCGGCGGCCTCTGAGCGCGGCGTTTCTTCTTCCGCGGCGCAGACAGAGGTGGCTTGGGAGCATTTTTAGCGGCCAACAGTCGAGCCCGCAGGGTCAACATAGACATTGTATCGCAGAAGTCGCAGCCGCCATCGGCGAGGGCGACTTCGGCGTGCTCCCGTCCGAGGCAGAGGGCGCAGATGACGTGGCGGTCTCCAGCAAGGGAGCACGGCAGGAGCCGCAGGAATTCCGAGACATCTTTAAAAAGACGCTCACTCTTTGAGATACAATAAAGGAATAACTCTGAGTAAAGGATACACTCTGTCGGATGGCGCTAGCTCACAGGACGGCTGAAGGTGGCGAAGACGGCCGGCTTCCTCAGTCTCCCAAACGCTCGCTAGAAGGTGCCTTTTCGACGACGGCGGCTTCTCTCTCAGGATCAGCAGATGCAGGTGCGTCGCTGAAGGATGAAAAAATCAGATTATTCAGCCTATTTCGGGATATTTATAGTCTCGTCCACACCCGTTTCGGCGGGCGGTGACGTAATGAGAGCGAGTCAGACTCTCATTGGTCGCGGGTTCACTCGCGCTCCCTCATAGGCTTAAGCAGTTCTCCGTGAGCGAACCAATGAGCGGCTAGCTAGCCCTCTCATGGTCTGCTGCAGCTGAACTGCGTTGACAATGGATACAAAATTATAGGATAATTTTTTGGCTATAATTTCTCAGAAAGATGGAATCTTTCCCGTAGCGTAAGCTAGCTTACGCAATACAAGAGAACCTCTAGTAAGAGAAACCCTGATATATATATATATATATATATATATATATACATATATACACAGTCAGGACCCACACACCAATCCAGAAGGGGGCGCGGGCGGCAATGCAATGCTGTTTGCTACCAGTAAAAAGCGCAGAAGAAAAAGAAGGGAGGATCGATCGGTATGTTTACATCTCTCAACCAGTGTTTCTTCAACTGCGGACAAAGATATCAATAAAACATATCTCATGTAGGTAGCATTATATTTACCCCAGGCATTTAGTGTCGACAGCATGTTAGTTCGCTACATAAATTAACGCTAGAGAGAAGCAATTCGTACATGCGCTTAGCCTATTCATTATATTTACTTAACTTTTTAGCAATGTTCTTGATTATTAATGTATGTTTAAATACATTTGTTATGAAAACAAGTTATGGCAGCCAATGTAAATGTAAATGATTATATTTCAAAAATGAATTGGAGTATTTGACAAAAGGATGCTCTTCCGTTTCCGGTTGGGGAGATTAAAGCGGAGGAAAACCGAGGAAAACGGGATTATGGCAGAGTCTTCAAAATGTACTGTCCTCCCGTCTTTGAAACGAAACTTTCATATGTTTAGATGTAATTTTATGTACAGTTATGTTTATTTAATGTAATTTTAAAAAGAAGCATAAACACAACGAGGGGTGTCTGTTTTTGTGACTAACGTTTCTTTAGTATAACCATGGAGTATAAAATTCAATATAAATTCTTGGTATTGCATTGGACTCTACGATCGGCGGAAGTTATCGAGCATCCTTAACCCTTCACCGGAAATACCGCCGTGCATAGAGCCCATTAACTTTATAATTAACGTTAGATTTAGAAAAAAATATGGCTTGCCTTATGTGCAATTTACATGTTTAAAAAAAAAAAAAAAAAAAAAAAAAAAATATATATATATATATATATATATATTTGAGCGTTGATTATTATATCTACAAATAAATAGCTATACATTAATACATAGCTATACATTAATAAATAGCTATGTTGTTAATTGTAACCTTTAATATTATAGTACTGTGTAATTAGCCAAGAAAGATTTTTGTTAATCCTTAAGAAATGTTTAATTTATTTGCTCCCCCGTACCGAATCGTGACTTAAAAACCGAGGTATACATGTACCGTTCTTATCTCACACATCGTTGATGATCTGCATTCAGTTTTTTTTTGTTTTTGTTTTTTACAACAGGACGTTTTCAATGCTATAATGTATTTCTATAATAAAAAAACATAAATGATATATCTTACCTTTCAAGCAATGTAGAAGCAATATGACTAAACATAAAAAAAAACTTTACAGCCATGTTAGGCTATTTACCGTAGTTTAATCAGTCTTTATTTTTATTATATAACTATAGGGAATGTGGAGATGACGTCACGCCGTGTTGCATTATGGGTCCGCCGCCATATTTACAGGATCGCGCCCAATACCGCTGTATTTAAATGCATGTTTTGGATGCTGTGTTTGGATTTTCTGTCGAGATTTTAATAAACGTCGATATGGTTGTTCAGTTCAACTGCCATAGCAGGTCACACGATCGTTCAGGGAGGAAACTGAACAACGGAATACGTTTTTTCACCTTTCTTTCTCGGAAAAAATAACAAGGGAACCAGGTCGAGGAGCTGACGAGAAGACGCCGGATCGCCGCAATCATGAGGAAAAACTTACTTACTGTCCTCCACTGCATACTACGTTTGTTAAAAGTTGTACAAAGCAAGAGGTTGTGTATTGTATATTCATAGATGACTAAAATTTAGGAGGATAGTTGATGAATGATGTTGAATTTGCGGTTAATGTTAGCAGCAGATGATAAAGCCAGGACACATTGCATGAATCAAATTATATTTATTTTCAATTAACAATTTGCTTTGATGTTCTGTACATCTTTTTACATGCCTTTTTAAAAAATGTCTGTGAATCATGATTTATATATCTGCTTAATAAATACATTAAGTGACTTCTCTGTTTCTGGACTGATTGCAACCACAAAGACCCTTTAAGTACACATAACAATGGGCAAATATACATCAAACGTTTAAAATAAACGACCAAATACTCTCATTTTTACACGTGTCAACATTAAATGTTGACAATAAGGCACAGTTGTATTTAACAAGTTACCACATCTTGTGGCATTATAAAGTAATGTACTTTTTTTTTTCTTGCACAACCTATGAAAACTTAACATATGCTGAAAATAGCAAGCTAACATTAACTACGAGAGCAGCTTTTCAGGTAAAATAGCTTGAACTTTATGTACAATAGTAATCAACTTAGCATAGGCTTCGAACACCAACACTAAATCAGATGTATCAACGTTTTTTATCGCGGATAGTTTGTCCAAATAGTTTTTTTGACAGTGGCATTTAGTTTATCCCAGTAGGGCCCCTTCTCTTTTTCTTTAAACATCTCCATTTCTTCCGTTCTTCTTCAATTTTACCTCGATTTAGCCAAACACCCACTATTATACCGAAGGTAAACAGAGATCGTGCCTGTAAAGATGGCGGCCACGTCCCATAATGCAACACGGCGTGACGTACCTCCGCATTCCCTATTATTAAACAAACAAACAATATTGGCTAGTTCTTATTCACAGCTATTAAATGAAAAGATTGTAAAAAGATTTCATCACCACCAAACAGATATGCAGATTATGCAATAAGTATGTAAACAATTAAACAAAATAAGAAGAAAGAAGTAGTATGGCGGATTTTTTTCAGCTTCCGTTTCCATGGTGACTCGTCGATTTGTTGCTCTGTTGAGAATGTCTGGTGTGTTAACCATGAACATACTTTTGGCGAGTTTTTTGAACCAGCATACATGACAATGTGTATCCGCCGCGCTGGACAACTGCGTCTTCTGAGGCAGCGGCAGAACCGTATGAGTGGTTTATTCCTTGCTGTCATCTTCGCCGGTTTCAAAACTTGTCTCCGTTGTATTGCCATTTTCTGCTCGTCCTGCACTGTGCAACTACACAACCTGGTTTCAACATGTTTCCTATAACCAGTGACACCAGTGACCAGTGCACATTTACAAGCGAAAGCACGAATGTGCGAATTAATGTGCGAAGCACAAGACCACCAGCAGTGATGTCATGTATTAAAATTTGTTGTGCACCTGCTGCAACAAACTACTGATACAGACTCCTCCATTTACACAAAAGTAATTGATTTTTGCATGCTGTGAATTATCATTGTATTGATATTGATGCATTCTTTGTTAGTATTAATAGGCTTCCATTATAGACAAGGCCTCTGTGTAGTGAAGGCCACATAGGCTATAAAATTCCTGCAGGAATACATTTCTTAAACGTGCTGCTCCGATATTACAGCAATAGCAGGAGATCCCTTCAGACTAATAATTCACGAGCACTTCATTTCCAGATGCTGAGTTGGTTATTCTGGCTATTAAATTAACTTTATTGCCCTGACAGTAAGTTACTGTTAAACACAATGTAGACCTGGGTGCAACAAATGCTCCTTGATTATTTGTTTGTTTTTATTGGTATAATATATCACTATCATTGTATAGGCTTGCTAACACTTTTTAATTATTTCATGCATTTTAGTGATGCACTGAAATAATCGGAAATTTACATTTTAATTTAGCCAAAAACCAAATGGAAAATTTAAACAAAACAAAAAAACATTTTTAATCAACTGACCAATACATTTTATGTAATAATCCACACTCCAAAAACTGAGGTGTAAAAACATTTAAATTGCACATAAGGCAGTTTTTATATTGAATAAACATTGAATATTAATATCTTTTTAGGCCTAAAATGTTTCTACTCCAATATAAAAATAAACATATAAACGATGGCTAACTGATAGATTTAGTCAAACATAGCATACATTAAATCATGAAGACATCACTAACAGGTTAAGTAAAAACATAATGAATATGTACAGAGCATATTTAGCTAAATGCTCTTCTCTAGAAATAGTTTCAGCTAACTTTATATCGAGCTATGTACATTGAATCTAGCTTTTCCGAATGTAACAGTAAGTGACTATTAAGGTCAATCCGCAGTTGAGATTGAGAAAATTCCTGAGACATACATTTCGGTAGACCTACTGTATCTTTCAACATACCTTCTGATATATTCATGTTTATTTATTGCTGTAACTAGCCTAGTTGATCACAAGCCGTTTGATCCACGCTGCCACTTGACAATGGATAGCGATCTGTCAAAAGAGCGAGCACCAAAACGGTATGCCTATTTATTGTTTGAATTTCATGATAGAATCGACAGAATCTGAAAGCTGAGACTTTGTTTCATATTAAGTATATAGATGTAAAGAATCCAGCTATCAGTATTAAAAACAAGAAGTTAATATTGTGAATCCAGGTTTAGCGTCCACACAGCAGACATGATTACCTGTTGTAGTTTATCTAAGTTTTGTGCACGAAAATGAGCCGCTTTAATTAAACCACTATTTCGGTCAGTGATTTCAGCCCTCCAAAGCCATTTCGGGCTGGAAATTTTTGGTAGTCAAAATTTGGGTGCATCAATTGATATAGGCTTAAGTAAAATCCAGGTCTTCAAAGTAAAAGGAATAACTCGCAGACATTATCCAGTAATTTTACAAACATTTCCATTAACCCTAAAACACATTCAAAATAGGATTTTGACCTATTGAAAATGGGTGAAAATATCCCAATATATTTAATTTTAAGGAGGGAACAAAATCATATCTTGAGAGCTGGGGTTGGGCTCATTGACTTAATATTCTAGAAACATTCTTGAACAACCTTTATATTATCACAGAACATAATCAATAATAATAATAATTTTATTTTTATAGCGCCTTTCAAGAACCTAAGGTCACTTCACAAAATAATACCAACAGTTGACAGACAAAGAGACAAGCAATCTTCTTATTATAACAATTAAACAAGCAGAAAAGCAGATGGAGACAACCAATAACAACAAATAATTAACATGAGAAGTTATATAATCAAAGAAAACATACCTTTTGATAAAGAAAGCATGTAACATATGGAACATAAACTAACTGAACTGCTCAGTGTGGACAATTCAACTTTAAGGTATTATAAACATTAACATCACTAGTTTCTGTAAAGCTGTTTTGAAACGATGTGTATTGAGAAGTTCTGTGCAGGCCTGGTTCCAGAATCAAATCACTGAGGGTGTCACATATATAGGCTAAAGCAACGGCTCCACTACAGCAGTGTGCAGTGGGACATTCACTTTTACCAATAATTGGAATAGAATTTATATTCCAATTATTAGAATATTTTGCTATTAATGTATTAGTCTATTTTAACATGTCCCATTCCAGCAATTATATGTAGATGTCACTTCTGAAACTTTGCAGCATGAAAAACAATAGTTTTATTTATCCTTGAAAGTGAGCCAAGACCGCCCCTTTTACAATCACTAAAACGCTGTTGCTTTGTCAGTTCATCGCGATCTCACAAAGCTCCATTATAATCAGCGAAGCTGCCCTTGACATAGCAACATGTTTTAAAAAAAAACCTACACCCTAGCAACTGCATAGCTACACGTATCTACACATACTTTACCCTTCAAATTCATTCTTATCATTTTCTTTGGCTTTGATCGTATCTTTTAGACTTGATCCTTTTTCCAAACGAAGCAGTCTATATTAAAGAAACCGTCCTGGTTTCACAGACGGGGCTTAGATTAAGCCAGGATTAGGCCTCAGTTCAATTAGGACATTTCAGTGGCTTTTATATATGTGCTTTAGAAAACAACATTAATGGTGTGTATCTTGAGACAAAACAATAGCACTGACATATTTTAAGATATAACAGTTTAAGTTGCTGTCAGTTAAAACAGCTCAAACATGCATTTTAGTCTGGGACTAGGCTTAAGTATTGTCTGTGA
This sequence comes from Chrosomus eos, assembly GCA_036326025.1. Lineage (NCBI taxonomy): Eukaryota > Metazoa > Chordata > Actinopteri > Cypriniformes > Leuciscidae > Chrosomus > Chrosomus eos. Next base: position 32,547,321 of record CM070835.1, read on the forward strand.
AACCAGGCAATCATGTTTGATAAATGTAATAGGTTTTTGTCTTTGTGAATTCTAAATTGTTGAATTTTCTCTCTCCCACAGTTGATGGATGCATAGACTGGTCAGTGGACTTGAAGACGTATCGTGTGTTGGCCGGAGAGCCTCTGAGGGTGAAATGCGCTCTGTTCTACAGCTACATACGCACCAACTATAGCGTAGCCCAGAATGCCAAGCTGCGGCTCATCTGGTACAGGAACAAGGGTGATTCTGAGGAGCCAATCATCTTCTCGGGTCATCGGCTGAGTAAGGAGGGAGATTCCATTTGGTTCCGCTCAGCAGAGATGGAGGACAATGGATTTTACACTTGCGTGCTCAGGTGGGTCATTAGCAATTCAAACTTCAAATCAAGTGTGCGCAGAAAAAAACAGAGCCCTAAAACTGCACTGGGTCATATCTGTTTACTTAGGCTGGGGCCACACTAAAAGATTTTTTTTTTAAATCTTATAAGAATTTCCAAATGTGAGCGTCCCCACTCATTACGATAAGAAATCATAGATTTAACCGTTTTGTTCCTCTAGTGTGTGGAGTGTGATGTGACCAGGAAAGCACAACACACACTTACATATTCCATTCACAAACAACAGAGTCGTGAAAATGGGAAATCTCACATCAAACGGGGGGGGGGGGGGGGTGTTATGTTACATGTTACAAATGTTGATGTTACAGCGCGAGCTGCAGGTGAGTCTTCAGTCAGCTCACTTTCTGATTTGGTATTGTTTTGTTTCACGTGATAATCTCCAGAGTGTGCGTGCGTTTTGTCCTCGGGGTTCCCCCACACAACAGATGAATGTTGAATGCGATTCGAGATAAGGGCGGCTCCGACATGATTCTTCCTGGCAGATTCAGTCACTCTTAACACACCTTACACCACAAGAAAATCTGATAAAATAATCTGTAGAAGCATCAAGATAATCAGGGCTGCGTTCAGCGCCGACAAAACATTGCAGAGCGTTTTTTAAACAGAAACAGTGACGCGTTGAACGCACTGTTGTGATAACGCAAGAGTTGCAACTACGGCAGCTGAGAAGGCTTTTTGTGTTCTTTGTGAAGAATTTTCGGAGCCTGATGAAGTCGGTATAAATATGTGTTTAATACTACAAAATATGCCCGATGTTACAGGTACTGCACTTGCCGCCCAGAACACAAGAGAACATCCCAATCGAGTGAAGGGATTTGTGGAAACTGAAATGGAAGCACCTCTTACCTAATAAAGACTAAAACGCATCTATTTAGCCTCACATACTGACTTTATTTGTTGTTCATACTGTTTTATTAATACCCTGTATTTTCTTTCTCATTTTTAGGAAAAGCACTTTACATGCATTGTTTATTTCTATACCAAATGTCATACACTTGCAATGAAGCTAAAAATATAAACAACTACATCATTATGTTGATATCCAATATTTTTACAATAATACTTATGACAAACATGTCTTCTAATATCCACAGTTGTTGCATATCGAACACATTTGTAAATTACTTCCATTGTGCGAGTTCACTTTAATACCGTGTGCTTTATATACATGTTGCTGCTGATTGGACTGCAGTTCTGACACGCCCACCAAACAAGAGAAAACGCATCTCAAACCCCGTTGCACACCGGTGCACGCCGTTTCCAGGAAACATGACGTTCAACCCAGAAACCGTAGCAAAACGGTGCGCACCGTTGTGATCTTGAACGTGCCCCAGGACTTTACCTAGGATTGTCGGGTGAGGCGAAATCGGTCCAAAAACGCCCCGAATATCTTTTAGTGTGTACCCAGGATTAGTATAAAAAATAATGAAAATGTATGTTTTTACCATATAATACATAAAGGGAATTGGAGTTATGTTATGATTATTTACTTACTTTCTTAATTACTGATGATTTAGGTATAACTATTAAAAACAACCTACCTTCGTATTCAGTTTAGAACAATATTGAACAATTGAAATAACAGTAACAATAGAAGTAAAGAATGATTTCATTAAAAAACATACAGTTTATTGAGACAAAATAATCACCACCATTATCTGATCATCCATCAGTATATATAACAGTGATTTATTCACACATTCACAAAATTAATTTGAAAATATTCAAAGAGCAGTCAACAAAAGAAACTAAAATAAAAGTTGTGCAGGGTGAGGAGGCCATATGATATGAATTACTTATCTGTAATTAACACTGTGCAAAGTAGTAGGCAAACATGATGGCATTGTCGTGGGCATTTTTTCTCTCTAAATTTTACATACACTTTTGGTCCAGTTGGGCATTACAGAGTGTTAGAGTCCTGGGCCTGTTGATGAAAAAATAAAAAAGTTTTACCAGGGTCGCTGACTAAAGGGAAGCTCAATGTATTGAATGGTGCAATACTGCAGTTGCATTATTTTGAATTTTTTAACTGTCAAAGAAAATGTTTAATCACTCATTTGCTTGTCTATATAAAGTAGTTTAAACCATTTTCTGTAACTGTTATATGATGTGTTTTAACTGTACTGTGAGAGTGGCATCATTGTTTGACAGCATTAGTGTAAGGTTCAACTTCTTTAGGCATATTTTGAAACTGACGTCACTGCAAAAAACCCCTGTCATAAAACATTTCCTCACAGCTGTGGTCAGAAATGTTTGAAGCAGCCACTGGCCCAATGATGGAATCCAATGGCGTGGGAGAAAGTTTTCCCAGGGGATGTCTTTTTCTTGTGCTTATGGGAAGTTTTTATTTCATTCTAGCTCTGGGGTTTATTCTGAAACCATTTTAAATTATTATTAATTCACACTGAGATTTGGCTTCCATTTTTAATCCAGGTATTGTTTTATTTTACTAGGTATTCCCATACATTTAAATTATTTGTTCATTATACAATGTCACGCCGACCGGGTCGGGGATCTGAAGGACACAAAATCTGTTAAAGTTTGGCTGTGGCGTACTTGTTCATAACATTGTCTGAAGGCTGGAAGAAACAAAATGACTTTTGAAAGCGTAACAGATAAAAAAAAAAAAAAGCTAGGTGTCATACACTTACCGACTATGTAAATGGTTACAGAGAAAAAAAAATTGAGCATCAGTGTTCAGGAAGGTACTTTAAAATTATGTAATCACATTACAAATACAACTATGTAATCACATTACAAATACACACCAAATGTTTTATTTTCAATAACATCTGTGTGATAAAACTTATGGTATGTGCCCTGGTATGTGCTGAATTCATGCTAGCCATAGTCCTAGAACATAGCATTACTGGTTCATATTAAACAAATAAACTGATGAAGTAGAGATCTGTGCCACTACACTTTTACTTAGTTGAAATGCTACACTTTAAAATAAAAGTAGTATTCCTACTCTCGAGCTAAATCCGCAGACTAGTATAGAGGGTTACAGGGGGTGTGTTCCACTTTGCCGGACCGAGTGGCAAAAGAGCTGCTGCATGAGTCACCTTTATTTATGTAGCGCTTTTTACAATGCAGATTGTTTCAAAGCAGCTTTACAGAGATAACAGAAAAATAATGTTGTAATAATATTGTTAAATATAAAATGAAATGTCCCCAACTAAGCAAGCCAAAAGCAAATGGCGACAAAGACGAAGAAAGGTGACAATGGCAAGGAACCAAAACTCCATCAGTGACAGAATGGAGAAAAAAACCTTGGGAGAACCCAGGCTCAGTCAGGGGGCCAGTCCTCCTCTGGCCAACGAACAAACCGTGTATGATTATGATTCAGGCAGCATTATAGGTCAGAAGTCAGATTGGATCGGAACATTATATTATGTAGTTCATCTGGTTGAAGAATGGAGTCATCAAGCGCGTATGGGGATGGGTTTGTTGAGGATCAGTACTAATGGCTGTCGTGTCGATGAGGCCGTCACAGGGGAGAGTCTAGTTGACACAAGCTCTGCTGACACTTCAGGGATGCGTTGTGGTCGTGTTTAGGTGCAGGTCCACCATCTAATCTGGATATGGCCCGGATCCGGCTGATTACATCATGCGTTTTGGTCGTATCTAAGCGCAGGCCCACCATCCGATCTGGATATAGCCCGATCCAGCTGATTACAGTAAACCTCGGAATAAACAGAAAGGCAAAAATTAGCGTAGATACGATTATTTTTATGATGTAGAGAGTGCATCGCACATTGGCATGCGATAATTGCATCAGCTGTTCTGCTTGCAGCACGAGCATATAACGAGCAGAAGGTGCATCATATATTTGTTTTATGCTGAGGAGCCGAGACGTGTTCGGCCGTACAGTGATGGTCAGCAATGGTGGCGGCAGGACGTTGCGTCTTCCGTTCCCTCCATCAGGGAACAAGGGTTAGAAAACGCCACGGTTACTGCCACATCCAGCGCCCTATGCAAAACTCTCAGACCCCTAACTGACTGGGGCGAAAGGCCTGTGTAGAGAGAGTTCAAACTGCTGTTCCGTTATACATCCTGCCCGAAGGGAGGTAACATGTGGAGAATACACATATGTGGCTCTATCTTGCACCCGGCGCAAATGACTTTGTACACCGATGCATGTATCATTCCTATTTTGCACTCGCGCAAAGCGGGCTTTTCCCTCCACAGACGCACGTCGGTAAACTAGGAAATGAACTTGCGCTCCCTGGGCGGGTCGGCGGAAAAAGGAGGCGTGTTTCGGCGCAAACCTTCCCTAGTGCTATTTTGCAGTTCCAGAAAACAATTCCGCCATTGACCAAAAAATACCTGGTCTAAAGTCAGTGGCGCATTGTTCATAATGCTATTTTAAGCGCGCATGCTTGGCACATAATGTAGAAGGTGCACAACGTGCATACACTTTGTTTCTTTAATCAACACAGATGCAGCAGTTTTTATTTTTGCAAATCATACATTATAACATGGAAATATATTACCACACGAGGGAAATCATTGTGGTGTCCACGAAGATAAGTAAACCACGAAGTAAAAAAATAGGCATAAATCTAGCTTACACATTTACCAAAATTTTTCAGGCGTTTTAGATCGTTAAAATAGAGCCCATGGACTGGCCGGTTAGGGGCAGTGAAACATATGGAATGTCACTGGGGTGGCTCCAGCCTGAGAAGGGGGAGGCTACACCGGACAGTGACGGCAGAGCGGACTCTGCCAAGATACGGGCTTACCGCAGGGAGCTGGTTGTGAAAGAAGACTCATATGGGGTCGCTGCAGGGATCACCACATATGGAACCCTGCCTAGCACAAGTTACACAAGCATACGTGCACTAGGGGTGCGAAGGAACTCTACAGGGTTCGCATGAGTGGGGAACTCGACTGGAGCAAAAAAAACGTACGTATCCGCTCCATCTAGAGGGGAGTGGCGCAGCAAGCCAACACTAGAGCGTGAACTTCGGTGTTACCGGCTGGTTGAATCAAGCACACAGGAAGAAACCGGCTTAACACGTAGGCTATAAAACCTAGCGAACGTGTTAGGTGTTGCCCAGCCCGCAACTCTACAGATATGTAGAGCTCAGCGACCTCAGATGCTTCTGACTCCAAAGGAGGAGATGGTGGGCGAGTTGTGACATGCATTGGGAGCGTAGTCTAAATGTCTAGCGATGTCTAAACCCAAAAAAAGGAAGCCCTCACTATAATCCTCCAGTCACCCTGGCTATACACAGAAGTAGCCCTTTTCTGGTACACCAGAAGAAGAACTAGATCGGGGCATAGGCGTGGGGACTCTACCTTGTTTGAGGCACTTGAGTCTCAACCGGCCATCTAGAGCGCCAAACGACTTGCACTGGGTCAGCCGGCAGCTCGACGGCACGCTGATCACTTAAACCTTAATGAGAAAGGCAAGACGAACAACGTGCCGACGTGGTCATGCTCTCAAGAGAGAACATAAACCACCTACGAGCGCAGTTTCAGCACACTTAAGCCCAGGCATGTGAAAGAGTGATCGTGGCCGTCACATGAGGATAGGAAACGACCACATCCAGAAACACACGGTTTGAATGACGTCTTGAAAAAGACGCAGTGTCAAACTGTGTATGCTCTTTCAGGAACAACTGTTCTCTCTGGTGCCGAAGCATCCAGGGATGACCGCGGCTACACAAACAGGACGATAGAGCAACCCTGATGTGAAGTCGCAACATTCTGACCTGTGAAAACAGCTGTTCCCTTTCGTTGTCACTCCGAGTTACGTCGGATGACGACGAATGGAGTTTCGCTTAGAACACCTATCGACTTTGAGTATTACAAAATGAGCCAATGGCACAGAAATGCCATGGGTCTGCGGAATTTGCATGACGTAACTTCGCCTTACCTCGTGGTATAAAAGGAGGACGCCGGCAATATGCAGATATGTTTTCGCTTCGGAGCCAAGAGTATTTCTTCACTCCACAGTCATCTCTGACTTCACTCTACGAGACGAGCCTTTCTCTCCGGTGTTGGTGTGATGGCGATCTGCAGCGAGTTCACAGTGCCTGCTGATCTGTGCGTGGATGACTCATGTTCTCTCTGGGAACGTGATCATCACGTCATATAGGTCGAGACTAGGTGAACTCGCAAGAGTGAGAGTCCCCTATTCCACCCCCCGATCTTCGGCTGGTGGCCAGGGTGACCTGAGGGTGTTGGTCTGGAACAAGGCGGCGACTCTGTGTCCGCGACCCCAGCCCCCCTCCTCAATGACGGTGCCCGCTAGTGAACTGATGATTCCACGGGTCTACCCTAAAAAAAAATTAAAAAAATGGGTGGCCTGTGTGTTTTCATTTGAAGCTAAAGAGGATGATGCTGTGTCTATAGCAGCATCACTAGGTGGGCTTAATTCTTCTGGAAATGACGACTCGTCACAGCTGCCACCTTCTGGTCTGCATATGGCTGTGCCTGAGTCTGATACGGAGATGACGGCCATGGTTTCCTGGGACGATTAGTTTTTGGGTGAGGCCGCCGACCCGTGTCCACGGCAAACCCCAATATCTTTCCTCCCGGACGTGCATGATGAGATCTTGAAGTCCTGGAAGACCCCTTGTCTTCTCGGGACCGCTCATTGGTCTCATCCGCCTTTCCTCCCCTCAGGGGCCGCTGGCCATAGGTACACTGGGGTCCCCCCGGTTGAACGCTCTGTTGCGATGCTACTGTGTCCTCAGAGTGCTTCCCGGCGCAATCCTAAGCACCCGTCCGAAGCCTGTAGTTATTTTCGTCTACACTAATCTGTGGCGAAATCCTATAGTGCCACAGGACAGGCAGCCGCCCCACTGCATCCCTTGACCGTTCTGCTGGTCTACCTGACCCAGATGCTCATGGATATGCACGAGGGCTCTTCAGTGAGCTGTGCGCCGCCACTGACCTTGCTCTCCGAGCGACGAAAGTGGCCGTACATTCTCGGAGTCAGATGATGTTCACCAGTCTGGGGCTGACTGGTCTGATGTGCAGGATGTCCGGCGGACTCGTCTGCTCGACACCCCCATATCCCAGGTCAGCCTCTTCGGCGGTGCGGTTGAGTGCTTCCGCCCAACAGTTCTCAACCGCCCGTGAGCAGATTGAGGTTATTCTGCCCGACGGCCCCGCCGTCCCCTCAGATCCCTCAGTCTGCCCACCACCGCCGAAGGTGCCCTCCCACGGTTCCAACCCTGCCCGTTCACCCGGGCCTGGCTCTGGAAGACCGTAGGGGGAATGCCACAGCCCTCTCCCGCCCCTCCCCCGCTAAACGCCGGGCCAAGCGGCGCTCCTGAGATGGGCTGCTCAGGGATGATGGTCGTTTTTCAGGAGATGGTAGCAGGACCACTCCTTCCCCTGGTGGAGGGCCGGGGGAGAATCTTGTTCTCCGCTGCTCATCCACGAGTGGGCAGCACCCTAAAGTGCAGAAACGACCCCCTCTTCCCTGAGCTCACAGAGTTCTCGGATGGCACAGAGCGCCACCCACAAGCCGTGCTCTCCTCGTCCCCCTCTGTTCCAGAGGCGGTTGACACTGCGTGCCATCTACTGACCGCTTCGTCCCTGTCCCCCTCTGTCGCCAGACCCCCGACAGAGCAGGCCCCCGTGGAACGCTGGTCCTTCCCAATCCTCCTCTGTTCGGGCGCGGTTGCTAACTGTGCCCCCACATCGGATCGATATGCCGTTCACATCTGGGCCAGTTACTCCGCTTCGCTGCCCCTCCGGGGGGACGCCTGTGGTCCGCATAACCCCGCTGGTTCAGTTCCTGGGAGCCTGGCTAGAGCTTCCCCGTCTGTCCCACTGGGTCGCCCGCAGGTTCGGCTATGCGATTCAGTTCGCACGGTCTCCTCCCCGCTTCAGTTCGCACGGTCTCCTCCCCGCTTCAGGGGAGTCCGCTCCACTTTGGTCGGTGGCAATCCCCCATCATGAGAGCAGAGATTGCCACCCTGCTGGCGAAGGGTGCAATCGAGACTGTCCCTCCAGCCGAGATGAGGTCCGGCTTCTACAGCCCTTACTTCATTGTCCCCAAGAAAACCGGTGGGTTACGACCAATCCTGGACTTGCGCGTGCTGAATCGCTCCTTACACAGGATGCCGTTCAAGATGCTCACTGCCAAACGCATTTTCGAATGTGTGTGGCCCCAGGATTGGTTTGCAGCGATCGACCTGAAGGACGCCTACTTTCATGTCTCCATTCTTCCTCGACACAGACCGTTCCTTCGGTTTGCTTTCGAGGGGCAGGCATACCAGTACGCGGTTCTCCCGTTCGGGCTAGCCCTGTTTCCTCGCGTCTTCATGAAGGTTGTCGAGGGCATGTTTGAGCCTCTTTGAGCATGTGTCTTTCCCTTGGGAAGCCACCTTGGCACCCCTGGGGTTGAAATATTCCACCTGCGGCTGGACACCCCAGTGTTCTCCATATGCTTCTTTCGGGTCATATGTGTATTCTCTAAGTCCCCCCCGTTTGGGCTGGCAATATTTGCATATTTCCTCTAAACTATGGGATATGCTCCCCATTGTACCTTGGTATTCCTGTGTTAAATAGGAGTCCTTGCTAGTCTCACGACAGGGATCTCAGATTTACGCAGGGCATTGGAAGACAGCTGTGAAGGTGGCGTGATTAGACTGTTAACCCCATTCGTCGTCATCCGACATAACTCGGAGTGACAACGAAAGGGAATGTCTCGGTTACGGATGTAACCCTCTGCTCTGAGTAGGGACGGAGACGTTACGTCTGCCTGCCACTTCCGTTGTACCGCGGGGATCGCCTGAGTTCAGTCTCGGCTCCTCAGTGAAGAAACATATCTGCATATTGCCGGCGTCCTCCTTTTATACCACGAGGTAAGGCGGAGTTACGTAATGCAAATTCCGCAGACCCATGGCATTTCTGTGCCATTGGCTCGTTTTGTAATACTCGAAGTCAATAGGTGTTCTAAGCGAAACCCCATTCGTCGTCATCCGACGTAACGTTTCGCCGTCTCTCTGTAAGATCGCGGCCAGTGCTGTCTGCGCTGTAAAACCAACACCAGCTTGAAGAGGCGTTCTCCTGAAGAAGCAGACTCGTTTTCTTCTTTTGAAGTTTAACACTGTCAGAAGATTGTAGAGCAGGAACAGTCGAAACGCTCGGCTCTGAAGCGAAAGACAAATATGCGGCGCACCTGCTGCTCGTTATACGCTCGTGCTGCAAGCAGAGCAGCTGATGCAATTATCGCATGCCAATGTGCATTTGCTCATTTTAATACTCTCGAAGTAGATTGGTCTCAAGGTGATCCCAATTACGTCACGTCAAACGTGAGCGACTGATAGGAATCTAGTCTTACAGAAAAATCTATGCATAATATGCACTGTACACATACTGCTTACCACTTCCAAAATAGTAGGTAGTATGCCATCCCAAACTCCCTAAACCTCCCCCCTTTTTTAAAAGAAAATATCTAAAATGAGATGCTGAAGATGCAGGATTATAAAATAGCTCTAATTCACACCTAGTCCCTATATGCTTTTGTAAGAGGAAAGCTAAAGGAAGACCTTGAGGAAACCCACTGCTCAGAAAAGATTTCTCTCTCACACAGCGAATGAAGGGCCATTGGTGTAAAACATCTAAACGGAGACAGCTGTGACTGAAAGCACAGGATCTATTTCCTCCAAGGTCCAATGGCTGCAGGATGGTTAATTCTGTGTTTCCATTTCAGGCCCTGTAAACATGTCTGGCAGTGAGTAAAATACACTGTGACAAACTACACAGTCTTAGACCCACAAAACTAAACATGAGCAGCAATCTAACACACAACATCTGCATGGTATCAAACAAATATTCAGTTAAATTAATTTCAGAACGCAACTGCAATTCCTGAAACAACCAACTGCATCTAGATTAATGTTCTTTTTTACATAGACTAATACACTGTAAAAAATAAAATGCCATTTTTACGGTAAAATACCGGCAGCTGTGGTTGCCAGAACTTTACCGTCATAAATATGGTACAGACGTTATTGGTTTTACAGACTTAACTTAAAATTTACAGTAATAAACTGTATTTCATTATCTGATATAATGTTAATTTACCAACCTATTTATGTATTAATTTCTGTTTTGTACCATTGTAATACACTGACAACCATCAATCTTCACAGCAGTGATGAGAGTCACGATTAATCAAAGCTCATCACAAGCAGCTCTTCCACAAGAAAGTTTAAACTTATATATAGAAGCTGCACAGTGTCATTCGCACAAACACTAAACACCATCATGGTAACACACATGAAATTTTAAAATGCAATAAACATTAATTTAACAACATTAAATGTAACATAAAACTCTAATGTACATAACTGATTAGAAAATAACTAAGAAAACTAAGAAGAAACATAGTTATTTCAACAAAAATATATCAAATGTGAAGTGTCACGCAGGGAATTGTGGGAATGTCAATTTACGTTTTTTTCACTGTAAATTATACAATGAGTTGTTCTTTTTCACTTTCAAAAACTGTAAATTTAATTAAAGTTAAAAGTTAAAGTTAAAGTTAAAATTTCAGTAAAGTTACATTAAATGTACCGTATATCACAGTTATTTACCGTATATAGTAAGGAAACTTTCTGTTAACCAATTAACAATTTTTCAATGTAGCATTTTTCCGTCCATTCTTTTACCGTTAAAATCACGACCATTTTTTACAGTGTACATTATTAAGATTAAGCTGTACAAAATGACATCAGTTACCTCATTATGAACATGAATTTACAAAGAACAATAATTTATTTAGAAAAAAATATATAAACAAAGATTTACATTTTCTACATTTTATGTTTACTTATTTTTTTTAAAAATTACGCTTTTTTAAAGATTTCTGCATTTCAATTAATGTTAAAATTCCATCAAACTAAATCGAATAATACTTAGGTTTTTTAACTGAATAATTGAACAATCCTTAATCACTTATTCAGTTAAAATACGTAAGGATTTTTTCATTCAATTTGATGAAATTGTACTATTAATTGAAATGCGTAAATATTAAAAAAAAGGCTTAAACATTTTTTTGAGTATAGAGTTCAGACTTGCGCATCACGGGAAACAATGGTTTTCCAAAGTTACTATCCACTCAGAATTGTAACTGGCCACAGTTTTGACATTGATACAATGGGCAAAAATGCAATATCACTCTGTAATATTTTTTATATTTCATAATTTTAAGACCTGACACACAGATGCATCACATGTTACTGTGTTTTTCTCTACTGTTCTGACTGTTCACGTGAATACTTGCCAAGACCAGCATTTTGACATTATTTTGTGTGTATTTGACTGTTTAAAAAGTACAACATTTTGTCTATAAATAGTCTATAAAAACAGAATCTGCGGGAATGAGTAAAATTATGCGTAATACATGCAATCCCACTACAAAATTCAAGCCCTGTAACACCAACAATATTGATCCGCAGCAAATGAAACGAGTGTGTGAGGAGAGGCGGGTTTGTGTGTCTACTCGCTGACGAGAGGAGAGAGAGAGAGAGAGAGAGAGAGAGAGAGAGAGAGAGAGAGAGAGAGAGAGAGAGAGAGAGAGAGAGAGAGAGAGAGGAGAGAGAGAGGAGAGAGAGAGAGAGAGAGAGAGAGAGAGAGAGAGAGAGAGAGAGAGAGAGAGAGAGAAGGCGCAGCTGGTATCTATTCTGCAGAAAATTGGATGATGATATTTCAGTATCGATATGTATCAAAAAATCTCTATTTTTTTTTCACTACATTGCACTTAGTTTATTATTTAAGATGCCTTTTTAAAAGACTACAATTTAAAAATGCATATATAATATAAAATTCAACCCGCCAAAGGGGATAGTAGTGACTGCGTTACACACCACTACTGAAATACACCTGCATTTAGCAGGTTGACGTGTGTTAATATCAAGCCCTGAATGCACTTATTGTGTTTATACATACTTTGATTTAACTATTACATTTTTAAATAAACATATAAAATACCAAGTGCTTTCTTGACATGTCACGTTGCATTCGTATTGTAATTGTGTGTTTGAACCGCTGCATATGACTACCAACTTACCAATAGAGATGTTTTGAGGGAAAGTCTGTCAAAATCTGAGATTTAAACCCAGAAAGCCTGCTAGAATCCCAACGGGATGAAAGAAAGAAAGAAAAAACAAAAAAATAGATCTCCATGGAGGTTAGCCAGGGAAACCAGGTGCCTCTTCTTGGTATGGGATAAATACTCGAATTAAAAACATGTGGACTGTATGGTGTGTGTGATGGACATATTATCACTCTGTAAATCATTCATATTATACTTGAACACATCAGACTTTCACCTCCTGCTGATGTACTGTATGTGGTGAGGGAATCAGAGATCCTTCCCTCAAGGAAAGGTGTGGACACGAGAGACATGTGCCTCGCTTGACCACTTGTCATTGGCAAAGTAAAGCTGCTGTAAACAGTTCTTCATCAAATGCAGCAAATAGTCTGACAGTGCAGTGGTATGTTTGAAGAAGTAATTTCCTCTAATTAAATCAAGCCAATTAAGAGGACAATTAGAGACAGCTGGTTAAACACAGCCAGGCCTGATTGCCAGCCTTGTTCTTTATTCAGTGCTTCTCAGTTTTTAAATGCCCTTTCCATGCATTCATTATTTGTGTTTTAACAAGGCCTCTTGGGATGAATGAAAGATTACAAGGATGAAATTCAAAGGCAGAGGATCTCAAGTGAAACATGTTAAATGTAATATACCATACTCACTGTAAGGTCACTTCAAAGCGCCAAGAATTGCGCTGAAGACATCTGCCATTATGTTGTTTTGTTAATCTAGACATTCTTAATAAATCTTAATAAAGCAAGAATTACTGTGAGTCTCCAAGTGGCTTGATGAGCGTTGATTGATGACCCTGTTTAGACCTGATATTAAGATGTGTTTTGGTCATTTAGATCACAAGTAGACGAGGGAGATACATACCCGTTTACACCTAGTATTTTAAACTGTCTCTTTTGTTCACTTTCAACCAGTTCTATCCTGATTTCAAAGAGGAGAGGATCTATGGGTGGGTAAACGTATGTTTTTTTCAGATTGTTCGATTTAATGGACAAAATAAGCTCTCACAATTTACATATGAATGCACTCTGAGATGATAGAAAAACAAATGGAGAGCAGCAGCTTTTGTTTCTGCTCTGACACTCGCAAGACCATGTGAATGCTGTGAGGGCATGTTGGATATCAGGAATGGTGAAAGAACATTGTGCTTGGTATGTTTTTCAACTTCAAACCTAGTTTGGGTCTTTGGGCCAAGAAAAGTTTAAATCCCTGGCTTGCGTGCATCCCACAATGTTTACACGTTAGTTCAGTAGGCATAGAGTTTGGCCATCTTTTGTGGCTGTTCAAACACATTCGACCACATGAGCGTTTACACTATGAAAGCAATGCATTTTCGACTACCTCTGGAATGGTCAAAAGTGGACAAGCTCAAAACGTTCTAGACCCTGTTTACATTCGTCTTAGTATCGTCCACTTATGATCCAATTGAACATAATGCATCTTAATTCCAGGTGTAAACAGGGCCTCAGTCTCTATGTGACATAATGTTTTTCCCTGGGGCTGTTTATAGTGGGGAAAGGGGGGGGGGGGGGGGGGGGGGTTCCTTGTGTATTCCTGCTTCTAGCTGCTCTGATGTTCCTTACCTCCTTGCAGTGCATTTAGATAAAATGGCTTTCATGACCTATTTGGTTGCAAAAACGGTAGTCTACTGCCTGAGGGTGCAACTGTAGCTGGTGTGTAGCTATAGCATCCCTCTGATAACAACTTGTGGGTATAGGATTTGATATGTTGGTGCACTGGATAAAAAATGGATAAACTGGAAATTAATTTAATTTATTAAATACATATTAAAGCCAGCCTTCAAGCACTTCAGAAACTAATGAGGGTGAAGTGCCAAAATAACCTGTGCCTTTCTACCATATAATACCCCATAATAGTTCAATTAAACAGGAAAAATACAAGTACTAGAAATTAATTATACACAATAAACTAGAATAATCTAACAGTAGCAGATGTTAGGGTGACATTATTCAATTAAATAAGTCGCTTTTTTTGATCACAGAAGTGAGACATAATGAGACACTCGGTGTGCTACAGAAATGGTCATTTAAAGGAATTTTGAATATTTCAGTTTGTGCTGTTATTGTTTACATTTGTATTTTGACTTGAAATATGAGGACACATTCTACTATGGACCAATACATCATGTGCACAATTTATTTATTTATACAACAAAAATATTTCTGCATTACCTGATTGTATTTATAATTATTGTTTTATTATTTATCTGAAGTAATAAAGAAATAAACTTTAGTAAACCCAACAGAAACATAAAATAATGTAAAATTGGAAGGAGTTAGGACACACTGATTGTGAATTAGTAGAAGTAGTAGTAAGTCAATGCAGCTGATGGCATTTATGTTCAAATTATTCAGTTCTGTTCATCAGTCAACTCAGAGGCTACAATCAATGCACATCACTGACATTTACATCTCCTTAATACAACAACACAAGAAACATGAGCTTTACCCCTGAATATATAAACTGGATGAAATTGACAGGCGAATTACTATTTGCTTTAGATTTCAAGATTACTAAAGGACTTAAATGTTCCTAAAACATGAAAAGGAAGTGATAGACCCGCATACTGAGCTATTTAAGATAAGAAGGGTAAGAGAGCCACAAATGTCACTATCTCATCTATATTCACTTAAATGATGCATGTGGTACTTTTAGCCCTTATGTCTCTTGTTAATTTGCCTATAGGGACAATGGATGAAAATTACTTGCATAGCTAAAAGTGACACATTTATATTAAAGTACTTTAATGAAGTGATTAGTTAATTAAGCCAGTGAACTCTGGTATATTCTTAGACCTGCACATACAATGATGGATTGACAGAATGACAGATTGGTGTTAATACTAATATAGTACATGATCATAGAAACCTAATTCTTTTTCCAAAGGTATATGGGAAATTGTCATGAGTCATGTAGTGTGACATCTAAAGTCTTCATCTTAAGTTTTGACCATGTATTTTTTAAGCCATTCATTCACAATTATTTTGAATGAGCTCATTCTGATTCTGAAAGCATTGAAGGAGATCCCCTAATAACTTAACCCTTTCATGCTAGAGGTCACTACAGTGGACAGCTATTCAAAAAGCATTTTCTTGCCTTTGCATGGGTTTTGATGGCATAGTTGCGCATAAACATCTACAGTGGTCCCTGGTGCATCATCCTATTCATTGCCAAAAAAGGCAAGCCGTTTTGTGTCGATTCCAACCCCCCCCCCCCCCCCCCCCCCCCCCCCCCTTCAAACAAAATGGCCAGTCAGAAATTTTCAGCCAAGTTGCTCCGCAATATCCACCCATTCCTTCTATCCTAGGAAACTCTTGCAGGTAAAAAAAAATGTTGTAGCATCTAAACTAAAATAGTTTAGGGGTAGTTTAAAGTTCATAAATTATTAAATTAGTTAATGTATGAAGATAATTAAAACAATAATAATAAATCAGTTCACATTCAGTTCTGTTTAGTGATAATGTAAAGTTCAATTATGAAATTAGTTTGTCACCTTTAAAGGGGTCATATAATGGTACATGCACTTTTACAAGTT
Organism: Chrosomus eos; assembly: GCA_036326025.1. Classification (NCBI taxonomy): domain Eukaryota; kingdom Metazoa; phylum Chordata; class Actinopteri; order Cypriniformes; family Leuciscidae; genus Chrosomus; species Chrosomus eos. Next base: position 32,563,353 of record CM070835.1, read on the forward strand.
GATTGTACTGAAATGTGTGTTGGCAGTGCCTGTACACACCCATCATATAATGATAAAAATCCATCCAGTGTTTTTGTTTTAATCTCTCCTTATATGTTTTCCCCTGCCTCAAATTGAGCCGTTCGTTTTTGTGACGTAGATAAAACGGAACGCCCTCCCACGATTGTTGATTGACAGCAGCATTTCAACACAGACCCGCCCTGAGCGAGCTGTCATCGTAGTCCGTCATTGTTGATACACTGGAGCTGAATGGCATCTAAGCGATTGTGGTGTTCTGTTCTTGGGTGAAATAACGAACACAGTAGTCATTTTACTATCCCTAAATTCGAACCGCTAAAGACATAGTGGTTGAATTTTATTTTTGAAGGGAATATTCCCAACGATCAACATAAATGCTTTTATGTTTAAGCTAATCATTTCTCACCAGACTGCTTTATAAACGAGGGTCAGTTTAAATCTGGTTTTGCTAAGAAGCTGAAAAAAGAATCAATACCAACTTTTTGTGTTCCTGCTGCACGTCCAGAAGAAGTGAGTGTAGCATTTTAGCTTTTACATTCAGGGTATATTACAGCATGTTTTCAATGTAACGTTACAGAGGGGCGGAGTGAGCAAAGCTCATTATCATTTAAAGGCATATGCACTGCAACGGGGGCTGAAAACAGAGCTGTTTTTGAGTAGGTAAAATGATTGTTTTCTTACAATACTAATGAGAATTTTTAATAAAAGTATATTAAAAAAATAGAAAAGAACCACCGCTCATCCGTCAAAAAAAGTCTTGTAGAGAGGTGCTGCTACATTAAATCATCATTGAAAATTGTAAAAATACAGCAGCCGCACACTCAAACACTGTGCAAGATCAATTTATTAGCAAGCGTTCGGTCTTGCGACCTTCTTCAGGCATACAAACATAGTAAATGTGGTCATACAAAAAGGCCCTTGTCAATCACCTCTCCTGATTGCATAATGCCAGACACCTGTGTTAACATAGCTAAGGCTACAGGGATAGGGAACATGGGAAATGTAGTTCAACATAGCCTATATCAAATATAGCCTTAGGCACAGGGTCTACAGAGAACAAACCACATGAAATCAAGATTTAAAATAAAAAGATACATTTTTTTTTTTTTTTACAAAGAATTTTTTTTACAAACAATTTATTACACTACATCAACACCCTATTCCATGTGAATATCAGGCTATGGCCATTCTTCAAATTTAAAGAAACACACTCATATCAAAATCCTCATTAAGGCCCAGTGGTTGTAGAGATTCTAACATATAGATATATAACATATCCAATATAGCTCTCTCTGACATAGTCGCCTGTCTACATCACCCCCTCTCTGAGAAGTAACCTGTTCTATTCCCTGAAACCTGAGGGAAGATAGAGGATGTGAGTGGTTATTAAAGTGGCGGGCAACAGAGTAATTCATATCGTTTCGTCTTATTGAACTTTTGTGTTTGCTGATTCAGAGGGTGAATAGTTTTACCAATATAGATCATATCGCATGGGCATTTAAGCATATATATAACATTTTTAGTGTTACATGTGATAACCCTCTTACTGGAAAAAAATTCCCTGTTCTAGGATGTGTGAAAGTGTTTGTTTTCCACGTATTGTGGCAATGAGCACAGTTACAACAAGGGTAAATTCCATGTTTGAGAGGAGCCAAAAGTGTCTGTCTAGGGCTTGGTAATATATTGGCTCTAACCAATTTATTTAGTAGGTTTGGCCCTCTTTTAAAAACAAAAAGGGGTGGATCTTTGAAATGTTGAATGAGAGCTGGGTCTGAAGTCAAAATGTGCCAATATTTAAGAATGGTACTCTTAAACATGTAGGCCAGGGGGTAAATGTTGAAATAAAAGTATATTACAAAGTTTACATTTAGGCCCTAAAGATTCATATTAACTTGTAAAAAAATGGCATTATATGACCCCTTTAAAGTAAAAAAAAATAAGTTTTATGTATAGAGTGAGTTAATTATGTTAGCAGCTAGTGAATATGCTAGTTCTGTTAATGCAGCAGCAAACAGACAGTGTAGTCACTAGAAGATATTCTTTAAAGACCCACTCCGATGAAAATAATGTTTTCTAGGTGTTAACATGTTCTTGTGTAATTTTTCTGATGTTAGAGGACATATCTTGAGAAAAATAAGATCAAAGTTGTATTTCTGAGTATTTCTACATTCAAATGGCTGTGAATCAGTAGCAGACTAGACTGGAGTTGTGACGTAGTAACTCCACTGGGCGAGGCCACAAGCTCATACTCCCCTCCGCCCCGCCCGCTCAGGTTCTGAGCTTTTACTGTCTATGGTTCTTAGTAGAGAAGACGATGGCGGATCAACACCAAGAATACTGGAACTTGCGCGCTGTTTTCTGTCAGCCTTCCTAAAGCGTATTTTTGTCCTGCCAAAGTTTGACAGGTGAGTGATGTAGATGAGTGATGTATTGTAGATGACGGACTGCTGCGCTTGTTTAACTGAAGCCCCTTTCACACAGAGATTCCGGAAAATACACGGATAATGTGACCCGGCATTTGCCCCGGGATTGTTTGATTTCGGTTCATTCACACTGCCAGTGATTTGCCGGGATCTGTGAGTGCGTTCACACACAACCCGTTAATGTCCCGGAAAGCCGCGTGACGTCAGAATGAGACGTGTAACGTACGCGTCGAAAACATGTGCACGCGCGCACCTTTCCACTGAGCTGGCGAACAATCTCAGCTTCAGCGCGGATTGTGAGGAGCTCCTGTCTCTGCTTCATTCCAGTTTGCAGAAATTTTTTCGTTCTTTCTTTGTTGATGACGAACACAAACTTTCTTCTAAGAGCAACAGAGTCGCGCGATGGCACATGCGTCATCACTATTACACACCCCTTACGGCATTGGTTCTGGCTTTTGTTCACACAGCGCGCGTTCCGGGTCTGAACACGGCAATGTTACTAGGTCCCCAACCCGGGATCGATCCCGGCATCAATCCCGGGTCTTGTTTGCGTTCACACAGAAGGCACTCTGGCAATTTGCCGGGTTCAAAGTGCTGTGTAAAAGGGGCTTGAGAGAGCGAGCAGAGAGAGTGAAAGCCCCGGTCGCGCGTGCGCCCTCTCACTGTCTTCAAACTGTCTCGCTCGCTCTCCCTCCCTCCCTCCCTTGCGCATATTAATGAATTGAGTTGACTGAATATCTTTGAGAATACACCGGCTTGCGGTCAGCACTTCACAGAAGACTGTTTCACCAACAGCTAGCGGAAGAGACAGAGCTCTCAGCAACGGGGAGGGGGAGGGTCGTCTCCGTGCCAACGGCTCTGCCCACAACGCAGAGGCGAATTGCTAATGAGCTACTGCCGCTCTACTGAAGCGAAGTCCCAGAAAACGGCACATGTTTCGTGATTTTGGCTAAAAATGGCATAATCATAATTTAAAGACCACTGGGAATGTTTAAAAATAGCTCAAAATATGATTGGAGTGGGACTTTAAAGGTGCAGTATGTAAGAATGACAACTAGTGGTCGAAATAGGTATTGCAGTCCAATTCAAAATTGGAATCGTCGTTTCTACCGCCACCTGCTCCTCAGACTGGACGGCGCTCACACGGGTTGCCAGTTTGAGCACGCAACATGAACGAGCGCAATGGACAATGAAAATTCCAGTATCACGTGCAGTAGTGATGCGCGGATCGGGTGGGTCAAGTAATAAAAATAACATTCTGATTAATTTCGGGTGGATATGCTAAATCATTATTAACGAAAATATTAACTACATTCTATAAAATATGAGCATGTCTAAAATGTAATTTTTTCCCCGCCAGGCAGACAGGCACTAATTTGCACTCTCTTTAAGATATACGCTCCGCGGGGTCCGCTTTTTAACAGAAATGGAGCAGTTCCGAGAGTGAAGTAAAAAAAGAAGAAAAAAGAAAAAGAAAAGTACCGTGTAACGGGGATGAATCAAGTGCTGGGTATGTAATATGCAACAGCTGTGAAGTGTTTGTGTGCTCGTTGTGTGTGTGTGTGTGTGTGTGTGTGTGTGTGTGTGTGTGTGTGTGTGTGTGTGTGTGTGTGTGTGTGTGTGTGTGTGTTTTGTGTGTGTGTGTGTGTGTTGTGTGTGTGTGTGTGTGTGTGTGTGTGGTGTGTGTGTGTGTGTGTGGTCAGTGTGTGTGTGTGTGTGTGTTCGCCTGTTCGGGTGACAGAAACAGTGACATTCCAGTTTAAGCTTCAAGGGAGGAAAGCCTGTTTATGCCAGTAAGAAAATCAAATGCTGTCAAATTAATTTTGTTTTAAAGAAATGTTTATTTAAAAGCAGCGCTCATTCATCTATCTATTATGTTATCATTAGAGATGCGCGCATCAACCGTCTCTTCGCCTCTTATGGCGTGAGCTCACGCGTGTCTTTTGCATCATTAAAATGAGTGAGCATCAAGTCGACAGACATACAGTATCTATGAAAGGAAGTGACTATCATCTGGATCTGGGATGTGTTTCCCAAAAGCATCGTAAGCCTAAATTGATTGGTTGTAATCGTTCTACGATGAATTCCCCAATGCTTTGGGGAAATCCAGCCCTGATCAGTGGCCAATCGTTTGGAGTTATAATACGGGCCATTGCATTCTCAATATTTATTACTTTAGCCTCAGATACAGGACATGTTCATTCTTTTTTATAGGCTATTTGTTCTAGGGTAATTGTTCGTTACCACAGAAAGCCACTTGTGCGTCCATGTTGAACGTGCTTCTTGTATGTAAAAACTAAAGTAGCCTACCTGTACACGGAAAGATCACAAGAAAAGCTTGACGTGTGCTCGACTAACTAAACTAAACATTATTTAAGGCTATTTTCTATTTGTTCAAATTTTGATATGAACTGCTGCTTTATTCATAATGCTTCCTTCGTTGTGAGCCTGTGCGCTTTCTAAACTGTCTGGTGGCCTTCTTTCAAACAACATCAAACAACATCGATTTCTAAAATTTGTGAATAGATTTGAATCGGTGGAAGATAGAATCGCGATTCATATGTGAATCGATTTTTCGCCCACCCAGACTAAGTAGGCTACTTTGTGCAGCAGCAGTGGGCTTTGCTTATCAAATTCAGATCGTAATATACGTGAATGACACATATATTACATGTCAGCAGCAGCACACATAGCAAATTCATACGGTAACACTGCTGATATTATTAACAGTACATTCAATATTGCATGTAGTGAATATTATTAAAGGCAGCAGTGGCAAAAGCAATAAATCAATGTATTTGCTTGAAGGTGCAGTGAAAGCATTGCAGGCAGTGAACTTATTACACATTGTCTGCACTGAAGTATCATGCCATGGACGCCACAAACCATCCTTCAAATTCTTTTTTCTTTCGTATCAAGTAGCGTGAGCGCTTGAACGCCATGTCCAGCGTAGACAGCTTCACCTGTTATAATAGGTTCTAATGATTTCGTCGCGTCGTGCGGCTCACATTGGCTTAATCACAGTGTATAGTAGACACAAAGTGACATAGGCATTCGCTTACGTTTTCGTCATTACAACAATTCTAATGTCTTGTTGTAATAGCACCATGCATAGCTATTTAGATTGCATTGTTCACAAAAATAATATTAGCAGCAGCATACATGGCAAATTCAGATTGTATGTTTTAGATTATTATTGTCAGCAGCAGGATGCACAGCATTTACTATGGTTCCGGAGGATATTAATTGTTCAAAATTACATAAACCTGCAGCATGCATAGTAAATTCAGACGATAATGTAGCGAATAATATTAACATCATTAGCATGCAAAGAAGACATTGTGGCGAATTAAGTACTGTAGCATCTTGGTATGAGTCATGCATTTGGATAATGAGTTGATCATGCAATGCAATCATTATTGTTCTTAAGATGCAATACAAATATATTAAACTATCAAAATATGTGAAATATAATTGTTACCATTAATGTTAACTATTTACGGTAGAATGCAGGAGGGTGTTGTGATCTAAACTCATTTCATTAATTTGAAAGTATATTATCAAAGAGGAGGAACTAAATTCTCATTTAATTACTCATAGCTAGAAATCATTCAACACTTGCTTTGATGGGCTGAAAAATGTCCAATTGAAAGCCATGTATGAATTTATTCTGCAAAGCATTTTATTATGACCTGAATTATATGCATTGCTGGAACCTGTTTAGAGAAGCTTGAGACCTCCGTTTTTCATCTCAGCCGTTCAATTCTGCAATTAACTCTATAGTGTCAGCACTCTATAAATCTGTGCTCTCTCTTCACTCTTGCTTAAAACAGTGACTGTGCTAAGATGTCTGAGGTTACTCTGAATCCTCCCTTTACTGAGCAGTTCAACACAATGAGTATTAATCCATTCTTCTAGCCATCCAGTGACACTGGAAATACGTGGAGTATGACATGATAGTACACATGCATCGAATTTGTCCATCCGAGTATTCGCGAAAAGGCTTGTGTGCACTAGATCATGATCACAATTCTGAAATCCTTCAATCACTCCTAACATGGATGTCATAAACACTGTAGGCTATGTATTTAGAAATATATCAACAGGGTCTGTCTGTATAGGATTCTTGAGTTCAGCACCATAGATATACTGTATGTTTGGATATATGTTTCATAAAAAAAACTAGAGAATCAAATGTTATATATGAGGTTTGTAAAAGGCTTTTTTATGACAATCCTGCTCCTAGAGAGCCAAGCACACCTTAGCTTATCAAGCTTATCAAGGTTTTCAGGAGGTCTACTCGGCTGTGTTTCAGATTGCTTATTTATGCCCTTCCCTCGCTACAGCCGCATACAGTCACACTGTATGATCTCAGTTGTAATTAATGTCAGACTGTACGACAGTCAAGACACTCTTTAGACGGACGCATGCAAGAAGACTCATCTGGAGTGTTACATTATCAATCTGTGACACATTTGGTGACTGAGCTATGAGGGATAGAAATGGTGGCTAGCAAACAAATACATCTCTAGCGTTAATTTTGATTTTGAAAAAAAAAAAAACAGACATGTGGAGCAGGTTGTGGTTTGTTGTCCATTTTGTCATCAGGTTCTGCACTCCTATTGGTTTTTGTAGGAGAAGCCACACTGAAGGACTGTGCCTAAATTTGATCTCAACGGTCATTAATCGGCTGTTGGCGAACATGTCAAACTAGCAATCAAAGACCAGGATCAGAGGAACCTTTTAGGATTCTCAATTTTTTTTAAGACGGCCAAATCGTGGCTAAAATCGTACAGTGTAAAGTCGGCTTAACTTCCCTCTGTCTTTGTTGATGCGGATGTATGTACTTATGTTGCATGAGTGGTCACTACTGGTGAAACCCGTACAATGGGTTGAACTGAAACGATTTAAGTCCTTGATCACTTTCTGCTGTGGAGCTGATTTATTGATTAGACTTTTTTCCTCTTATGGATTTGTTTGTGGCACCATTCGCTTGGGTTTGAGAAATATAAAATAGGGATGCAGCGATACCAGTTTTTCCAAAACGAGTCCAATACCAATACTTTAATTTTTACTACTTGCCTATGCAGAGTACTTTTTTATAATTTTTTTTAATCGGGCAAAGAAACCAAAAGAATATGAATAAAATTAGTTGGCTTAGCTCACAGATATTTACTTCAGTTATTTTCATGCCCAATTATGCCTGTTAAATTGTATTGTAGAGCTACTGTTACTTTCCATGTTCATTTTATTGCTCCTACATATTTTATCTTTAATTTAATAGCACAGCGTATATTTTTAGCGGCTCCAGCAGGGCTCAACCAGTCAAGAGCAGTGAGAGATGTTCTCCTTGTCTTTTGTTGTTAGATTAAACATTGAAGATAAAGACAGCAGTGGTTTAACTTATCCAACTTACTGTTACACACTGCTTTCTTTTCAACTGTTAACATTTAATTAAGACATACTCGAGTCGACTATGTTTCATAAGGATACTTTTGTCTAAATTTATTAAAGACTCGATTTAATAGGCTATTCACACATTGTCTGAGGCAGATTTTAAGGCTTCAGGATGTTTGCGCACAGGAAATGTCATGTGATTACGCCTTCCTGTAATAATGTAGGGAATCACCCGTTATACATAAACCATGTAACAGTTCACACACGATTTAGTTTTAATTCAAATGACGCATGTGTGCTGAGTGAACGATCAGCAATCAGAGCACTGCAACAGAAGAGCTCTCTCTCTCTTTCTCTCTCTGTCTCTCTGTTCTCTCTCTCTCTCTCTTCTTTCTCTCTCTCTCTCTCTCTCTCTCTCTCTCTCTCTCTCTCTCTCTCTCTCTCTCTCTCTCTCTCTCTCTCTCTCTCTCTCTCTCTCTCTCTCTCTCTCTCTCTCTCTCTCTCTCTCTCTCTCTCTCTCTCTACCGTTAGTTAATTTTAGTAATATGTGCCTCGTTTTAACTTCTTTGCTATTGACATATGTAACAGAACTGTCACTGTCACTCATCAGTTCATTACACTCAGCTGTTCCCCGTCATCATTGTTCAAAGCTGTTCATTGTTAGTCTTGTTAGATATGTGTATATATTCCCTGTCTGTGTTAGTATGTGTACGGATTCGTTGCTAATGTCACTTACACTTCTGAAGTCTGTTTCCTTGCCTGTTCTTGTTTTGTTTCTTGTTTATTTGTTTATTGGACTGCTAAAATGGATTTTGACCCCTGCATGGATGACTATGAGTTGGATTGCCCTGACAATAAATATGCTACATTTGGATCCACCTGTTTCTCCGTGTGTTCCCGTGACAGAACGAATCCGTCAACAAATGGATCCAGTAGCATGAACATTTTGCAGGGCTTTGCTTTATGGGCCCGCCAGACTGAGGCCATGGTGGTCAATTCCCCTGAGCACCCTTCCACCGATGACCGAGAATCTTTTGGGGGAACCCGTCTGGCCAAGTTTTCAGGGTCTCGTGGAGGCCGCAGGAGTGGAGGTCCTAGAAGTGAGCCCCGGAATCACTTTCCACTTTGGTCTTTCTCGGACCATGAGCCGGTGATGCTCAGCCCAGAGCTCCCTTCACCGCTGGTCCTGTCCAGCCCGGAGCCTGCACCTCGCCATAAGAAACGGCGGAGGGGGAGGAAGACTTCCTGCCTCCCCAGTGAACCAGAGGCCATCCCGGTGGCAGTCCCCGTGCAGCCGGCTGTCAGTCCAGAGATCGTCCCGTCTGCCCAGTCAGAGACTTTTCACGTCCCGTCTGCCCAGTCAGAGACCGTTCACGTCCCGTCTGCCCAGTCAGAGACCGTTCACGTCCCGTCTGCCCAGTCAGAGACTGTTCACGTTCCATCTGCCTTCATGGACCTGGACTATCTGGAGCGTCTGGCTCGGATCCTGGACATGCCAGTGCCCGTTCCAGAGCCGGAGGCAGAGCCAGTCCCCGTTCCAGAGCCGGAGCCAGTTCCAGTGTCTGCTGTTCCTGAGCCGGGGGCAGAGCCAGTGCCTGTTCCAGAGCTGGAGCCAATGTCTGTTCCAGACTCAGTGTTTGTTTCTGTGTTTGTGTCTGTCCTTGTGACCATTTCGGTTCTAGTGGCAGTTCCTGAACCGGTGGCTGCTGCTCCAGAGCTGGAGGCAGTGTCTGGTCCCGAGCCGGTGTCTGGTAATGAGAGGGCATCACCGCCTTGGCCGCCCGAGGGGTCTGCTTTGCCCTGGCCGCCCGAGGGGTCTTCACCGCCCTGGCCGCCCGAGGGGTCTTCACCGCCCTGGCCGCCCGATGGACTCTCCCCCTGGTCCCCGGTTAAGCCCTCACCTCTTGTTTCTGTCTCCCTTCATGGACCTGGCCCACCATCCCTCCCCTGATCCTCCACCGTTACACCTCCCTCCTGAACTCTTGTGTTGTGTTTTAGTGTTGTCGTGGAGCGTCTGGTAGCCGCTCCGTAGAGGGGGGGTTATGTCACTTACGTCAAGGGGTGTGTTTCCCTTGTTTGTCACTAGAGGTCCTCGTTATCACGGTGTCCTTCACTATTGACTTCATTTCCCAGCATTCTGTCTGTCACTGTCACTCATCAGTTCATTACACTCAGCTGTTCCCCGTCATCATTGTTCCCAGCTGTTCATTGTTAGTCTTGTTAGATATGTGTATATATTCCCTGTCTGTGTTAGTATGTGTACGGATTCGTTGCTAATGTCACTTACACTTCTGAAGTCTGTTTCCTTGCCTGTTCTTGTTTTGTTTCTTGTTTATTGGACTGCTAAAATGGATTTTGACCCCTGCATGGAAGACTATGAGTTGGATTGCCCTGACAATAAATATGCTACATTTGGATCCACCTGTTTCTCCGTGTGTTCCCATGACAGTTTTAGTCTAGCATTTGTTGTCGAGTCATAGTCAATACTGTGTGTAGCACTTCATCGTTTATTACATGAGATTTTGGACACATTATAGCCTGGCTAACGCCAGACCCAATCTCGTTGAGAATTGGGTCTGGGAACCACATGCGCAATTTCTCGTATTTGAGGCGTGGTTTCAGAATGCCCGTCGCAGTTTATTGGGTGCTAAGAATGTCTATCAAATATGCCTGTACGTAGCTCATAGCCAATCGTTTCGATTATACCAGATGACGTATGTAGAGCGACAGAAATTAGACAAGGAAGAAGAGGATGGGAAAGATCTTTTTTGTAAACAATGACGTTAATTTTTTTATCAAAGAGTAGCTTCGCGTCTTCAGCCATGTTAAATCGATAAACAAACTGTTTCCGTGTGTCGCATAGATGTCGTCATCGTCTAGCTTCTCCCTCCCCGTTCTGTGATTGGTTCCCTAAATGAGGCGAAAAATCTGGCCATGGTATCCAGACTGCCTTTCAGCGTGAATTGAATCGCGCTGCGGTAAGGCAGTATGGGGAAACCCAGGCTAGACACATTACAGAAAAACTGAGCGCCCACATAGCTACAGTAAACTACAGTAAGCTACAGTAAACTTAATAACTAATAACTAAATAAACTGTAAGTTGATGAAAACGTAATGTGATGCACTGCTTTAGCTGCGTGCGCTTTAATGGCAGAAAAAAACTAATGCTTATGTCCTACATTTACATTTATGTCTACATTTACTGGTCAAAAACTCAATTTGAACTTGATTTTGGTGGAATGTTAATAACACATGCAAGTGTGTCACCATATAAAGCCAGAATATCATCTTTGACAACACAGGGTTTATTATGAAAAGCATACAGCGTTTTTCCCATTTCCTGTAAAGTAGCGATTTTGGACATATGAGGTTTACGCCTGACAGCAATGATATATGTTTAATGTAATGTTTTGCCTATAAGGTAAATAAGGTAAGGTAAATCCAGCCCTGAGTGTAGCTTTAATAACCACAGAAACAAGTGTAGTTGAGCAATTGCAGATAGCCCATTTCTCCATGTGAAATGAAGACACACTGTCAATATTAAAATGATTTGCCCAGATATCCCCCAGATATCCATGATAGCACCAAAACAGATGGACAAGGTACATACCTTGTCCATCTGTTTTGGTGCTATCATGGATGCAGTGAGTGTAGCAGTAATACTGGACAACAGCATGCTGGCTTTCTTAGTTAACAATCAATACAGTCCAAATCAATACAGTTTAAGCCATTACACTGTGGCAGTTAATAAACACTACAGAACACAATAATGCAATCAGTGCTAATAAACACAATCAGTTGGTGCGCACAGAGATAAATCTTAACTAGCTTTAATCTGTAGATGCACAAGCAGGTAGCCTGCATATACTAATCATATAGCTCAACATGGTTAGTCTTATTGTTTGAATCTCTTGTTTTCTTGATTTACGTTTTCATGTTTGTACCATGCCTCAGAGAGAATGCTATTTTGTCAAGTGTCTAACGTAGCATAATCAGAAAGAGCTTTATTTGTAGGAACAGTAATACAGCATTTTCTCCACCATACAATATATATTTAAAATTAATTGCATACCATTTAGCAACACAAGTCATCCAGCTTTGTTATTATTATTATATTCTAATATGGATCTAACAGCCACTGAGTGAAAGCACAAAGTAATGTTGTGACAGCTTTCAACATACTCAAAAGTATGTTACTATGATTGTTTTAACCAAGTAAAAAAATAAAATAGTCAAATATGAGTATATACCTGTATGAGTAGTAATTCAGCACTTGTTGCATATAAGCATAATAACAGCAACGTAATAAAAGTCCAAGGCTCTCTGCCCTGCCCGGCTTCATACCACAGTGCTGTTAATAAAACTTTAATACATTAGATTACCCATGAACATGATTTCTGCCATCGGCTGTGGAGGTGAAGACAAGATCAAGCTACGCCTTTGTTATCGTTTTGAACAAGCAACCGTAGCAGCGAAACTTACATACCGGGCCTTCAACGCTTTACATTTATAGCATGACATAAAATATAAAAGTCTTTATTAACAGCTCCGTCATATTTTTATAATTTATAAACGGTTTACAAATTTTGTTTCTCTATTAATCGTTCAGAATGAAGTATGGGGTAAAACCCATGTGCTTGTCAATGTAAAACAATTCTAAACTATAAAGCTTAATTATATATTACATTTTCAACTGCATGAGTTTAAGAAGTCATATCATAGTCATACCACATTTTTAATAGCTAGTTAAGTAATAAAATGGCCCTCTTTGCACTCTTTAGTAACAGCCCTTTTTTAAAAAACAATTTAAAAAACAATCACAATCAAAGATGTGGTGAACTTTTCAGGGAATGATGATCAGGGATGTTGTTAAAAATAAACTTTTGTCTTTGGTTTCTAATATTCTAAGATTTTCCAGGCTATGCAGAGTGGGAACTTTCACAAATTTGCCCATGACTGGACCGGTGAAGCCTCATTACCGCTCAAATAGTACCCTAATGCCCTTATTAGCAGCATAACGCCAGGATTTCAAATGGCTGTTCTGCAGTCGCTGCTGGATTGGGTTCGTTGCACACAGGAAGAATCTGTGCCTCTCCTGGCAATGCAATCAGGTTTAGGTCAGCAGTTTTCAGGTACGAAAGACCCTATTTCCATTGTCCACTCTCAATGTCATCTGGGACAGGAGAAGATGTGTTCACCCTGGCCTCTCTGCAGCCTCAGGCCTCAAATAACTCCATTGATCCATGTCACAGAAGATGCAATCTCTCAACATTATTGATGAGTCAGCAGCACACATGCATTTCAGTATTACTAGTAATAGCAGTAACATCTACACCCGCACTGGCCCAGAAATAATTCCATTTGTGTTGATTTCTGGATTGTTTCAGAGCGTTTTATATTCATGTTATTGAGATAATTTAATGTGAAATTTTGTTCCGTATGTTTGAACAGCCCTTGCTCATAGTGGCAATGTCCTTGTTCGAGGGAATTCCTGTGGAAAAAAAAACGTCATTGAGGGAAGATTGTTTTACATGTTTGAATGATATGCATATATAAATGTTTAATGAGACGCATGTGTGGGAGATGCAGTTTGTTTCATCTCAGCACAGCGTTCTCGTAATGAATGCTGCTTTGGTTTATATTTGCATGCAGATGTATTTTCATTTTTCAGATCCTCTGTATTTTTCATCATTAATTGATTCCCTTTGAACATTATGACATGAGTTATCAGATTCTTTAAAAACAGAATAGCACAACACAACTCTCAATTAATTCAGCTGGGTGTCATTATGGGATAAAGGAAAAAGACAAGAATGGAGCAGTGGGGTTGTTAATAATTATTAAACTCTTCCTATCTCATTTACAAGTAATTGCTACTGTGGCCAAGCCCTGTGCTTCTGATATTGCACAGACAAATAGAAAGTCAGTGCAGGAGGCAGATATAAAAAATGTGTGGAAAAAGCTAGAGATTTCTAGAATCTGAGCTTTATGTTCACATTCATGTCATTTAATGGAACGTTTCCAAATGTACAGAAGGCCATAGGACATGCATTGTTATTTTACACCATGTTCAAACGAACTATAGTGAAGAATGTCTAATAAGAAATGGTCATGATTCACAAATGAAAGATCCTCAAAGACGTGGTCTACTAAAAATGAATGTGTAAAATGAATTGTGTGTAATGTGAAAAGAACTTTTTGAATAAATATTATTATTTTAATATGTTCCTTGAGGTATAATGTTATAAGGGTCTGATGCAAATGTCTACTACAGTGTGATGTCACAATATGGTGGAAGTAAAAAAAGTTTCAACTACAGTGACCTCTTATATGCTAAAAGATTCTTCATGGTTTGTCTTCACAGAAACTCAACGTACTGTATGAAGGTGTCCATGTCACTGACGGTTGAGCAGAGTGAAGAGGGACTCTGCTTTAGCAGTCGAATACGTTACCAGGAGCGGGCCGAGATCACCAAGAGCAAAATGATTACCTGCCCTGACATCGATGACTATCTCGCCCCCTACAAGCAGCCTATCATGACCTGGAACAAGGTACAGAGTTAAAACTCACACAGCATGATATGACCATTGATATTTCCAACTAGGAAAATAAATATTTTGTTTCTGTCACTACCCCTGAAATAGAGCTGCACGATTAATACATTGTTACACCTCCAGGTGTAAATACAAAAATAAAATAAAAATGTATGTGTCATTGAATCGTTTATTCAAGTGATTCCTTCAAAAAATCTATCCAATAATGCAACAAGTTAAGTATTTAAGTGAGTCATTGAATAATTAATTCAAACCCTTTTTTAAATATAATTAATTTAGATCAATTAATCATTTTAAATAGACTACAGAAATTAACATTCTGTCAGAACCTCTAGTAAATTACATGCTATGTTGTTTAGTTGTCTGTTCAGAATCTATCCAGAATCGTGCAGCTCTTCCCTGAAATCAAAGGGAAATAAAGCCCCAAACCTTAAAACCAGTGCTTCTCAAACCTGTCGTGGGACACACCCATGACTGCACCCCGGTTCTAACTCATTCAGCTCATTAATACGGAGTACAAGATTTTGGGCGTTTCTCAATACCAAGTAAGCAAACTTCGGACTTATGTCCTTGGTAGTTTGGACTTTCCTGGTTTGACTCAGGCCACATTTACACATAGCCCCTTTCAATAATAGCATTGTGCACACAACATCGTTTTCAAAAAAGTTGTCATTTACATCAACCCGCATAAATACGCCTCGAGCGCCATCATAACTATGCCAAACTGGCCGCTCACATGACGTGAAGCATTTTTTGGCACATAATGTTACGTTTGAGAACCTAAAACCCCGTTTTCCCAGTTGACACGGCAACACATAACGGCGTTATCAGACATCTCCACTTTGGCCGGAGTTTTTAGAAATAATAGTTTTCTGTGATAAAAACAGGGTTTTTGTGTAAATGAGAGGCCAAACCGCAGGGAAATATCTGCATCTTCACTTCGTGTAAACGGTGCATCAGAAGAACAAACTCCGGAGGAAGGGAGGACACAAGTCCGGTAATTCTGCAAATGTTACCGCAGCGTTCTTTATAGCGTCACTCAGCTCGCTCTGGCTACTCCAGTTATCTCGTTATGTATATTTTAGGCAACAAAAAAACAAAATGTTATGAAACATCACTATGCCTCTTATCGTTTTCATTTTAAAAATAACGATCACCTGTACACATTCAGTAATCATTACCAGCTGTCACCCATCTCCTCATCACCCGAGCACCAGTGAAAAGGACTCCTCACACACACACACACAGTCTGATCTTGTCCTTAGACGCTCAGACTAATTCCTCCTGGAATCTCTCCTATCTGAAGCACACCTTCTGTTTGGATTCTCTCCTCATCCCTACTCCAAGTCTCCTGGTCCTATTCCTCTTCAATCTTTGTGTGATCGTTCCTATCAAAAAAAAAGATAAGAAAAGTTAAGCTTATCTCATCAGTGACTGCAATGTGTGTGTGTGTGTGTGTGTGTGTGTGTGTTGTGTGTGTGTGTGTGTGTGTGTGTACTCACCGTTCTCCATTCCTCATCTCATCATC
This sequence comes from Chrosomus eos, assembly GCA_036326025.1. Taxonomy (NCBI): domain Eukaryota; kingdom Metazoa; phylum Chordata; class Actinopteri; order Cypriniformes; family Leuciscidae; genus Chrosomus; species Chrosomus eos. The sequence goes on from CM070835.1 coordinate 32,579,273, forward strand.
TCTCTGCTACCAGCTTTCATTCCCTGCCTGTTTAGTGAACTTTTTTAATAAAGCATTTGGATTTCTTTGATGCACTTACCAGTCTGTTGAGTGTGTGTTACACTGACAATGTGCATACTCTTAACTTTATATGATGACATAAAACACAACCCTATCTCTTTTTGATAAATGTGTCAGTTTTAATGATGAATAATAACCATTAAAAAAAAAAAAAGGGGTAAAAGAGGCTATACAATAAGAAATAAAGCAAAAAATTCAGCCAAACGTACAAAGTCAGACTCTAGTAGGCTGCTATGGTAAAGTTAAATAGCCTAAATATATAAAGTTATGATACTTCCCTTTGCCCTCAGCCAAAACAATTTGCCAAGGAACAAATTATAGACTCATGAGATCAAAGTTCGCCTGTTAGATATACAGTCAAGACAAATTATATCGTGTATATCGTGTTTAACCACTACAGAGACATAGCGGCAAACGTCAGAAGGACTAGCTGAGGTAAGAGGGGGTTAATGAGTGCTTAGTGATCGACTGAATCTCACAACTCTGAAAACATTAGACACAATTTTCAAGTAGGCGCTGTCTTTATAAATAAACCACAGATTTGAGCTTTAAACAACTACTTTCTTGCCAGGAAAACTCTTAAAATGACATTTCGTGACACAATAACAGTAGTGTTTTTAAATTCCACATGTTTTCTCCTTTGCTATTGATGCTTGCTGGTTAGTGCGAGATGCATTCTGGGATACCTGGCTGTCTAAAGTCTGCACAAGTCACCTCTCGATGCATCCTCAATAAACGATACATTCTCATCCTCAAGAACACATCTGGGGATCTGAACTGTACTTGTACTTGCACTTTGAATTAGAACAGTACTTGGACAGTCCCAAGTCCACAAGAACGCAACTACAGACAAGAACGTGTGATCGATGATGGAGACATTCAAATTGTGCAAACCTGTGCAAAAATGACACTGCCTTAAACCATCTGATTTCAATAGAAATATTGTTCCAGCGTTCCAATTGGTTTGAAATGAGGTAGTCTGACAGTTGCATAGACGAAGAACTCCACAGATATGTGAAGATTCAGTTATTTGTATGTTTCCACAGGAATGTCAGAGGCAAGACTGGAGGAGCTCCATAATCATCAACACCACCAGTCTGTGGATCCCAGAGGTGCAGGAAGATGATGGAGGAAATTACACATGTGAGCTTAAATATGGCAGCAGAGTTGTGAGACGGACCACAGAGCTCAAAGTCACAGGTACACTTTCAAACCAATTCAAATATAACACTGTATGTGTGGCGCATCGAAAGCAAATAGTACCTGTTATAATCATCAGCCGCTTTTCTACCGAAACCGTATGGCAAACTGTTCTCGTTGCTTAACTGTTCCATTCCTTGCCGATCGGGCCCATCCGGTACTGATATGGTTTCGTTCTCCACTGTGGGGCTGATAACAGCTTGTTGGAATGTAATACAAATGCGTCAGTCGTTGCCTTGTTATCACAAGAGTTTACAGACAGTATGAGATGTAAATAACGACCACATTATGGAGGATGATAGGATATTTCTATTATTAACTTGTTTACTTAGCTCAAATAGCGCACTTGACCCCGGCGAAAAGCAGCTATTAATGGCGTCTGCACTGGATGCGTCACGTAGTGCGGAGTTGCCCACAGTAAACAGGTGCCCGTTCTGTTTCTGCTGCACTACACGTTTGTTTGTCCTACTTCCGTTAAGAGGCCAGATGGATTTGGAGCGTCACTTTGGCGTGTCCAGTTCAGACTGCCTCAAGCCATTGTGTTGCATCGTGTACAGAAAAGGGAAGAGCTGTTTAAATTGAAACTTGAAATCACAAGTTATAATTTGCTTGGCTAGATTTACATCTTACCAAGCTGATACAATGTGGGTAATATCACATTTTAAATAGATACTTACAGAAAGTAAGCAGTGTTTATTAGGGTTGTAACGGTACACAGAAGTCATGGTTCAGTACCTACCTCGGAAGTTCAATATTACGCTTTTTTAAGAAATCACGTAAATATGAGCGAGAAGGAGAAAAAGAGTTTACTTTACCTTTCCACGAGGAGACAGCGAGTGAAGCGGCACCTGCGGCTGCCCATTTCCAGGACATGCATATTTCATCACTGTAAAGTAGTAGTGAGACTTCCACGACACAAATCGGCACAATGCCAAATGATTTTGTCTCATTATAACAGTGAAAACAACCTAAAATACTCAGTAAGTTATGTTCATACAGATAAGAGTAAGACATCAAAGACATGTAAAGGGTCTATTTTTATTTATGTACACTACTATCACAATAAAAACAAAATGGAAATGAAATGGCTTTCTGCCATCCTGGTTTTCTTTTTTCTGTGAAGTTAGTGAAGCATGTCACAAAAATGAATCAAAACTCAGCTTATAGGCTACTAGCAAACTCTTGCATGTGACTTACTGTATTCATCGTCTGACTGTAAACATTGCACTGAACCGTGACGTCCGTACCGTGACGGTTCGGGACAAATACATACCGTTACACCCCTAGTATTTATTAACCCTTTGGGGTCTGAGGTGTTTTCACACGCCCGGACATTTTTGCTTATTATATGTGCTGTGAAAATCATCATGCCCACTCATTCACATAAAACAATATATTGATTTAAAAATTGTAAGACATGTTTTGTATCAGGAAGGCTTGTAAGAGGGTGAGAATGATCATGAAAAATTTTGTGTTTCACACCTGGGAAGACAAAGACCCTCCCATAAGGGCCCTATCAGCTCATTGGGACTGTGAGGGAACTAGAACAGAGAATGTAAGGAGAATAAAAGAATGGCTTTTTGAATTTTTGGATGTTATTTACAACACAACAGAATTTAAATATACATAACGAAGGACAAAAAGGCACATTATTGAGCATACTGATCTAAACACAGAGACTTGCACAGTCACACAGCTTTGTGCCCTTCCTGAAACAGTTCCTGATCAACATACCTGTCATTTCCAAAGTGTTTGCGTTTTCATTTTACTATGTTCAAGTAGAAGCTCGCTGATGTTGGTATAGCGCTCTCAGAGAAAAACAGTTTGAAGAGACTTGTTTGAATGTTGAAGTCAGCAGGACTCATAAGTGGAATCTGGTCCCTGTAAAAACCAACAAAACATCTGTGAACACGCTGATATCAGGAGCAACTAATACTGCACGACTTGATTAATTAAAATTCAAGGGCTGCATATTATAATAATTATTTTATTTTACAGAAAACGTATTTTTTTAGGAAACAATGCAGGCGGCCTATAACTATAAATCATTAGAAATGTTATGTATGTTTAATTCATATAAAAAACTGGAGGGCACTCTCGTGCAGAAAGTCCAAATATGCCTCAAAAGTATTGCGACTTATATGACGTTCCAGGATATCCCTATCACTATCACTGTAAGCTGAATAAAAAGATGGAAATGCTTAGACTTATTAAATATGAAGACAATAAACACACAATTTCGACAGTATATGGTTTTTCTGTGTTCTTCAAGCCATCTCGGGTATTTATCATAAGAATAAAGTACATTTATGATGCAATTCTAATGAACATAGCATTAGAATACTTCAAAATAATATACTGCCTGCCTCATTCTGTGATAAGTCGCTTCAGATCCCAATATGGAAATGATTTCAAACACTTACGAAGTGAGTTTGGAGTAAGAAAAACTTAATTTTTGGTGTGTTTTTGCTTTTCAGAACTGCTTTACTCACAGCTCACAGCGCTTAAAGAGACAATTTTTCTATGAAACATTGTTTGAACAGATATCCATGAACATCCATGTCTGAACAGTCTAATATTCATCATCTTACAGTGTAAACACTCATATTAATTTTATATCGTGCTGTGTTTTATATTATAGAGCAGAAAAAACATACTAATGGTTACATGTATATATTTATTTAGCATTGAAAGGTTGCCTGCCTATATTTCATATTTCAACATGTTTCCATCGATTTCACACATTTTAGTCTGGGAACAGATCAACTAGTATAATGTGAAGTTTATGTAAAAAATAACACGTTAGCAGTTAGCTAATGCAAGTGACAATGAATTTCTTACCTCCACTGGATCAATCGAGTTAAATCCATATTCCTCACAGCAGCAGCAGAGGAATCTGATGAAGCTTGATGTTTTTTTTTAGGTAATTTGTTGAGGTTTGCAGGTGTGCGTGCCTTACACGTGGACGATTAGTGTGTCAAAGGCTGAACACTTTGAGGGCCAGAGTCAAGAACCCTGCTGGAGTTGGTCACTTCACATTTGGAAGTCCATTTGGACTAGGGCTGCACGAGCACGATTATTGAAAAATAATAGTGGTTGGTTTGATTTTCCTTGATACTGTAATCCTGATTACTAAAATCAAGAATTTACATTAATATACTTGTTTTCTGTAATGTGACATCAAAGGATCTATCACTACTCTCTGTAGCATATCAATATATGAAAACAGCAGTACGACAGTAGCAGCTTTAGATTACCATGTTCAGCAAGTTCTAAAAGGGATGCCAAAAACTAGTTTTCATTGGCAGCCGTGAGCCTCAAGCCACACATGCTGGAGGAACTGACGAGTAGGTTTGTTTAAAATCGAGCCTTTGCTTCAACCCTCAAGGCTTAACTCCCCCTTTTGTACACATATCCAAGCTAAATCCAGCACAGCATAGAGCAAACAATGGACTGCACACTTTTACACAACACACAGTGATGGAATCATAATAAAATCTGCTTTCACAGCTTGTGTCTAGATAACACAATGTCTTTCCCAACTCTGGACCTCAAGGTCCACTGTCCTGCAGAGTTTAGCTCCAAATCTGATCATACTCGCCTCCCTGTAGCTTTCTAGTTATCCTGAAGATCCTGATTAGCTTGTTGAGATGTGTTTGATTAGGATTGGAGATAAACTCTGCAGGATAGCAGATCTCCAGGGCCAGAGTTGAGAACCCCTGCCTGATAGGCTACACAACACTGATCTGATCTCATGTACACTCCCATTGCTAGGAATTAATTGCTTGCTTGACAATAAAGTATTTTATTTCATAGCCCCTTTTAAGAGGAGCATTGTTTTGTTAGAAACAACAGTTACATATGTCGTCCTAATTGTTTTCTGACCATACGTTGTGCATTGAGCTTTACCACGAAAACCCTTTAGAAATGAGCATATGCATGTAAACAACTCTACCTTGAACATTTCACTCTGCAATTATCGTCTAACAATGTGTTAGATGCATTCATGATTGATTATAGCCCAATATATGAAAATATGAAGCGGGTGCTTTCATAAACCACTAGACTAGAACACCTGTAGAAGTTTTAAAGTGCTGATCTGAGAACAGTTCACTTGCAGTTGCTCTCTTAAGGTGATGATACACAGGGCAACTTTTTGAGCAATGTTGCTGGGCAATCTTGGCAAGCGATTGTTGCTTGGGCACTTTCCCATTGAAAATGGGCAATAAATTTCTATCTAGATAATTTAGATTTGTCGTAGGCCCTGTGGCTCACCTGGTTGCCCGTTGACGGCAACATTGCCCAGCAATATTGCTCAAAAAGTTGCCCTGTGTATCATCACCATTACAGAAGGTTGCTCAAGATAAACTGCACAATACTGTGACTATGGAACAAAATTTGGTTTTCAAACGTCAGTTATAGTGTGACTATTTGACAAGGGGAAAGAAGTTTGCAAAATAGAAATAACAGTGGATATGAGCTGTTTGTTTGTGTTAAATCAACAAGATCGTTTCACAATACTGCTATACACTGGGATGCTATCTTGTCTGTTGATCACTAAACCCATCGTAAATGGTCAAGAAGACATATTGTACATGTCACAATAATGGGAGATGAGACAGCAGCTTGTCTGAGGACTGGTTTGCTAATAAGCCTTCATCGTACATAAATTGATGGGCTGCTATGAGACCCTCCTTCCTGTTTGTCTTCTTACAAGGCAAGACAACAGCATAACACACATTTATCTCTGTGTCGTCTGACACATTTGACGTTCTCTGATCCCCCGCACACAGCATCATCATCACGTGTGGGCAGAGATTGTCACACACCGTTATTGTTTTTCCTAAGTGCCACAGGCAGATGATTTGTCTCTCTTAGACGCGGAATGGGGTCTAAAACTCAAAAATATATCAAGAGATAACTTGATAAGTAATTTAGTTAACCCGGCAGATTTGCACTGATATCTTCCAAGGTTTAGCAACAGGAGAATTTTGTGAAAAGAGGATCTTTTCTTAAACTCCAGATCTTTCTATAGAATGTTGGTTCATATAGTGACTACAGCTCTCAAGTTCTCAAAAGTCAAAATAAAAGTAATAATAAAACACCTAAAAAGTAACTCTCCATAAACTGGTACTAAAGTCATGTGACTGACACAAATCAGACTTTGTGTGTTGCTATGGTGCTCTTTTTATAGTAGTAATGTGTATCACGGAATCTCTGGTCAAACTATTTAAAAATGGCAGGGTTATTCAGGATACTCCGTCTGGCGTGTGCAATGATGACGCAGTGAATAGTGACGATTCTCTCTGACCAATCTGCAATGTTTTCACGTCACATTTTAGTATCGCCTCAGCTCGCTCAGAACCTCACCGGAGGTGATACGAAAAAAACTACCTGAAAGCAGGTACAGGTTTTACACAGTGGAAAACCAAACAAAGGCGAGTCGATTCGAGCTGGTACTGTGTAGTGGAAAAGCACCATTATTTAGCAACGATCAACTTCCTACGATCCAGTCAATGCCCAAAAGACAAAATCATATCCCGCCCCAATTTTTTCTCCTTATTTGAGAATCTGTTTCATTTAGATATACAATCACAATGGGGAAGAAAAGACTATCACAACTTCTGTTTCCTGCTGACTTTAAGGTTAATTTCTACATAGACAAATACATTTTATCATTTCAAGTTCTTTAAATTACCATTAGTTCATGTATTATGAACAGAAATGAACAATAGTAGATGCATGACTACGTTGTGATATTAGTGAATGAAACCTTGTAAAATGTTTCGGTAACACTTTATTTTACAGTGTCCTTGTTACAAATATTACATTTACTTACTATTAAAATGACAGTAAATTATGTAAGGGTTAATGCCCTTCGAGGTGTCCATTGTCAGGTATTAATGGACGACGCGAGGCGTGAACCGTCCGACGCGCAGCGGAGTCGAAGTCCATTAATACCTAGGCAATGGACACCTCGAAGGGCATTAACCCGCCATGGTCACTTGCCAAATAACAAATTTTTTCACACACACATTTATCAGAGATATTTATAGTCCGCTCAGCTCGTAGAACCCTTCAGTTTATTGACTGCCTGTTGCTATGGTTACGCACAGCTGATGTAGCCAGCACATTTATATATGAATTTCGAACGGTAAACAGTCATATTCACCAGAACTGCTTTACTGGGTGTCCTCTATCACTTTTTAATGGACACCCTGCAGCCAATCAGAATCGAGTATTCACCCATACCCATACCTGCAAACTTGTCGCTTTTCGGCGAAAATCGCCGTTTTCTTGGTCAATTGGGTCATTTACGTGAATCACGCAGAACCGGAGAGTTTTTTTTATGGGGGGGGGGGTATGCTGCCCGCCCTTCATCTGCATGTCATGCAGGCTAGAATTGACCAACATTATTGGATAATTCTTATAGTTGACATTTCAAATGGGCCAATCGGGATCTTATCACTTTTTCTCTTGGCCAATCGGAATCTTAGCACTTGCGTCAGAATCTTGAAGCTCACAGCCTCAACCACGCAAGTCTGATGGAAACTCATAACGTGTAGGATCTTATGTGAAATTCGAGGTAAGTCAAGCTTTTTGGAGCAAAAACAAAAGCTATTTGTTTGCTTGATTCAATTAACGTTAGCTACCTCTTTTTATGTGATATCATTTACAATAATATTGTATTGTCTATGGGTGGAACGGTACATGTGAGTTATTTGTATTGAACCGAAACTGTACGGGCGTCACGGTTCGGTGCACGAATTTGCACAGAGAATACACGGAATAAAAATAAATAAAACTCTAGATAGCGATAAATTTCGCTCTATTCACGTTTGGTGTGAACACAGCATAATGAACAGATGTCAAGATTGCATTGCGCGCGCGCGGCGTGTGTGTGTGTGTGTGTGTGAGAGAGAGAGAGAGAGAGTTAGGCGCGTGGGCGCGATCGAACATAGGAAACAAAAACATACTCCATCATCGTTCAAACTGCAAAGTGTTTACTTATTTGTGTACACTCGCAATCAAATACAACATTGTGCTTTTGTCACACTCTAAACTCTTGTCAAACTGTAACCTGCTACAACTGTCATCCAACCACACACACACAAACAAACACACACACACAGACACACAGACACACAGACACACACACACACACACACACACACACACACACACACACCACACACACACACACACACACACACACACACACACACACACACACACACACACACACACACACACACACACAGTTTTAAAAGCAAAACACATTTATCCAACCCCATTTCAAAACAGTCTGTGTGTTCTATCTTTTGGAGATTCATCATATCGCATTGGTTTTCATTTCTTGTCCTCAGAGCACTAATCTGTTTATTTTTAATTTGCACATTCTACATTGCTTAAAAAAGAAAATCAAATGTGTTTTTAATGGTAGTATTATTTTATATGGAAATCAATTATTTATAATTCAGATGAGAATAAAGTTAGGGTTAATTAAAATTAAGGAAAACAAATATATTGATCTGAAATATAGCAAATTAATTTTAAATTCATTCAGGTACAATTACCAAACATATCTCAAGGTCTTTTTTATTAATTTTTATTAATAAACTAATTGTATAAAACTTTTGTCAGTGCACTGCAAATAAACTGGTTCTAAGCCTTTATTAATAAAACTCATTTAAAAAATACAAGGATTAAGACAATGATAAAAATGCTATCAATATTTTTGTTTTGCTTTTCACTCCATTGTAGCGAAATCGTACCGAACCGTGATGTCTGAACCAAGGTATGAACCGAACCGTGACTTCTGTGTACCGTTCCACCCCTAGTATTGTCGTCATACCTATAAATTACGTTAAGCTATGCGGTATGAATGGTTTCCAAAATGGTAAAAAACTATTGTTTTACTCGAGGGGAGGTGGAAAATGAGCTTAATTCCCCAAATGGTGGAATATCCCTGATGAGGCGTTGTAGCTGTTGTGGGAAAATACTAATAAAGAATAGCAATCGTTCTTCCCTCTGGCATTTTTAAAGTTTACCACTGAAATGACTTTGAAGCTGTTATTTTAAGGTACAATTCTTGCATAGTGTGCCTTTAAATGTATAATTACGCTGTAACAAGGACAACTTAAAATAAAGTGTAACCAATGTTTCTAATTAAATTCAAATATAATATGGACTGAATTTATATGTATTGTAATAGCACTGCATTTAAAGGGCACCTATTATGCCCCTTTCTACAAGATGTGATATTGGTCTCGGGTGTCCCCAGAATGTAATTGTGAAGTTTCAGCACAAAATACCCCACAGTTAATTTATTATAACCATTTGAAAATGTCATTTTTGGGGCCTGTTTTAAAAAGAGCTGTTTTGGTGTGTACCACCTCAAATGAGCTGCATATCCCCGCCCTGCCTTTGGATGAGGGCGTAACTTGCACACCTATGGCAATAAACAGTCAAGCAGAATGGCTGAGAGTGAGAGACCCGCTGTTTTGTATGGCATTCAGCCATACATGTTTGAACCGGAATCAGACCCAGATAATGAAGAGACTCCGGCAGAAGAAACACAAATGAGAATGGACCAGGACGACTCGGAATGGTTATTTGATACATTTATGTACTTATAGAGTTGTAATCGCGTCCCCTTTGCAATTATGGATGAGCAACACACACAAAGACACACACAAACTGTGATAAATTTGGCGCATTTTTTTGAAACTACAAACACAAATACTATGATAACGTTTGCTACGTACAAATGAAATTACATTTATGCGAGAGACCTGTTGCGTCATGTTTACATTACTTGTCGTACAGGTGCTTATGTGGCAACTGTGAGAAGATGGCTACAGAACATACACAGTTTTAAATACAATATCTTTAAAATATATATTTATAAACGTGTGGTTAAACACTATACAAACAAGGTTTAAATTATATACACAGACATCCTACGACGACGACAACAACTTTAGACGCATTTGTTGTTGAATTGGCTGACATCGACTGAAATGACTATTTGCTAAAAAATCATAAAATACACTTACTTCTGGAGGTGACGTTGGATTGCGAACAGTAGCCAACGATCCACACTTGAGGATTACTTTGAAGCAAGACCTGCTTTGAATTGACCCTCGTTCACAATCACAAAACAGTCAGTGAGAAAATGATTTACACAAACATAAACGTATTTTGGAAGTTTAAGCCACTTAAACTTCCAAAATACGTTTATGTTTGCGCAAATCATTTTTTCCTTCGTAAATAAAATCCATCCACTGCGTTTTCAGTGGCTCTGATGTCGGAAGTAAGTGACTACTATGATACATTATTACATCCCACACAGTGTTGCCACAGTTACTTTGAAAAAGTAACTAAGTTACTTTACAAGTTACTTGATTTTAAAAGTAACTAAGTTACTTTACAAGTTACTTGATTTTAAAAGTAACTAAGTTACTTTACAAGTTACTTTTATTAGTTACATTCAGCAGTTGCCGACAACACCCCCACCACCTCAACATAAAAATGACAACCGGTTTTGCCAACACTCACTTTATTGGAAGTGTATTTTTAACAGTAATATCAACAATCTATCTCCTGACATTTAAAGTTGAACTTAAAAATTATTTCCTGAAAAAACAGTCTTTCTTGACTTCACTTAATATAAATACTTGTTTTTATAAAATATATATTGTTTTTTTGTTTTTCTTGACCCTGTAATTTAGTAACTGTAGAACACGTTAACTGTAATTTTGCGTATATGATGAAATTTATACAGTTTCTTGTCAATCTATGTCTATTTTAATGTGAACAATGCGCTGCCACTTTAATTCAGCACGGTGCAGCACAGCAAAAATAGACTAGGTGCGGAAACGATCTCTGCACTGCTGTATACTCACGCACCTGGAACGGATCGACGGACCGCACCCGCGTGCAGTGTGAAAGCTCTAACCTGTTAACATGGGTACGGGAAAAAATATGCACCGCATACGCACTGCAGACGGAGACAAGTATGTGTGAAACGGGCGTAAGTTTGACTGTGCGGTGCTGCGACTCCATATGTTTTTTCAAATTCGACGAAGTGTTTCTGTAGGTAGATAACACTTTGTCGCCACCAGCACAGAGTTTACAACGGACCTTAATGTTGCCATCTTTAGCTGACAGACACAAACTCAAAATAGTGACTGTATTTCCAGCTGGAAAAATCGCATCTCTCTCCTCCCTCCATTGTTGTTTACGTTTGTGTCGCTGCGTGGTACATACACGTGACGTGAACCTCATGCTGAAAACGTGACTTGTCGCGCACACTCCCCGAGATGCAAGAAGAAATAAATATATATTTTTACTAAGGAAAATGACAAAAATAGTAACGCACAGTGACTTGGATAAGTAACTTTAATCTGATTACTGGTTTTGAAATAGTAACGCGTTAGATTACTCGTTACTGAAAAAAGGGGTCAAATTAGAGTAACGCGTTACTAAGAAACGCGTTACCGGCATCACTGATCCCACAACAGAACACTTATGTTTCTTAGGAGACATTACCGGCTGTCGTTGAAACAATGGAGGATGTGTACAGATCACCGAGGGCGGGGTCTATGCCAAAACACAGTGTCAATCAAACGTGCTTATGATTTATTGAGATTGTAAAAAAAAACACTGGGTGGATTTTTATCATTCTAGGGTGGTTTTGCTCACACACTGCCAACACACATTTATGTTCAAACACCATGAAAAAGTGATTTTAATAGGTGCCCTTTAACATTTCAATGACAGGTGTTGACAAAGCAAACATTAATGGACTATAGAAGACCAATACTGTTAAATGTTTTAATTTTCTGCTAAAAAGCTTCATCAAGAGCATAACAAACGAACAGAAAACCCTACGACTGACATATAACCTGACATATCTGTGAGGTTTGGTCTGAGCTGAGAAAGTGCACATTCATTAAGAGCATTGGTGTGTAGATGAAATGATCTTGTAGGACTTCAGTAAACTCAGGCACTGAACCATCATAGCCTAGAGGTACTGGATCTGTATTATCATGATAAAATATGGATTGGGGTGAGATATGCTCAGACACAGCCTGCGGTGAGAGAATAAGCTTGAAATAGTGCCATTATCATGCTTTATCGTCTCCAGTATCACTAGACCAAACCGATGAGCAAATCTTCAAATAGAGGAATAGTCATGTTGTGAATGCACAATGAATGTAACCATAACATCTCTTTCCATGAGGCAAGACATTTTTTTTGTCACATTTTATATTAGGTGTCTTTACCTACTATGAATTTACATTAAAAATCAATTGTTACATACAATGTACTTATTGTGTTCATGTTGTATTGCAAAACACTTGTTAAGTAAAGTCGCCTTTATTTACAGTGGGGCAAAAATGTATTTAGTCAGCCACCAATTGTGCAAGTTCTCCCACTTAAAAAGATGAGAGAAGACTGTAAAAAGTCCGTGTTGTTCAGCGACAGCCCCGAAACATCACTGCTCTAGAGGAGATCTGCATGGAGGAATGGGCCAAAATACCAAAATACCAGTGTGTGAAAACGTTTGACCTCTGTCATTGCCAACAAAGGGTATATAACAGTATTGAGAGAAACTTTTGTTATTGACCAAATACTTATTTTCCCCCATAATTTGCAAATAAATTCATTAAAAATCCTAAAATTTTCTTTTTAAGTGGGAAAACTTGCACAATTGGTGGCTGACTAAACACTTTTTTGCCCTTTTTAACACTTTTTTGCCCTTTATTAAACACTGTATAAAGTGCTTAATAAAGATTGTTTCAAAGCAGCTTAACTGATAAAAATGAATGCATTGATCAGTGATATAAACCGATTTCAATTCTCCTGTAAAGCAGCTCTAAAAAGACAACAGTGTCATTGTTCAGCTGAAGTCAGTTCAGTGTTGATTCAGTTTGGTTCAATAACTGTGTAAATGTAATCAATTATGAAATGAGTTTAATTCAGCTCTGTAGAAAACAGTAATATCATCAGTGTCAGTAGCCTAGAAATCTAGACGCCCCCTAGCGGCAGCAAAAATTATTTTGCAGCAAAGTGTGTTCTAGAAACTCTCCGTTGGCATTCGAGCTGGAAAAACCAAACTCTGGTCAGGCCAATCAGATCGTGTATAGAGTTGGTGGGCGGGCTTAACATAATGACGGCAGCGTTGTGACTGTTCCGCGTGATTTCCATAGGGGATTCCCCTCTGCTTGAAAACAAAGAAGATGCTGCTGGTGAACAGCGGTCTTTCGAATCGGCTTTGGCCGCGACTCTGGATGACTTGGATTTAAGAGAACGTCACTTAAGTCATTCCTAAAAAAGGAAGATGTGTTCGGAGTTTTGACGACCGGATACGGCAAAAGTTTTAATATATCAACTAGCTCTGCTGGTGGAAAAAATGCATGGGACTCACTCAGCCACAGCCGTTCTTGCTCTGGTTGGTTGTAGCGCTGTCCTATTGCGTGCAGAGGGATATTGAAAGACAACCATTTATCCCGCCCCTCGGATTGAGGTATGCCAATTGTGAGTTCCCATACTTAACATCTTGATGTAGGTCTGGCTTGCCAGGCTACAGTGTCAGTGAATTCAAGTCAATAATATTGCTGAATGTTAAGTGCACCTAACTAAACAAGCCAGAGGTGACAGTGGCAAGAAACCTATCACGTGACGAAACAGAGAAAAACCTGTTGTGCTGCTGTTGAGGTGGGATATGGGCAGGGCCGGCCCGAGGCATAAGCGAACTAAGCGGCTGCTTGGGGCCCCCTGGCCACCAGGGGCCCCGCCCAATCGAGTTTAAAAAATATATATATATTTTTAGATGACTTAAACAAGTGACATAAATAAATGAATGAATATGACTGAATGAATGAATAATTCAAGACAAGAAAATTCTGAATTTATGATCAATATACCTGCCTACAACTGCTGCTGTGTCTCAGCGTTTAAGTCATCCGCATAATCTAGACACCTCGCGCGTGCATAGACAATCTGTGCGCAACTGCGCATAGTCACGGTGTCGGTTTAAGTTGGAGAAAACAGCCGCAGGGGAACTTAACCTTCTAGGTGTAAGGGTAGCAGTTTGAATAAATAATAAACATAGCAGTTTGAACTCCTCTCCACTTTATTATACCACACATCAGATCACTAACTCCAAAAACCTGCGACACTCCAGTACCAAGTGCGCGCGAGCGCGACCCATTCCGATCTACGGCAAGCCCCGAGGGGAAAAATACATTGCATGCACACATACAACGAGCGCCAGTACAGAATTACCGGTATTATAGTAACAGACTTTGTTGGATTCTGTCATGTAATCCAACAAAGTCTGTTACAATAATAATAAAAAAGATTTTAAGGACAGTTACACTGTATTGAGACAGTTGAGAAATAATAATATTTTTAGTTTTCAACAATAATTGTCATTGTTGAACCCTTGTTCTTATTTTGTTTCTGATTTCTCAGTTTTGTCATTATTTTAGCAAATAATTTATTTTATATGTTTTGAGACAGTTTGTTTTAAGAAGTTTCAAAGAGTTAGTAAAAGAGTAAAGTAAAAGTTAAAACTTTTTTATCTAAGTAGGCATCTATTTTTTATTAAGAATTTATTTTGTATTAATACATAACCTCACTGTATTAATTTATAATGTATCATAATAGCGTGACATTTGTGTCAATAATCATCAAGCACAGGGGACTTCGCGTAGTGGAAGGGGCCCCCAAATCAAATTCTGCTTAGGGCCCCCAAAAGGCTCGGGCCGGCACTGGATATGGGTAAGGTTAGGGGCAGGTTTGGGGGCATGGGTAGGTTTAAGGAAGGGCCATCAGTGTAATTATAGATGTAATTACAGAAATGAATTGCAGATGGAATTAGATGCAGGTAAAAACATGTACATACAAAATACTTGCATTGAGAAAGATAACTAATTGAAATTTTAGTATGCAGAGACAGCTATAAGAAAATCAGAGTGTAAACACTGGTTCTGTTACAGCTAAGCATTTCTGCCTGTTTGGATCATGGCTATCTTTTTGACCAACCAATGGAAGACTGTTGTGAACCATATTTGACAACAGTAGGCCCTTTCCCACAGTAATCATGGTAAATCCCCCTAAATTTACCAGAACATTTTTTTTTATAATGGTGTTTCGTTTTTACCAGTAAGATACCATTCACACATCAGTGCCAAAATACCAGTAAACTTTGTGAAGTCAATCACCGGAAATTATCTTTAAACGCTGCACAATTTTGTTCATCCACCTGGATGAGAAGCGATTTAGTTTCACTATCTGTCCAATTTGACTACTTGAATGACAGGTAATTTGGTCATGATCACACAGAATGTGGTTTTGCTAGACACATAAGATGCATAATAGTTACTAGTGGTTGCACAGACTAGGCGACTTTAATGCTCTGCCATTATGCTTTAAGCTTGACGTTGACTAGTCGCTGATCCTGGCCTAACGAGGGGCGTGTAGCAACTCATACAACAAAGAACAACAAAGCATAATGTAATAACTGCACATAATGTAATAGCTATTACATTATTGATGTAATAAAATAATGTATTCATTTTTGTCAAAATGTAATAAAATCTTGAGCTCATAATGTAATAAAGATTTTCCAATGTAATCAATTTTTTTACTTTATGTAATGAGAAATGCATTACATTATGAACACACTGTAGAAACGTATAATGCTATCACAGTTCATAAGGTAATACCAGCACATAAGCGAAACAATGTTTACAATGTAGCGGTAATCATTATCTTTCAATGTAATACGTTTGAGCACAAAATATAATACTACATTTATGTAAAATAAGCTATTATATTAATAGGCCTGGTTTCACAGACAGTGCTTAGATTAAGCCAGGATTAGGCCTGAGTTCAATTAGGACTTTTAAGTAGCTTTAATAAACGTGCCTTTGAAAACACATTACTGGTGTGCATCTTGAGACAAAAAATGGCACTGACATATTTTAAGATATGTTTTCAGTTAAAACGGCTCAAACAATGCATCTTATTCTGGGACTATCTTAAACCTTCTCTATGAAACTAGTGGTTATTCATTTAAATTTCATAACTTGTTTATATTCTACAAAAATTATAACGTTATGGCAGTTTTTGGTGAGTTTATAATGTAATACATTTCTCATAATGTAAAACTTATTACATTATGAGCGCAAAGATTTGATTACATTTGAGACAATTATTACATTATAAACATGTTTTTACAACAATAATGTAATACTTATTATGTTATGTGCATATTTTACATTATATGCAGTTATTACATTGAGTTGCTACAGGGCACAACAGGATAAGAAATCTTTGAAGTCCACTTTTCCCCTAAAATAAATGCATGCTCCACAAGATATTGTTTGGTTATACCATCTCGATACTTAAAATTTATCAGGTGTATGCACAATTTAAACAGCTTAATGTACACACAAGTTAATCGCCATTCTAAACTAATGCTCTGCTGCGCTCACATACAGACAATAGCGCGCACATCATGAGCAGATCGCACACACAGAGAAACATTCAGTAGCGCAGAAATGTATTGTCAACTGTTAGGTGATTTAAGGCCCGTTCACACCAAGCACAATAACTATAAAGATAACGATTAAGATAACTATATATGCGTCCACACCAACGACCGATACAGTCTTTTTATTCTAAGCACGCGCGCCCGCGGCGCTGCGGTTTCAAAGTAGCGAAAATGGATGACCTACTGCTGCTTTACGTTACAAAAAAATATCAAAAGATAAACAGGCGCTTTTGGGTACACGATATATGTTATAGATTACATTGTATTATAATTGTTGTTTACAACATGTCATTGAATATGTTTGTGCTGTTCTTATTGCCTTTACACGTCTTTGCCAGCAGATGTCCTCAGCCAGCATGCTATGTTCCGAGCACATCTAAACAGTGAATCTAGCAAGTAACGTTAGTGTAATCGATCTATTCTAAGCAGTGAATTTAGCTGACGAAGTCAATGATGGGATAAAAACATCGCCTAGTCAACACCTTTATGTATACAACGCCTTTTTCACTGCAACTTCAGCAATGTTGTCAAAACTAGCGCTGGATAGGCTACCTGAGGCCGGAGAGAAATGCACATTTCATACGGATTACATAAGCAGAGAGCAGCCTGTAGTCTGTTTTCTTTCGTTTTGAATTGTTCTGTTTAAAAGTAGACATGCCTGTGAGGCAATAGCCTAGGTTAGGTTACCTTATAATGTAACATTATTGTGAAATTGATTTCTTTATAGGCTATTTGCTATTAGTATAGTAAATCCTTATGTTTTTATGTGTGGGCCTTATGTAAAATACTGGACAAATCGCGTCCCTTATTGATTTGATGCGGGACGCATCATTTTACTTGTAAATACGGGACAATTCCGTATTTTAAGTGACGGGTGGCAACCCTAGGCTAAACTGCATAATTTCTTATGTATACTTCTCACTATTTATTCCCAGGATACGACCGATTGCTTTCCATATATCCATATTTTTTAACTTATCCTTGAAAAGGGGGTTTGACTTGTCAAACAGTGGAGGATTGTTTTGTACCTCGACTATTAACTTCTCTGCAATGTCATCTGCCATTTTAAATGTGCGAGACCTTTAAATTAAAATGGTTTTGATTGGCTGTCAGTGTTTTATCGTTCGACAGCGGGAAAAAAATCGTTCTGAAAGTGATCCCAACGATATCGTTCCTCATATCTTTATCATTATAGTTGTGGTGTGAACTCTGTTATTCTTTAATATGGAGAACGATTTTTAGAATTATATCTTTATCGTTATCTTTATAGTTATCGTGCTTGGTGTGAACGGGCCTTTACAGTCAAAGACCCTGAACCAGATATGATGAATGGAGACCTTATAATAGTCAGAATTACGACAATACTGATGGGCAAACAAACAGTATCTGCCACTATAGTAAATAGCATCTTACAACTATTTGCACTTGCAAAGATCTGCTATAGTTATTATTAACAATTTATTGTTTTTTCAGAACATTTAAACACACACACACACACACACATACTGTATCCATCTGAAAAATGAAGCAGTACTCATACAACAAAATAGAATGAAAGAAGATCTGCTACATTTATATAGTGTAATAAGAACATATCGCTATTTTCACTTAAATAGCGTATCTCTAAGAAAATGCTGCTAGTCTAAATAGAATATATATATATATATATATATATATATATATATATATATATATATATATATATATATATATATATATCTATTTGCACTTAGTGTAAATAGCAGCTGACTTTTTTTACTCCATTCTGTCACCTGATGGAGTTTGGTTTCCTTGTCGTCATAACGGGGTCGTATAATTTCCTAAATTTAATAACTAATGATTTTTTCAATGTAAATGAATCAATGCTGAGCTTACTTAAACTGGACAATGATTTTTCATCTAGATCTGCTGTCCAGCCAAAACAATCATTGTACATAAATGATAAGCACATAAATGTGGACTGAAGTCATCTGGTGTTTAATGACTTCAGATTTCAAAGTACGTCTCGGGTTAAAAATGTAACCATGGATCCCTGAGAAGGAATATGAGACACTGTGTCCTTGGACTCTATGGGTGTCTGAAGCATGTGTCTTAACACAAACAATAACATTTGCCGGCGAGAGCCTATTGTTGTGTTCACATAATTAACTAAAATCATTTATTTACACATTGCTAGGAAAATAACAGGGGGGCTACTATTATGAAGTAAACTAGCTGTGTTGGTTGTGAATTCTATCAGCTGCGCAATGTTTATGGTGTGCGCATGCGTGTGGTGTAAGAAAGAAGGAAGTTCAGTAAAAAAAACACGTAACACGTTTTCTGTGTGTCTCAGCTCTTTTGTAAACACAATATTGGCGACGAGGATGGCTGAATTTGGTTTACCCCCACCTGCACACTTTCTTGGCGTCCCCGGAGATCCTCCAGTTCCATGGGCAAACTGGCTGGAGAGTTTCACAGTCTACCTGGACGCTTTAGGCTTTGATGACATTACCGACAAGAGGAAAATGGCGCTTCTCCGCCATTGTCTGGGAGTAGAGGGGCAACGCATTTTTCGCAATCTTGGACGCCCAACAACTATGATTCTGCCGTTGCCCTCTTGACGACCCATTTTACTGGCCACCAAAGGACTTTACTCCGTCGGTATAAACTTCGGAAGCGCCTGCAACGACCCGGTGAGTCTGTTCGAAGCTACGTGACAAACTTGAAAGACATGGCGCGCTTGTGTGATTATGGGGCTTTGCAAGATCAAATAATTCGGGACCAGTTCATTGAGGGGACATCGTGTGAGAAAACAAGAGAAAAGCTGTTACTAGAAGCGGACGATTTGACTCTAAGCAGAGCTGTGGAGATAGCGCTGCAGATCGAGACAGCCATGGAATGCACGTCTCAGCTAGCAGAGGCGCGGCCACTCGCGGACAGAGCTACAGAGCAGTTACAGCCTGCCTATCACACCAGCATGCACTCCGCCAATGAGAGTCGTGGTTCAGAGCAAGGTTTCCCAGTACAATTCACGCAGAGACAGAACAATAGGCGAACTGCAGAGGTATGTGGTAACTGTGGTTCTAAATCACACAATTCTAGAGCACAGCATTGTCCTGCCAAAGGACAACAATGTAGAAACTGTCTGAAGCAAAACCATTTTGCCAAGATGTGCCGTTCAGCCCCGGCCACGCTCCCACAACACACTGGACCTCCACCAGCTCAGCACAACTATACAGAGATCAGAAATGTGACTGCTGGTCAGGTGGCGTTCAAAACATGCACCGTCCAGTTAGCCGACGTAACCCTACCCTTATTAATGGACAATGGTGCGGCTGCATCGCTCCTAAATTCAAGCACTTACTTTAAGTTTTTCTCTGACCTGCCATTAGATCATCCTGCCACCGCTCTTTGTGGCTATGACAGCTCCAGGATTGACATCCTAGGT
This sequence comes from Chrosomus eos, assembly GCA_036326025.1. Lineage (NCBI taxonomy): Eukaryota > Metazoa > Chordata > Actinopteri > Cypriniformes > Leuciscidae > Chrosomus > Chrosomus eos. Next base: position 32,599,531 of record CM070835.1, read on the forward strand.
GTGCTCCACGTGCCGGTCCACTATGGCTCCAAGCACCTACCATCTTTTCCCTTTCACATTGCGAGGAGGGGAGCCAACCTTCTAGGCCTGGACCTGTTCACAGGCCTGGGGTTCACGCTCCAGGATGATGCTGGCTCCGACATTCACCACATCACCTCCACTTGGCAGCAATGGTGGCCGGTGCTGTTCGATGGCCTAGGCTGTCTTTCAGCCTTCACACACAGGCCTCTGGTGAACCCGGACGTGTCACCTGTCATCCAGCCCCTGCGCAGGATCCCCTTTGCCTTGAGAGACGAGGTCACCCGCGAACTTGGGACACTCCTGGACATGGGAATTATTGAACCGGGCAACGCTGCTCCCTGGATTTCAAACCTAGTAATCGCAAAGAAAAAATCTGGGGAATAAGAATATGCGTGGACCTGCGCTTGGTGAATAAGGCAGTTATTCCAGACAGATGTCCTTTGCCCACCTCAGAGGAGCTCACCACACACTTTTACGGCTCAACAGTCTTCACAAAGCTTGACTTGTGTCAGGGCTACCTGCAGGTACCACTCCACCCAGCCAGCAGGGACCTCACTGCTTTCGTGACGCATGCTGGGGTGTTCCGGTACACTCGAATGGCGTTTGGATTAAGCTCCGCCCCTAGCTGCTTTCAGAAGGTGATGAGCACAATACTGGCCGGCATCCCTGGGGTAGCGGTCTTTCTGGATGACATTGTTATTCATGCCCAAGACATCGAGACACACAACAAGCACCTCCAGAGGGTGGCTCAAGCCCTTCTTCAGAACAACCTGACTCTGAACCCAGAAAAATGCTGCTTTGCTGCCCCAGCCATCGACTTTGTTGGGTTCCGCTTGTCAGCCAAAGGGATTTCCCCTCTACAGTCCAATGTCAATGCCATACTCAGGATTCCAGAGCTGACCTCAGCCTCTCAAGTGGCCTCATTTTTAGGCATGACGGCCTATTACCTCCGTTTCCTGCCCAACTACTCACAGACCACCACACCCCTCCGCCAGCTGCTTAAAAAAGAAGAGCAATGGCACTGGAATACAGCATGTTCGGAGGCCGTACAAACACTGAAAGCCCAGCTCACAACACCTCCTGTACTAGCCCACTTCAACCCTGAATGTCTGACTCTAGTCACCTGTGATGCTTCAGATCGGGCTATTGGTGCAGTCCTTTCACAGGTGCAGGACGGGGTGGAGAGACCTGTTGCCTTCGCCTCCAGGGCATTAACACCAACAGAACAGCACTACTCTGTGGGTGAACGTGAGGCGCTTGCCTGTGTGTGGGCTTCAGAGAGGTGGCACCTTTACCTCTACGGACGGCGTTGCACCCTCAGGACTGACCATCAGGCCCTGACCGCATTGCTGACGGCATCTGGATCCGGTCATAAACCCCTGCGCCTGCACAGATGGGGGGAAAGGCTGAGGCAATATGACTATGTACTGAAATTTACCCCCAAAAGGGACAATGTAGTCGCCGACGTACTCTCTCGTTCCATCGATGCCCCCACACCCATGGTCTCCCCTGAAGAGGACACAGAGACTGAATTAATTCACATGCTCCACACGCCCTTGCAGTCGGCCATGTCATTGGAGGAGTTGCAGCATGAGTCAGAGCGTGACCCCACACTGTCCTCGCTACGCACGTACATTCGCTCTGGATGGCCAGCAAAGGTTTGTGACGAGCTCATGCCATTCACAAGGGTGCGTGATGAACTTTCATGTTGGGGTGATGTTTGTGGCTCCAGGGGCTTGTGCACCGTGGTGCCCTGTAGCCTGCGGGCCCACGTGCTATCCATGGCACACAAGGGGCACCTAGGCATTGTTAAACTCAAACAGCGATGCCGAGATCTCATCTGGTGGCCAGGCATCGATCGCGATATTGAAGCCCTCGTTAAAGATTGTGTGCCATGCCTCCTTAGTGGGAAAACTGGACCTCCAGTGCCAACCCCTCTGCAGCCGGTTCCATGGCCGTCCCGCCCATGGGAACATCTCCAGCTTGACATGTGTGGGGAGATCCATGGCCGTGGAATTCCCCATCATCAGCGTTTCCTTGTGGTGCTGTACGACCTCCATTCAAAATGGCCTGAAGTGATTCCGGCTGGAACTGTCACAACCCAGGTAATCACAGACATTCTAGAAGTCTTGTTCGCTCGTTGGAGCATGCCTCGCGCCATCACGACAGATAATGGACCCCAGTTCATCTCGGCAGACTTTTTCAGTTCCTCAGTGATAGGGGAATCAAACACATCCGCACAGCATACTACAATCCAAAAGCAAATGGCAGTGTGGAGCGGTTCAACCAGAGCCTAAAGAATGGCGTCCGGGCCCACCTGGCTCAGGGGTGTACATTCCGGACAGCACTCAACCAAACCTTAATGCACTACAGGGCCAGCCAACACGCTACAACCGGGGCCTCTCCAGCACTCCTTATGCTGGGCCGGGAGATGGAACTGCCACTGGACAGACTTAAGGCACAAGGCATGGCAGTGTCTACAGCTGGCAGCTCTCAGGCTCGGACCAAAGCCGTTGTAAACAGACACCAGCAACGGATGCGGCAGTATTTTGACCGGAAACACAGGGTCAAGGCCACGGCTATTACAGCAGGTGACTGGGTTCGAGCACGTAGGCCGCATCGGGGCAACAAGATGGCTTCATACTGGAGCCAGCCCTTTCAGGTGTGCACCAGCTGGGCCCAGCCACATTCATGCTCAGTGACGGATCACGATGGCATGCTAAAAGACTGAGGAAAGTGCGAAACCCAGGTGAGGAAATGCTGGCTCCACTGCCATCGGCCCCTCCTCCACCGGTGCCGATATGTACAGGGCCACAGCAGGCTTCCCATACTTCTCAGGCCGTACCGTCACCAGCGCCCCAGCAACCTGCCCCTGATCTGCAATCTCACCTGCTTTCCCCTGGCCGTCAGTCAGATCCAGGGCCGGGCTGTGCCACAAGTCCAGCTATGGGGAACTGCCCAGCGGTTCTGGCATGGCCGCAGCCTGAGGTTGAGGAGGGCCGACCTGTAAGGGCCAGGGTCCGGCCTGCTTACTTAAAGGACTTTTTCACAGAGTGACAGTGTAGGCCTTGCACTAGGTATCGGACTGTTCAATTGTTTTGGCAAGGACTCGGTTATGCATAAGTTTAGTTTTTGGGAGGGAGGGGGATATGTTGTGTTCACATAATTAACTAAAATCATTTATTTACACATTGCTAGGAAAATAACAGGGGGGCTACTATTATGAAGTAAACTAGCTGTGTTGGTTGTGGATTCTATCCGCTGCGCAATGTTTATGGTGTGCGCATGCGTGTGGTGTAAGAAAGAAGGAAGTTCAGTAAAAAAAACACGTAATACGTTTTCTGTGTGTCTCAGCTCTTTTGTAAACACAATACCTATGACACCACTACCGGTGCAACTAGAGTATAAAAGGGCACCTGTAGTACACGTCAACACCTTCTTTTTGTCTTCTTTTGACGTGGACAGGCATACCCGAAGCATGGCAATGAGAGACAGTATCTCATTCCCCTTCTCAGGGAACCATGGTTACATATGTAACCTTAGACGTTCCCTTTCGAATCGGAACTTGCACTGCGACCTAGGACACTTTGGGGAACAAATGCCCACTCCGCCATGCTGAATGAATGCCGAAACATCTGTCATAGTCAATGACTCCACAGACCTAGATCTGCAGTCATAATTCCCTGTACTATAGGGTACGCACCAGTTGCTGCCATGACTCTATTCCAGAGGGCCAGAAACCCTGTCTGCATACCCCACGGGCAGAGCTCAGGGCCTGGTATTCTTTCGAATAGCTTCAAGGGAATATGACCAAGGATAAGGAATATCCTGCCTGTCACTTCAGGGGAAACTATACCCCTGACGACTGGAGGTCTCAGGAAAACCATTCTCAAAACTAGAGGAGACTTAGCAACGCCCTAAAAAAATCATAAAAAAGCCTGCAGAGAGCCAACAACTTGATATAGTATCCGGGGGTGAGCTCTAAGAACGGAGGCCTCAGCAAGACGACTCTAAAATGAAAGGAGGCCTAACTACAGTCTACATTAAAGGATAATTCCAGTATTTAGCACTTTGAGTCTATTTTCTAGTTTGTTTTGGATGAACTAGAGTGGTGGACTTAGAAATTTTGACAATGGATCCTGTCTCAACTTTTTTACTATTTTAGAGTCGCCTCTGAGCGCTTCAGAGTGGCTGTCTACGAGCATACTGAAACATGTCCTTAAAACAACCCTTAATGTTAGTTTTCAAAAATGTGCAACTCACCGAGTGGTTACTGGTGTTAGTTGATGTTCCAAAACAAGTAACGTAGCGAAATACAGTTTCTGTCGTGTTTTATTTGCCATTTTTTAAAATTCCATTGATGTCTGTTGAAGGACTCAGTGCTCATTGATATTACTGCGCTCGCGGATAACGAAAGGGGTCTGTTTACATTTGGTTGTAGTCTTTTCGCTCGGTTCTCCGTCTTTCAGAAGGCTAGTGTGAGCAGAGCAACTGCGGCAAAGTGGTTGTTGCCATCAAGTGGTCGGGAGTGTGCTAACGCTTCAGACTCAAATATCGAGCGGAAGTTTATACGCGGTTATGAGGTATCTGAAAATATAGTTCTACTATAGTAAATAACACGGATTGAAAGCATACATTGCGCCGATATATTTGTTTTTAATCATCAACGAACACAACTAACCACTCGGTGAGTGTCACAGTTTTAAAAACGAAGGTTGAGGTTGTTTTAAGCACATGTTTGAGTATGCTCGTAGACAGCCACTCTGAAGCGGTCAGAGGCGATTCTAAAATTGTCAAAAAGTCGAGACGGGAACCATCGTCAAAATTTCTAAGTCCACCACCTCTAGTTCATCCAAAACAAACTAGAAAATAGACTCAAAGTGCTAAATACCGTAATTATCCTTTAAGGAGTGCTTATCAAGGAGGCTCATAAAAGAGCCTGACAACTCTATACTGCTAACCAATGCAGCTCTAGGGAGGGGAGGCCTCAGCAGGAAGACTCTCTAGAACAAGAGGGAGCCTAGCAACAAAGCTCTAAAGGCTTTAGCATACAGTAACAACCCTCATTCCTCGAGAGAGAATCAAAATCAAAGGAGTGACACTGAGTCTGAGTTTCTCACAGTGACCACATCAAAAAAGAACCTTTAATTCTCTCAAGAGCTAAACATGCTCCGCTCGAACATCAGACTCTTATAATTTAATCAAGAATCACACAAGAACAGTCACAAACATATCACTGTGAGTGCCTTCGACTCCTTCGAGAGCCAGACACTAACTAGTATCCCTCAGGTTAGATCAAAGTAGTAAAAAGCTTCTTACCCATCTCTTTCAGTCAGTCCGGCGAATGCATCGCAAAGAGCGCCTCACGATTAGCTCATTCAGTCCCCTGGAGAACTGAGCGTGTGCTCCTTACCCAAACACACAAGTTGTGTGTCCTCAAGTGTCGTCTCTGATATGGAAGCCCATACGTCCTGAAAGCATGGTACATAAACCAACGGATTCTGAAGAAAAAATAGGCTTTCGCCGCCCAATGTTATTGTTGCATTTACAGGGCTCCAGACTAACTTTTTGCCTTGGTTGCACTGGTGCGCCTAACTTTTTTATTTAGGTGCACCAGCACAAAATTTAGGTGCACCCAAATTTTTCCTCGGCCCATGTCGCCTTTAACGCAACAGTTTCAAGGTCACCTTTTTATCACGCTCCATAAACATTCATATATATTATGTAAATGATTTTAAACACGAATAAGGTGTAGGTAAATACTTGTTTTTATTTGAAGCACAATTATACTGTATATAAAAAATAAAAAGTTTTTTTTTTAATATAAAAAATAAAGTGCTTCACTGAGCTGCCAAACTAAAACATTTTAAGCAAAATAAAACATTTCAAAATAAAAATAGAAAGAGCTACTGTTTAAAAGTGCTTCCCTGAACTGATGGCTGAATAGCTCCATGTCTGGGCTGTTGTCGGAGCATGACCGGGGAGAGGGTTGGGGGGAACAGGCCTACTTTTCTTAAAGAAAAAACTCTCTGTGTCTATTTCTTTTCATTGTTCATCATCTGTTTTCTTGTGTTTGTTTTGCTGATGCAGATTGCCGTGGCCTCGTTTACACTGCAGGTTTTGATGCCCAATTCTGATTTGTTGCCTATATATTTTTACCGTCCGTTTACACGTTCTTTAAATTGTGACCCATATATCCGATTCATGTGTTTACACTTGACATACTATCTGAAACATCGCGCATGCTTAAAGGGGGTTCTTGCACAGATGGACGAACGTGCAGCGAGAGAGATCTCAGGACTGGTGGGAACATACAACACAATCTCATGAAAGTGCATATCTATAGCACAAATTTTATTTCTCGTGCCATGATATGATACACACTGTAAACGTGCGTATTGCACACCATAAAGTGCGTATATATGCAAGCAATATATTTGGCGTTTAAATGATAAATAAATAAATTCATGTTATAGACGCACTTTCATGAGATCATTGCGGGCTTTAACGGGAGCAGTGGGTCTGAAATTTTAGGATGAGCAAGCCAACCTTTGATATGTTGTGTCAACGTTTGTCAACATTCCTCTTCTACGACGACACACCGTTTCGTTGTGCCATCCGTCCCTTTGCAGATACGCGTCGGGGTTGCTCTTGTCATTAAAATGCGGAGACGTAGCCTAATGCCTCAGAATGCGTTTTTTCCTGTTTACAAAGGTCATAGAACACATCCGATCTGTCACATATGAGCAAACAATCGGAATTGGGTCAGATTTCACTGAAAGTGTAAACGGGTGCTCAGGTCGTATTTTCAATAACACAGCACGGAGCAATGTAGGCCTACAGTAATATCTGGAGACTGGACCACAGCCAATCAGAGGCAAAGACCCGCCTCATCTCTGTCTCTGATTGGTTAAGACCACGATATGATCCAACCATGAGTGTGAGTTTCGACAAAGGAAAACAAGCGCTTTGTTTGTGGAGAGGCAGCGGATGCGAGGACGTTAGTTGCACCGGTGCGACCTAGGAAAAATTTTAGTCGCACCCTTACAATTTTTGGTCGCATATGCGACCAAATTGGCCGCACTCTAGAGCCCTGATTTAGACACGTGCTTCAGACACAGGTCATGTTGGAGGCGCTCTAGGACGCAGTCCAAGTTCCATTCAAAAAGGAATTGCAGTTACTTATAGTATGCAATAACTGCAGAGTCTCAGCGCTGATAAATGGAAAAGAAGGCAGGGTCTCAGTCCTGTTCGGTTTAATCCAACCAAAAGGAAATATGTTTTCGATATCCAAGAAGACTTTATTTTAAATTTCATGTATGTAGCCCTACCCAAACATTCAATTTACAATTTACATTCTATTTGACAAAAGGTCACATGGCGGTAAACCATATATTTGCCACATACTGCTCTGAGACACGAAGGTTGAGGATCCAAATGCAGTTTATTTTGAAAGGGTAATCCAAAGACATAATCCACATTACAGACAAGGACACAACACATTTGTGTCATAAATACAAAGTAAGCAGTCCAAACAAACAAACAATAAGGCAGGGGACACAGGCAAAAAGGGGAATCCAAGAAACAGGCAAAGATCAAAAACCAAGAACTCGGGAAGAACAGAGAGAATGCTCAGAATTGCAGTAGAAACACTAAACAAGACTTTACAATGAATGACTGAGATAACCAGGCTATAGGGTGAGGTAAGGAGCTGATGAGTCACACAGGTGGATGTTATCATGGCTGATAAGTAGGGCTGGGTATCGAGTTTGATACTGGTTAGGTACCGACCGAATTTCCTCGATACTACCGAGTATATATGTGGAAAAGCTCAAAAGTGTACCTACCTATGTATCAGACTCGATGCAATGTAGAAGCACGCAATGCAATATTTTTGACAAGATAATTGCTGCCAAGGACATGCAACACGCTAAATCTGATAAGGCACTGAAAAGCGCACAGAATACACTTGAGAGTAGAAAGTTTATCCGTCTTCGACTGCAAGAACTGGAGCGTGTCACAAATGAACCGAAACTCGGCGTATAGGATACTTGCCTCACAGACATGACAAATAAGCCTATAGACCAGAGGTCTTCACTCCTGCTCCTGGAGAGCCACTGTCCTGCAAAGTTTAGTTCCAACCCTAATCAAACACACCTGAATCAGCTCATCAAGCACTTCAGAATCGCTTGACTATTCAAAGGCAGGTGTGCTGAAGCAGGTTGGAACTAAACTCTGCAGGACAGTGGCTCTCCAGGAGCAGGAGTGAAGACCTCTGCTATAGACTGTCAAAATATGTCTACTTTTAAATGAAACAATTAGAAATAAATAGTTTGATTATGTAATCCATATAGTCAGCATTGCCATGTTCATCTTTAGCCAACACACTCAGTAAACACTTGTTTATTAATAAACAATTAAAATATCTCCTTGAGTATTTTTTCCCGACACATTTTTTCTTTTGCCAGTGCTTTGCGGCAAGCTTTATGCGTGCTGAGCGCGAGGCATATCCAGCACCCCAGTAGGCCTAATTCAATTCACATTTATTTGTATAGCATTTTTCACAATACATATCGTTTCACAGCAGCTTTACAGAAAATGCGTGTGTCTAAATTACGGTTTAGAGTGATCTGATATCAGAGGTGACTGTGTAATGCATTTCAATTAGAGATGCACCGATTGATCGGCTGGTGATCGGAATCGTGATCGGCCATGACCGGCGACCGGCCGGTCAGTCTGACATAATCCGATTTTATGCCGGTCAAATGCACTTGGGCGCCGCATGATTAACTTTGCGCAACATCAGTGCACACAGAACGCACATGTAGGAAACCTCGTGAATTACGACCGTTTCACACCGCAAGCATGAGCAGCGGGTTTATTTTCTTCGGCGTGCATGTTAATCAATGAGTGCATTCACACCCGGAGCGTGAGCGTCGAGCAGGAGCATCGCGTGAGCAGCAGTGAAGCGCGGCGCGGGTTTCGGCGCCAAGTCTATTCTGCTCGCGCTCAATTAAAGTGAAAGCGCACTTTTGATGGACAATATGATTTCACCCTAAAAGTGCCCAAAATGCACAGAATTCGCATGGCTGGTGTGTTTGAACAAGAACTGTAGTAGGCTATGTCACAAAAGAAAATGAAGACTCAAAAATTAGAAAATTTACCCATTTAAAAATTATTTTCTAATCGTTTCCCTGCACATGCTCCACTTGTCCTGTTTTAGCATGACTGGACATGTGTCAGATAAGAGATAAGAACTGTTTGAGAAATATAACTTGCCATTGATGTACAAGTGATTGCAATAGGCCTGTCACTGTGTGTGTGTGTGTGTGTGTGTGTGTGTGTGTGTGTGTGTGTGTGTGTGTGTGTGTGTGTGTGTGTGTGTGTGTGTGTGTGTGTGTGTGTGTGTGTGTGGTGTGTGTGTGTGTGTGTGTGTGTGTGTGTGTGTGTGTCACAGGGGTGACTAATGGGCAAACGAGCGGCAGGTGTGGAGGGAGGAGTTGCCTGGTGATTGGGGCACATGCTCCCAGGTGGAGTATAAAATGAAGCCATTTTGAAGAGGAAAGGGCTCACAGGAACGGAGACGGAGCGTGCACGCAGCAGGGGAGAGGCCGAGGGGCCGAGGCTGAGGCCGAAGCAGCGGTGTTCAGTGGGATTGAAGTGCTCAGTGAGTTGGAAGTGTTTGAAGAGCCTAAAGGGTTGACTTGGAGCAGTGTTGGATACAAGCTTCCTCAGTAAAACCGTTGGGGTGTGGAGATCGCCCATTTGAGTTTGCTGGATCAGAGGATCGTTTGTGGGAAGTCTGCTGGACTGAGCTATCGTCTGGATTGGTGCGGTGGAAGGAGAGAGAAGAGATAAGTGAATTGATTTCATCTTATGAGTATTTAAATTGCGGGAAGAGGATGCAGTAAATGTGGGTCTGATTGTTGGAAGAGCTATGTGTTTCAGAGTGTGTTGAGGAGGAATTGAAAGAGAAATCCCTCGTGGAGCGAGCGCAACAAACGGAGTGGGGCCTCTGACCAGCCTTAACGTGTGAGTGAATTGCAGTGCTTTTGCCTTATTGATACACATTGATTTGTGGCTGTGGAATTGAGGTGAACACAAGTGTGCTGTGCCTTTGCTGAGAAGTGGCCCTAGCCCCATTCACACGTTGTGGAAAGATCCAGCTTCGCTGTGGAATCCTCATCTTCTCTGTCTGCTCGAGCCCTGTGAGTAGAGCCAGCTTCGCTGTTGAATCCTCATCTTCTCTGTCTGCCTGAGACCCTGTGAATCATTCTCCTGAAGTGAGTCTGCTGACTGCTGTGCTGTTCTATGAACGAAAGAGACCCTGTGAATCATTCTCCTGAAGTGAGTCTGCTGACTGCTGTGCTGTTCTATGAACGAAAGAGACCCTGTGAATCATTCTCCTGAAGTGAGTCTGCTGACTGCTGTGCTGTTCTATGAACGAAAGAGACTCTGTGAGTCATTCTCCTGAAGTGAGTCTGCTGACTGCTGTGCTGTTCTACGAACGAAAGAGACCCTGTGAATCATTCTCCTAAAGTGAGTCTGCTGACTGCTGTGCTGTTCTATGAACGAAAGAGACTCTGAGTCATTCTCCTGAAGTGAGTCTGCTGACTGCTGTGCTGTTCTACGAACGAAAGAGACCCTGTGAATCATTCTCCTAAAGTGAGTCTGCTGACTGCTGTGCCGTTCTATGAACGAAAGAGACCCTGTGAATCATTCTCCTGAAGTGAGTCTGCTGACTGCTGTGCTGTTCTATGAACGAAAGCGACTCTGTGAGTCATTCTCCTGAAGTGAGTCTGCTGACTGCTGTGCTGTTCTATGAACGAAAGAGACCCTGTGAATCGTCACCCTTCTGAAGTGAGTCTACTGACTGCTGTCACCCTGCAAACTGAGAGATCCTGTGAATCGTCACCCTTCTGAAGTGAGTCTACTGACTGCTGTCACTCTGTGAATTGAGAGATCCTGTGGATCATCACCCTTCTGAAGTGAGTCTACTGACTGCTGTCATACTGTGAACTGAGAGATCCTGTGAATTGCCATCCTTCTGAAGTGAGTCTGTGACGGCTGTGCTGTTCTGGGAACGAAAGAGACTTTTAATGTTGTTTTTATTATATTAATAAATAACTTATATTTATTTTAATCCTGTGTCTGCCTCCATGTGTTTCACGGCACGCTCCTCGGGCGGTGGTCCGCTAAGAAGGGGGTGGGCGGCCCGCTGGCGCCCGCCCCTCACCTGTGACGTGTGTGTGTGTGTGTGTGTTTTAAGAAATATCTTTATACTGCAAGGCTATATTTATTTTATTTGCTATTTATATATTATTTTAATGTTATTATATATGTTATTTATTTATTATTATTTTATTTGCTAAATATATAAAAAAAAAATAGTTGGATATTGGATGTGAAAAGAAGGAAATGGTTCTTCCATAACACTGCACTTTAGATGTGTGTGAATTTCCCACACCAGGAGTAATTTTTATAGTTCTATTTTATAGCGATCTGTTCAAAAAATGTTCTATGCCAAATGTTCTATTAAAGAGAAGATAGAAAATAAATATATGTGTGCTGTAAAGTGGTTTGAAAAAATGAAATCGGAATCGGATGAAATCGGTATCATTGCAAACTATGAAAAATCGGAATCGGCCTAGAAAATTGTAATCGGTGCATCTCTAATTTCAATTAATTTTCATTCAGTTTCATTATTAAGGCAGTTAAGGGGTTCAAAGTTAAGGCAGAAACAATGAGCTAATTAAAGTAAAGAATAGGCTACATGTTGTTAAATGATTAAGAAACATAGAAAACTAGCATTGGTGCATTTTTACAGACTCAAATGTGTATGTGTAAAAAAGTTAACAAACTGAAAAAATAAAAGTTTTGTTTTGTTTAGATTGTATAATATTGTTAAAATGATTTCATAAAATTGGTATCGAAAAAAAGAATCGTTCAGGAACCGGTATCATAGTCAAGGTATCGGTACTGATATCGGTATTGAAAATTTTTGTTACGATACCCAGGCCTACTGATAAGTCTGGGCAAAGGATTATGGAGAAAGGAGTCCTTATTTAACGGACACTATTTAAATCTTATCTGCTCAAATGTACTTTGCTTGACGATATAAAATCCAAGAAATCCACATGCTATTTTTTATAGAGTAGGTGGTGTTTGCAGCAAGTACCTGTATAATCCAAGAAGTTCTCAACAGATTTGTATATGAAACTCTGTTCTTTGCAACAATGTTATTCAATGTCTTCACAACACTTAGAATTGGTCAAACATGCCAATAGAGCTTTTTTATACCTTTTGATGTTCACATACCGCAAAGCATTCTAATGCAACTTTTTATTTTTTTAATTAGATTATAGTTTGAAAAAAAGGTATTTTTGCTGTATTCAATAATTGTATCTATCATTTGCTACATAAATCTACAACATTAAAAAAAAAAAAATTACATATTAGAAACAATTAGCGCCAAACTTTGGGCTGCTGCCTGCGATCGCGTCAAGGATCAGACAAATTTCCATGTTCATCATCAAAAGAAGTTAAGAAAAGTGCAGAGACGTATTTTTGTGCCAGTTAGAGGTTTAAAAGAGAATAAATTCAAATGTGCCTTTTACCCCGATGTATCTTTAGCCCCGTTGTACCCTATATAGTATTTAATTTAATATTATACAGCACAAATCTATGTCTAACGCCCGTTTCACACATACTCCGTGTGCAGTGCGTATGTGGTGCGTATTTTTTTTTTTTTGGTACCCATGTCAACAGGTTATAGCTTTCACACTGCATGCGGGTTTGGTCCGGCGATCCGTTCCAGGTGCGGTGCGTATACAGCAGTGCAGAGATCGTTTTAATTCTATTTTTGCTATGCTGCACCACACTGAATTAAAGTGGCAGCGCATTTTTCACATTAAAATAGACATAGATTGACAAGAAACTGTATTAATGCCATCATAGCCGCATAATTATAGTGAATGTGTTCTACAGTTATTAAATTGCAGAGTCAAGAAAAACAAAAAAGTATGATTATAGTCCCAAAAGTTGCAAAATGCCATCATACATGATTTTTCCCCCTCAAAAAATACATTATATATTTTGGGGAGGGGAACAATGTACATTTTACATGTAATACAAAGAATCACAATGATTAAAGTTAATTTTCATACTGTTTCAATGTTCAAATGTTTAATCATTATGCAACTGCACCGAACTTGACCGAGACTATTATATTTAAATATAGCTAGAGCTAGAACTACAGAGAGATGCCGATCTCGCTGGCATTCTAATAAACAGGTAGCACCCATTTCAGCTAACTATATCTATCCGTATATTTTGTGAAACGATGATGTCATGTGTAAAACGCAGACGGACTAGCTCTCATGTATAGTATAATGTAAATTCACATTTGTTCTATATATAGCTGGAGAAAGTAGCTTCATATGCAGTTCACTATCTTGTTCAATATCATAGTATAAACGTAATTATAATTATTAACGGTGACCGAAGGTGACCGTGTTTTTTAACATCTATTAATACTATCTAACGTTAGATGAATATTGATTTAATAGGGGTCTGATAATTCATATATCTCTCCGTTCAAAAAGACGTGATTGTCAAAATACCTAACGTTACCTCGCGGCAATTTCATTAGAATGGCATTACATAAAGTGAACAGCCGTAACTAAACGTAACAAGAATAGAGATTAAATATAAATAACAATACATTACCTCGCCAGTGAACATGTTTTCTGCTAGAGATGCTAGATGGCTGGTTGTCATTGACAACGACAACAACTCCCATGAGCCCACGCTCTTTCCCAACGTAATCAAAGTACGTCTTTTGCCAAAAATTACATACTGTACGTTTAAGTAATGGCAAAGTTAACGTTTGGATTTAAAATCAAAATTACTTAGCCATTTTTGATTCTGTGGCACACAGAAACTGCGGATCAGTAGCGCACTTCAAACGCAGCATATGTGAAAGCACTATAGCGCGTGCTGCTCCTGTACCGTATACGCACCGCAACATGCACCGCAACATGCACACATACGCACTGCACAACGGAGTATGTGTGAAACAGGCGTAATACTTCCATTTTAAGATGAGGCAGCTCAGAGAGTGAGGGAGAGCCCACTGAACATCAGCCAAATCAGACAGGTAATACCAACAGTAAAGGAATATGCTAGAGTATGATAAGAAGAAAGATGATTATGATTGCAAAAGGTTTGTTATTCATTCTCTATATAAAGATGATACTGCCTTATAGTCCACCCCCCCCCCCCCCCCCTTTTTTTTTGGGCCACTTCCCCTCCAAATATCTGTGCATGGCCCCCTGTAGTCAATAATTGTATCCTTTTAAAAGGTTTTTCCTTGAAGAAAAAAAAAACCCTCCACTCACTGGCACTAGCTCAGAGATCCACTCGTTGACGATAACACGTTGACCTGATTAGGTAGTTTGTGACGTCAGAAACACCAGCGATTTAAAACCACATTTTTGAGACTATCTTTGGTTCACTGCAGTTTTAAATAGAGAAAATATTCAACATGGTGTTGACTTATGAATTTGCACTTGGTTTGTCTTAAAGCATATTATAAACACATAGACATGTAAACATCATTAAAAGCTTGATTTTCACCACAGGGGGACTTTCATCACAATTTATTTCAGACCTTGAAATTACAAGTACATAATTTGCATGTCATTATAAACGACGTATTTCTGGATACATTCAAGTTCAGTTCTATGAACAGCATCTGTGGCCTGTGATACCTAACAATACAATTTTAACTTTTCCAAAGTAAGTAAAAAAGAACAGAAAATGTGATCATATTATAGATTAGTGGTTTAAATACTAATGCAATACAATAGAATAGTATAGCAGACAATAGCCAGAGGGTAATTTGAAACTTTTATTTTTAGTAAATAATTTTCTAGTTTAGTATTTTAGCTTTACTATTTGAGGTGTGATTTAGTTTTCTAGTTGGAGAAATTCTGCCTTTGTAATTCCTGTGAGTGGAGTTTGCTCCAAATCAGCAGGAATTTGAGTGTTTCACCCCATTCCTTCAATGACCCGTTCTCCTTTGCTGTATTTAACTGTATTTTTATTAATGTATTTTATGTTATTTATTTTTTATTGCCAAAGTAGAAAGTTTTCAGTGCATGCTAATCTATCTGCCACTATCTATCTGGTTTATTATGCAAGATAAGAACTAAGTAATGGATCACACATCATAGAATATATATATTTTTAAATGGTAGGGGAGATGGGGAAAGATGCTAATCTTAATTTAATGTAACAGATGGAAAATATCTATATATAACATATCTATAAGAATATCTTCATTCTCAAATGCAGTGGACGTTGGGAATCTATAAATATGGGTCAAACACCAAGGCTAACAGGATGGGGAATGGTATACAAATAAATTTGTTTTAACAAAAAGTTTAGTTGTCTATTGGTGATACAACCGATCTCTCCTATGGTTGCCTAGTATAGCTTTGGACACCACTAGTCACACAAGTCACACACAGTACATGTTGCCTACATGAACTTAATGTCTCTCTGCATTTTAAACCCCTAATGTATGTGTACAGACCAGGATTAATAAGTATGGCCACGTTCACACAGCAGCAAAATATTTTAGTCCTTAAAACGTTGTGTTCTATAACTGAACTCACAACCATACATTTTCAGGACTTACAACCACATAGACTAGACAACTAGTTGTCTGTCTCATCATACAGTGCGAGAGAGATGCTCTGCGCTGCACAAAAACGTGTCTACTGTGTGTTGCGAGGTTTTAACGTTTAACTTAAAGTGACGGAGATCCAGTCAGTTTTGTGTTCTATGTGTGACTCAAATGTTCCGCTCTCAACTCAGATATATATTTACATTTAACATATAAACGCTGCTGTGTCACAAACACAGGAGGAGACAGACAGGTTTAGGTGCACACAGTGTTTATTATAAGCAGAGTTGTGGTGGAACAATGGGAACCAGATGATGGTGAGAGGATGGTGACTTGTAGAATGATGATGGTGACTAAGCTGGCGATGACTGAAGTGGATTCTCTGTGCAGGTGATGAGTCAGTACTCTGGTGATTGTGGGTGGGTCCTGGTAAATTTAATGATGATTGGGGCTGTGTGGCTGACTCTGTGACAGTACCTCGTCCTCCATGGCCCGCTCCTGACGGATGATGGACTCTGCGACAGGGTCGGCCTCGACCTCGCTGGAAGGTCAGGGTGATCTTCATGGAACTGGGTGAGAAGCAATGAATCCAAAATGTTATCCTGAGACACCCATGAGCGTTCTTCTGGACCATATCCGCCCCGCTGCTGTGAGTCGAGGATGGTATGGACTCGGTACACTAAGTCGGTCCCCATCAGCGACATCTGGAGGAGGAGGTACTTCGTCCGTGGTAGGTTCTGTAGGGGAAGAGGACAGGGGTTCAGTGAAGGGTTTTAGGAGGGATACATGAAATGAAGGGAATATACTGTAGTGAGGTGGAAGGTTGAGCCTGTAAGTGACCTCGTTGACCTGCCTCTGCAAAATGGAGGGACCTATGTAGCGGGGACTCAGCTTACGGCAGGACAGGCGAAGATGGATGTCGCGGGTGGAGAGCCAAACCCTGTGTCCCGGCTGGTATTGGATGGCTTCAGCTCTACGGACATCTTCTTGGAGTTGGTTTCTTCGCACTGCCCGCTGAGTCCCATACCCTCTCGCTCTCTTCGAACCAATGATTGACAGCTGGAACCTCTGAGGGTTCTCCGGACCAGGGGAAGAGAGAAGGTTGGTAGCTGAGGATTGGAACGGAGTAAGTCCAGTGGTGGATTGGCGCAGGGAATTCTGGGCATACTCCGCCCAGTGGAGGTAACAGCTCCAGTTGTCTTGGTGCTGGTGGCAGTATGACCGCAGGTATCTTCCGATCTCCTGGATCTTGCGCTCAGTCTGGCCGTTGGTTTGCGGATGGTTACCTGATGATAGATTCACTGAGGCGCCGAGGAGTTTGAAGAAGGCCTTCCTTGACAGGTTGGTGATGGACAGACTGAGCACCCTCTGACATATCGGGAGATATCCTGGGCCATGTTGGGCCACCAGTAGCGATCTTGTAGATACTCTAGGTTCCGGTGATCGGTGATGACCTCGAAGCGGTGATTTGCTCCCTCCAGCCAGTGTCTCCATTCCTCCAAGGCGAGCTTGATGGCGAGCAGCTGCATGGATGGAGTTGAGGAGGCTCACTCTGCCATTGGGATAGCACCGCTACAACCCCGGTGGTAGACGCATCGACTTCGACCAGGGATGGGAGTTCTGGATTGGGGTGCGCCAAGATTGGAGCGGTTGTGAAGGCATCCTTCAGGTGTTAGAAGGCTTCGGTGGCCAAGGAATTCTAGGACAGAGACTTAGGCCAGTTCCTGAGGAGTGAGGGGAGAGGTGTGCTGAGGAGACTGTAATTCTGGATGAATCTGCGATAGAAGTTGGCGAAGCCTAGGAAGTGTTGGAGTTCCTGACGATGACAGGTTGGGGCCAGTTGTGGATGGTGTCCACCTTCCTCTGGTCCATCTGGATCCCTTGTTGGTCGATGATGTACCCGAGGAACTGGACAGATGGTGTGTGGAACTCGCACTTCTCCAACTTGAGATAGAGGTGGTGTTGTTCTCTCAGCTTCTTGGAGACCTGCGTCACGTGGTGGCGATGTTCGGCCAGGTTCCGGGAGTAGATTGGGATATTGTTGATGTAGATGATAACGAACAACTTCCGGAACATCTCATTCATGTAGCCTTGGAATACAGAAGGTGAGTTGGACAGGACATACGGCATCACTTGGTACTCGTAGTAGCCTGCCGGAGTGATGAACGCCGTCTTCCATTCGTCATCCTCGCTTATCCGAATGAGGTTATAGGTGCTCCGCAGGTCCAGCTTGGAGAAAATGCGAGCCCCACAGAGCTGTTCCAACGTGGCAGGGACCAGAGGAAGAGGATAACTGTACTTAACAGTCTGTGCGTTAAGGGCCCGGTAGTTGATACACGGCTGCAAGCCTCAATTCTTCTTGGCTACGAAGAAGAAGCTGGATGTGGCAGGGGATGTCGATGGATGAATGAAACGTTGTTTTAGAGGCTCCTGAATGTACTTCTCCTGGGCTTTCGACGGAGTTCAACTGGAGACTGGATGAAGATTTCGAGAGATGTTGACAGGACCAACGTGTAGATGATTTGATCACAGATGACAGACAGTTCTGGAAGCAGGACTCATTGTAGAATCTCTCCAGAGTTCCAATTGATGGTGGGTTTGTGCTGGGTTATCCAGGGGCATCCCAGGATGATGTCAGCAGTGGATCCTTCCAGCACCAAGAACGAGGCCCTCTCCTCATGCAGGCAGCCGACACGTAGCGTGACTGTGGGGGAGAAGTGGCGGACACGACCACGGCCCAGCTGCTTGCAGAGGAAGGTGTGAATGGCTAATTCTTGTGAGCAGCATTTCCTCTGGATGTTGAGTCTTTGGAGAAGTTGATAAGAGATGAAGTTCCCTGCAGACCCAGAGTTGATGAGCGCTTGCGCTTAAACGATAAGTTTTGGGGTTAGAATTTGGATAGGCGTGCAAGTGAGATGTGCAACTTTGGGCAGAAACTGGATGGTACTCACCGCTGGGCGTGGTGGTCGTATCGGGCAGTTAGTGATGATATGACTTTCTCCCCCACAATACAGAAAACAAGTGCTGTGTTAGTCTTCTTTGATGCTCAGCGTTGGACAGATGTTAAGTGTCTACCTGCATGGGTTCTAGTGCTGGAAGGGCGACAGATGGAGAGATGGCCGGAGGATGCAAAGCGGGTTGATCCAATGAGTAGGCTGAAAGACATTGAGAGATACGTGAAAATCTCCAAAACGACAGTGTCGTCATAAATTACCATCTGGTGGCGTTCTTCCGGGTTAAGACCCTGGCGAAAGGCTGTCAACAGGGCCATCTCATTCCAGCTGCTAGACGTGCGGAACTGCAGAGCATAAGCATTTAAAGAAAAGTATTACTGTGACAGAGGTTGAACAGCTGATCATGGATGGATAATTCTGATGCGGTTTGACCGAAGACTTCCTTGAAGTGACTGAGGAAGGATGAATGAAGTCGTGACCGGGCCGTTGTTTGCCAGATGGATTGGGCCCAATAGAGTGCGCGTGCAGGTAGCAGGGAAATCATAAAGGCGATACGCACCCGTTCGGTGGAGAAAAGCTGTGGTTGCATTTCAAAATATTGTGAACATTGTAGAAGGAACCTGCTGCAATCCTTCGCCTCACCGTTGTATGTCGCTGGTCGGGCCATAGGACTGGCAGAGGCAGGTGGAGAAGGAGCATCTGGTGCAGAGGGGCGAGTTTGCTGAACCACCACAGGTTCGGCAAATTTGACAGATAATTTTGTGCTTGATTGGAATCTTGTTGTGTTAAAAGTGATACGACTTTTCAGTTTTATGGACGTTGCAACTTCAGTTCAGGTCAGTGCCACTATGGTTACTGAAAAGAGAGAAAAGGCTTTACTCTGGCTGCACGTTCATAAAGACAGTATTTGAGATACTACTTTAAGTTGCTGTGTCAACGGGACATTTCGTGACTCAGACCTGAAAGAATAAATGCGGTTGTCAATCTCAACAACTGACAGTGTAAGTGAAATTTATCTGCAGTGTGTGCGTGGCCTCTAGTACTGTATAAAAGTTATGAGTTTGACAACGTTAGTCCATCTAGACAGATATTTTGCTGTATCGGTCGGTGTTATTTGTAAGCTAAAGTTTCCCCTCTGAGAACAAGGTGACCAAACATAAGTCTATTTACAGCTCTTATGTTGTGTACTAACAGTGAAATAGTCAATACACATTAGAGGTTATGCTCATTGCCAGGGCGCTTAATGTTCAGCAGTGTCAGGAGGATTTACTTTTGATTTATGAATAACCACTAAATCTACCAATGTGTGGTCAATAAATAAGCACAGAGGAACAGGTATGCACAGCTATTTTTTCATAGTTATTGTGTGGTTAGATTAAATCTGACCACGCGCGTAACCGGTTTTCTGTGGCTAAAGCTCACTGAACCACTGTTCAACTCTTATAAAAATATATATATTTCAGGTGAAAAGGATAACTAAACTCAATTTATATGTTCTTAAAGGTGAACTAAGTAACTTTTTTACCTTAACCGAACAGCTTTGGAGTCATTGTAATGTTTATATTACTGATTTCGCGTTGAATGGTGGTCGTCTCGCCCTGTTGGCTGTGAGCGGAAAAAACGCACTTGCAACTTTGAGCCGGCGGCCCGCCGGTCGCAGCATCAGGAAGTGTCGCTTGATATCAGGTCTCGCGATGTAACGAATTTGCTTTACGGCAAGAAAGATCTGCTAAAATGAGCATCAAACAGAAATAACCCGGCGCCGTGTTCGAGGCGCACATACAATACAGACTGCCGACAGTTCAAACAGGGCACGCAGCTCTTAAAGGGGCCACACCTTATTTCCATTCGTAAAAGCTTTCATCCTACTGAACAGGTACCGGTGTACAGGGGGAGGGGATCAGGCCGTGAGTGCAGAGACATCTCTGCGTGCGTGATATTTACGACAGTACAAGTATCCCACAGCGACTCTAGGGGTCACTGTTTGACAAAAACGTAAATCCTGCATAGTGCTGCTTTAAATGTCATTACCCAATATGGCAGCTTTTAATAAACTAATAAGGTAAATGCATTTTAAATTTACTTTCTTCACCAGGAAAACAGTGATGACACTGTGTTTTTTAAATTACGTACAAGTCATGCATTTGATTTTTCAATGATTTATAAATTATCAAATATAAAATAGTTCCAGAGACACTTGTTTGCTGTACCAATTAGAGGTCGACCGATTCATTGGTTTTGCCGTTATATTGGTACCGATAGTTGATTGGCAAAAATCCATACCGATAGTTTTTCTGGGTTGCGTCAGTTGCTGGAGCGCTGAGAAGAGTGTGCAGTCATCAACAGCAATATGTTTACGGTCGAGGCTGTGAGAACTCTAACATTAGTACTAGGGATGCACCGATCCACATTTTTTCACTTCCGATCCGATCCTGATACCTGAATTTGGATATCGGCCGATACCAATACTTTTCCGATACCAGAGCTGTGTTTGCTTTAATATTATTATTATCATTATTGTTGATTTTATATGATGCTGAAATAAACTCCTCTCTACAGGCAAGTATGATATAGACAAAAGATAGACAATTAAACAAAGATACACATTATACAGGACTACACAGTGCTTTAATTTCAGGAAGGTCTACTAACATTATTCAGGTATGGTCTAAAAAGAATTATAATAAAGTAATCAAAAGTAAAATACCACTGCAAAGTTTATCATAGATATATTTATGCTTATTAAAGCTAAAGTTATTCATTCAAGAGCTGTGAATGATTTTATCTTTGCCTTTTGTTGTTTGATTCTCAGTAATGGTGCAATCGTCAGCATGTTTATTAGACTTCTTCCCCTTTAAGAACGAGTGCGTGCAGATCTAATAGTCTACTGATGCACCATATTTTCTCCCAACTATTTCTCTGTCTCCTTTCCACCAGTAAGCTGGTGAGTAGTGGGCGTTCTGGCGCAATATGGCTGCCGTCGCATCATCCAGGTGGATGCTGCACACTGGTGGTGGTTGAGGAGATTCCCCCTTCTATGTAAAGCGCTTTGAGTGCCGAGAAAAGCGCTATATAAATGTAATGAATTATTATTATTATTATTATTTTATTTCTATAACTAAGTCCATTTTAGACATAAACTGTTTAAGTGAATCTCCAAGCCGGTCATTTTGACATTTTTGTGTAGGCTACATTTGATCGTTTAGACGCACATATGAAGCCCAAAGTATAATTTGCTTGTCTCGTTGCGGTCTGTTTCGGAGCGTGCGCCGCATTGGGAACAGCATCTCTTGCGCAGATTTTTGTGCTTTTAATTGCTCTTTTTATTATTAAAAGCGTCCCGCAATTTAGCAACAGTAGAGACTGCATTTTACAACAATCACCGATCTTGCTGATTCTGTCTTAAAGTTTGAGTTAAGGAGAAAATTTAATGACAGCACTGCTGCGAAGGGAAGGAAGTTGCGCTAGACAGAATGTGACTATAGTTTTTAGTGGTTTTACCGCAATATATTCTATAATCTTTGGAAATCAGACTAATATCACAGATCTAAAGTGTAACCATATAGGCTACGTTTGAATGTTTAGTTCTGTCCTCCGTCGTCACTCTTTAAGCAGGGCTGTCGTGTTGTGCGCGCTGTGGCACCGCGTGAGAGATCTCTCTCTTTCTCTTCTGGACTGCGAATAGCAAACATGCATCACAGACAAATGGTTTAATTAGCAGACTAGCTGGTGGGCCACGGGAATCACTTTTGGAGTCATTTCAGCAGACAACGTTAAAGCGCAGACATGGCTCATGGATATCGGATATCTCCGCAGGTGGGATCGGGAAAATCCGATACGTGAATTACACTGTATCGGTCCCGATACTGGATCAGATCGGCCCCATCCCTAATTAGTACCTCAAGCGGTTAAAACAATGTGACAAAAACACACAGAAACCTGACCCAAATGTTTAATGTCACAATTGTTACCATCTATTTGCATTAGTTTGTATACAGCTGGTAATTTTTGTGCATTAATTAGCAGGCAAAGTTGCATATTTAAAGCAAGTGATGTGATTGCTTTCTCAACATTGATACGTTTGCTGCCGACAGAAACATAAACAAATCAGAAACTCATTTGATTAAATTCTTGTTTATCGCTACAATACATATTGTAATTTTGATTAGATAATCATCAAGTGTTCTAATATAGAAGCAAATAAAGTGAGAGACTTTACATGTAATATACATTTATTCAATTTTAATGCCCTGGCCTTTGCAGATATTTAAAGGTGCATAACGTAGGTCTCTGAGATTTTGCAGAACTACACCCCCTCTGGCGACAAGCGAAACTGCAACCAGAGATGTGCACGCTCATGGAGCACACGCAACGCTTGCACGAGCACGAGCTGTTCATAACCAAAGGAGCATCAGCCGCACAAATCTTTTGTTTACAGTCATAATGTCTTCAGAGGTTATAAAGTTATAAATCTGCAAGTCATTTTAAATATACGAAAGGAAAGGCATTTGAGTAAATTACACACTTATGTGTGAGGGGAAAACGGGGGTAGAAGAAAACTTCAGTTTTTGTTTCCATCTATCTCCATGTTGAACGGTTTTATGTGTTTACATATCCACTTATGATTGTATTATGGAAACACGTTAATAAACAATATAAGTTATTAATTTGTAAAAGCTTAAAATAATAATCATACCATACACAGTTGGTCAACAAAGTACACTCAAATGTCTCAAGGTAATAAACAATCAAATGGCACTATCCGCTTTCATAACAAGTAGTTACAGGAAATTATTTATAGGAACTGTCCACTTCTAAACAGTTCTAAGAACTACTCTCCCCCAAACTCGGTTTTGCTGTTTGCGGTCGCACTGGCCAAGTGGCCATAGCAACCGAGGGGTAAGGGAGGGACGCGAGCACGGCGGCGGCGGCGCCACATACAACAGCAGCAAACCAGCATGGAGGAGGCGATCGCAATGTTCCTGTTCTGCCTTGCCGGGACCTTAATAACGGAGTACGAACGGCGGCGTTTAAAGACTATGGTGGAAAGTCTAAAGTAATATGATGGAAGAAGATAGAAGAGCAGAGCGCAGGCAAAGGACGTTAGCAAAGAACACAAGGCTACCGGTAGGCCATACACAAAAACATAGTTAGCATCTTTTATGGACATGTTTTATGTTTCATGTTGTACTATTCTTCCGAAGACAATTGCTAGTTTATGAACCTGTTCACTGACAATGGTAACGTTAGTCAAATCAATTCTGATTGTACATTTATCTAGCTTAGGCTAAAGCATTACACATTTTACGCATCGTCATTTGTTGTCATAGATTTGCCGTATCAGACATTAGAGACTGTGCTATATCTTACCGTTTTATCAAGAAAACAGCCAACTGAGGATCCAGTTTGAGCCCTAGAGCAGACCGGAGATCTATCCATTTGTTGAAAGCCTTCCCGATGCTGACTCTCGTCTCGTCTTATTCCGACGCCTGACTCCAATTTGGCCCTTTTGGTCAATAACTAGACAAAAGTTTTCTTTTCTTTGTCTTACGTGGAGTTTGCGTTGGGGTTTGGAATGAACTACAAGCCGGTCTCTTTGAATCCATCTTCTACTTTTGTCGAAAGTTGACTAAAGTTTTGTCGCTCGAGTTGTCTTGGCTGATACGGAGAATGGCGGCTAACAATAACAAACCTGCGAGACATCCTGGTGAGCGTGAACACGCATGACTTCACGCCCAGTCTCAGATTCGAGCCCGAATCCCTCTTATATATTTTACTGTACAGGACTATAGAGGCAATCTCAGTGATCAGAGAAGGGCTCATTCAGCCCGTCAGGCAATTGTTTAAGCATGTATGGGTTAAAAAACGGGTATTTTTAACATGAAATGTTGCGCAATGCACCTTTAAAGATGGCCATCTTTGGATTTATATGAAATGGTAACACTTTGCAATAAGATTACATTTTAGCATTAACTTAATAATTGTTAGTTTTGTTAATTTCAACAATTACTAATAAATTTTGAATTGAGTTTTCATTTTATTTTATCTGTTAACCTTAGTTAGTGTACTATGAACTAACAATGATCAAGGTCCAATTGTTTTTCTCAAATATTAATACATGATACATTAATACATTAATAGAAGTAAAAAACTGTATATTGCATAATGCATATAGTTCATGAAATCTAGCTAATGCATCATTGTTAACAAATGGGACTTGCAAAGTGTTACCTATGAAATTGATGTATGTTTCGAAGTTATAGCTAAAGAAATAATATTTTAATGTTTAAATTATTTTCTATAGAATTCATTCTGTAGAACTTCTCATTTGAATATATTCACATATTTATTTATTTATTTATTTAGCACATTTCAATTCAGTACTTTTACTTGTGTTTTTTTTTTTTATCCAGTATCCATTTTAAAAATATCGGTTGATTAATCAAACTTAAATATTAATATGGTAAAATCCACTATCAGTCAAGATCTAGTACCAATTATTTATCAACTATGTCTTTAATGGTGAATGTTTGCATTGTAGGTCATAAATGGTAATTCTAATTTGTTAAAATATATATCTCTTCAGCCATATGCATGGTATTGCTTATAGCAGTTTGGAATTATATGTAAAAAAATATTGTTGCAGTGTTTTGCTCGTATGTGACATTTTTTTCCAACTGTTTGTATTATTGATTTCATTTTATCCCCCATTATTTTATTATAGAAATTATTGTTCATTAGTTACATTTACAAGCAAACTACGTAAAATGTATAATAAGCACATCTTCATGATTTCTTAACATTTGCTTTAGGAAAATTGCATCCTATGTCTTTACTTTACTTAAAGCAATCAATGATGCATTTATAGAGCTTAGAAACTGTATTATCACTCACAATAAGTATTTATAAGAATACAACACGGTTATTAATAACAAAATATTCACTGAATTACTAAAAAGTAATTGTTACTATAATATAATAACATTATAGCAATTCAGGCTGCATCTTTATAAATACATTCATGGAACCATAAGACTGACTAATTAATACCTATAAATCAGTGTATAATGGATTATGAGCACGTGCATTGAAAAAGCAAATGCATGACTTAAGTAATTATAAAAATAATATAAATGTGTTCTTATAATGCAGTATAGGTCTTAATGAGTCTTTATAAATGTATTTATAAAATAATAGAACTTATGCATAAATGGAACAATAATTCATTATAAGCATGGTCTTCATAGATAGTGTTTTTGTCCAATATATTGCTCTGTAGAATGAGAATTTCCCTGCACCAAAACTATAAATTCCACCTGCCCAAGGAGAACCATCATACCACTTGTTTTGACCTGTTTATATGCATATCTACTGTATATGTTTGAGGTGCAGCAGGTATTAGTTGTTATATTGTGTTACAGTAGAGTGAGCTGTACTGCACCACTGCAGCTGACAGTCTGATGGCTACGGACTCTGTGCCAGTCGATAAGGTGACAGATGAAACTAGGATTGTGCGGCAGCCCGCTGTGGCTCTTTTATCTGCACTGATGGTCTCCAGATAAAAGCCAAAGATTTATTCTCACTCAGTAATGAGCTGGATAATTAATTTTTGCCGACATCCATCACATTCTCAACAAGGCCATTGTCTTGAAAATTGCTCCTCGACTCCGTTCACAGTAGACAGAGAAATGTGAAGTGATGAGGAGAGTAATGAAGCGTGGGATTATGCAGACACACTTTATTAGAAAAGCTAATAGTTTCTCTCTTTTAATTTATCATGTAATAAACGGAACAGAAAGCATATGCAGATGTGATTGAGTTATTGAAAGTGTAAATACACCAGGGCCTGACATTATTCAAAATGAATAAAAATTAATAAAAGCAGTTTGATGTATTTGGGAGCACATTAATTCACTTTTATAGCTGCATTTCGCTGTAATAGACCACTAGTTCATAACAAATGGCAACAAAGAAAAGCAAAATTACGTTTGGAACACTGGAAAAGTAATGTTAACATCTGAATTAATTGATTTGATAGTCAAAAATATTATTTAACACGACTTAGGCTAATCAACCAATTAGACTATACCAACAAAATAACTTTAAGGTATTTATTGCAGGGTACCACTTTTGACAGTGTATAATTTTAATGATCCAAAAAAAGTGTCATTTCTTGTTTTTGTTTGTTTTCTATAGATTTTTTTTTTTGGGTGAAATATGTCCTGGACATATTTCTGAAAATATTTCTCTATCAGTTATTTTATTGTGAAAGCCAGTCTCAGATCTCTTTAATCACATGTGAACTTCACCACGCAGGAAACACAGTGAATTTTGAATGTAGACATTTTTCTTCATGCTGATGTCTTTTATTGACTGCCTGTCAAGTGAAGTCCCCTTTATTTATATAGCGTTTTTTACAATACAGATCGTTTCAAATCAGCTTTACAGAGATAACAGGAAAGTAATGTTGTAATAATATTGTTAAATATAAAATTAAATGTCCCCAACTAAGCAAGTCAAAAGCCAATGGCGACAAAGGTGAAGAAAGGCGACAGTTTCAAGGAACCAAAACTCCATCAGTGACAGAATGGAGAAAAAAAGGATGGCAGTTCTCCTCTGGCCAACGAACAGTGTACGATTATGATTCGGGCAGCATTATAGGTCAGAAGTCAGATTGGATCAAACTTTCACTATATTCATCGAGTTCCATCTGGTCGGAGTCATCACGCCGGTATGGAGACGAGTTTGTTGAGGTGTCCATGAGGCCTTCACTGGGCTGATGAGGCACTTCAGGGATGTATTGTCGTCGTGTCCATGCGATGGTCCTTCATCAGATCTGGATATGGCCTGGATTTAGCGGACTGCTGTAAACCTCGGGATAAACAGAGAGACTAATATTAGCGTAGACGCCATCCTTTTTATGATGTACCAAGTACATCAGGATTTACGGGAAGTGTTCCTGGTTCCGGCTAAACTATGCAGCATAACATTGAATTACAGAAGTCTATAATGTGTTATGTGTATGCTAAGCCAAAGAGATGTGTTTTTAGTCTAGATTTAAACTGACAGACTGTGTCTGCTTCCTGGACAATGTTAGGAAGATTGTTCCAAAGTTTTGGTGCTAAATAGGAAAAGGATCTACCGCCAGCAATTGATTTTGATATTCTAGGAATTATCAACTGGCCGGAACTTTGAGATCGCAATAGACATGAAGGACTATAATGCGTTAAGAGCTCGCTCAAGTACTGGGGAGATCAACCATTTAGTGCTTTGTAAGTAATCAGCAATACTTTAAAATATATGATGTTTAATAGGTAGCCAATGCAGTGTTGACAGAACCGGGCTAATATGGTCATACTTCCTGGTTCTGGTAAGAACTCTAGCGGCTGCGTTTTGAACTAGCTGTAGTTTGTTTATTAAGCGTGCAGGGCAACCACCCAGTAGAGCATTACAATAATCTAGCCTTGATGTCATGAATGTCAAGTCAAGTCAAGTCACCTTTATTTATATAGCGCTTTTACAATACAAATTGTTTCAAAGCAGCTTTACAGAGATAACAGGAAAACAATGTTGTAATAGTATTGTTCAATTGAAAATTAAATGTCCCCAACTAAGCAAGCCAAAAGGCGAAGGCAACAGTGGCAAGGAACCAAAACTCCATCAGGTGACAGAATGGAGAAAAAAACCTTGGGAGAACCCAGGCTCAGTCGGGGGGCCAGTCCTCCTTTGGCCAACGAAACAGTGTATGATTATGAGTTAGTGTCACGTTTTGATGTGTTCTGTTAATGTTTTGAGATCTTGTTTCCCCCTGTCTTTGTGGTTTTTGGTTTAGTCCTGTTAAGTTTTCCCGCTCCTCGTTAGTGTTCAGTTTTCTCACCTGTGTTCTGTTAATTATCTCATTTGGTTCAGTGTATTTAAGCCCTGTGTTTTCCCTGAGTGTTTGTTGGTCGTCGATGTATGGTTGTGTGTCAATCTTGAAGTCCTGGAATGTTTTGTTCTTGTTTTGAGTTTGGAAGTTTCATTTTGTTTATTAAATCTCTTATCTTTGAAATTCCGTGTCCTCGTCTTCAGCTACCTGCACCGAAACCCTGACAGAACGATCGACCTACAAAAAAAAAAAAATGGAGAGCTGGAAGCAGGCCTTCATAGGAACCCGGATGGCCATATTTCGCGGGACCCGTGGAGGCCGCAGTAGAGGCGGTGGTCAAGAGCAGTCCCGACACCACTCTCCAATCTGGCCCCTCTTCGAGCCTGGGTTGATTCCGTTCAGCCCAGCCAAGCCTGCACCACTGGTTCCATCCAGCCAACCCGCGCCAGTGCCCATTGATCCTGCGCCTGATCCATTTGATGATCTCCCAGAGCTTCTTCCGCCAGAGACCGTCCCGCCAGAGACCAGCCCGCCAGAGCCTGAGCCCGTCGCCTGCCCGCCAGAGCCTGAGCCCGTCGCCTGCCCGCCAGAGCCTGAGCCTGTCGCCTGCCCGCCAGAACCTGAGCCCAGCCCCAAGTTCCCCGAAATGCTGGTTCCGTCCAGTTCCGAGTCCCCTGATGTGCTGGTCCCGTCCAGTTCCGAGTCCCCTGATGTGCTGGCCCCGTCCAGTTCCGAGTCCCATGAAGCGGCAGAGCCAGAGCCCGTTGACCCAGAGCCAGAGCCCGTTGACCCAGAGCCAGAGCCCGTTGACCCAGAGCCAGAGCCCGTTGACCCAGAGCCAGAGCCCGTTGACCCAGAGCCAGAGCCCGTTGACCCAGAGCCAGAGCCCGTTGACCCAGAGCCAGAGCCCGTTGACCCAGAGCCAGAGCCCGTTGACCAGCCAGAGCCAGAGCCCGTTGACCCAGCGCCAGAGCCAGAGCCCGTTGACCCAGCGCCAGAGCCAGAGCCCGTTGACCCAGCGCCAGACCCAGAGCCCGTTGACCCAGACCCAGAGCCCGTTGACCCAGACCCAGAACCCGTTGACCCAGCGCCCGTTGATGTCAAGTCAGTTCCCGATCATGAGCCTGTCCTCCCCAAGAAAATTTTGGGGGGGCGCCATACGCCTTCGCCGTGGCCGGCCAAAGATCCACGGAGGCCGGCCAAAGATCCACGGAGGCCCGGAAAAATAACACCGCCATGGCCACCCGAAGAGTCCTCACCGCCATGGCCACCTGAAGGGTCTGCACCGCCATGGCCACCTGAAGGGTCTGCACCGCCATGGCCACCTGAAGGGTCTGCACCGCCATGGCCACCTGAAGGGTCTGCACCGCCATGGCCACCTGAAGGGTCTGCACCGCCATGGCCACCTGAAGGGTCTGCACCGCCATGGCCACCTGAAGGGTCTGCACCGCCATGGCCACCTGAAGGGTCTTCACCGCCGTGGCCACCTGAAGAGTCTGCACCGCCATGGCCACCTGAAGGGTCTGCACCGCCATGGCCACCTGAAGGGTCTGCACCGCCATGGCCACCTGAAGGGTCTGCACCGCCATGGCCACCTGAAGGGTCTGCACCGCCATGGCCACCTGAAGGGTCTTCACCGCCGTGGCCACCTGAAGAGCCTGCTCCGCCCTGGACGCCCGAGGGTCCCACAGCTCCGCCCTGGACGCCCGAGGGTCCCACAGCTCCGCCCTGGACGCCCGAGGGTCCCACAGCTCCACCCTGGACGCCCGAGGGTCCCACAGCTCCACCATGGCCACGCCCACAGCCTGCTCCGCCTTGGCCACGCCCACAGCCTGCACCGTCGTGGCCACGCCCACAGCCTGCACCGTCGTGGCCACGCCCACAGCCTGCACCGCCGTGGCCACGCCCACAGCCTGCTCCGCCCTGGAGGCTTCCTGGACCTGCACCATGCCCTCGTCAGCCTCCAGGGCGCCCACCCTCCCACCCCTTTGGATGTTATACGGCGCGAGGACGCGCCTTCGGGGAGGGGGAGGTAGTGTCACGTTTTGATGTGTTCTGTTAATGTTTTGAGATCTTGTTTCCCCCTGTCTTTGTGGTTTTTGGTTTAGTCCTGTTAAGTTTTCCCGCTCCTCGTTAGTGTTCAGTTTTCTCACCTGTGTTCTGTTAATTATCTCATTTGGTTCAGTGTATTTAAGCCCTGTGTTTTCCCTGAGTGTTTGTTGGTCGTCGATGTATGGTTGTGTGTCAATCTTGAAGTCCTGGAATGTTTTGTTCTTGTTTTGAGTTTGGAAGTTTCATTTTGTTTATTAAATCTCTTATCTTTGAAATTCCGTGTCCTCGTCTTCAGCTACCTGCACCGAAACCCTGACAGTTAGGCAGCATAATGTCAGGAGTCAGATGAGATCAGAACTTTCAGCTAATGAACTAATTGTTCTGCATTTTTAATTGAGAGCATATGACATAATTTAGATATATTTTTAAGATGAAAAAATGCGGTTTTACAGATACTATCAAATGAAAGATTGGTATCAAAGAGCACACCCACGTTCCTAACTGACGACGAGGACTTGAAAGAGCCGACGACGAGGACTTGACAGAGCAGCCATCAAGTGTTACGTGAGCGAGTTTTTTGTCAAATAATTAGAATCTCTTTTTTTTTTTTTTTTTTCAGAAATAAGTAGTAGGAAATTATTAGTCATCCAGTTTTTTATATCAGCTATGCATTCCGTTAATTTTGTGAATTGGTAAGTTTCGTCAGGGCGTGAAGAAATATAGAGCTGAGTATTATCAGCATAACAGTGAAAACTAATGCCATGCTTCCTAATGATATCTCCTAAGGGTAGCATGTACAGAGTGAACAGCAACGGTCCTAGTATTGAGCCTTGTGGTACACCATACTGATTTTTTGATTGATAAGACATCTCTTCATTTACTAGTGTCAAATGCAGCACTAAGATTGAGTAATACTAATAGAGAGATACAACCACGATCGGGTAATAAGAGCAAATATTTTGTGACTCTAATGAGAGCTGTCTCAGTACTATGATACGGTCTGAATTCCGATTGAAAATCCTCGCAGATACCATTTCCTTCTAAAAACGAACATAGTTGTGAAGATACTGCCTTTTCTAGTATCTTTGACAGAAAAGGCAGATTTGAGATCGGCCTGTAATTGACTAATTCTGGTAATTTGGTACGTATCCTAATGACAAAGATGAATTAATGATATTAAGAAGAGGATCTATGACCTCTGGAAGCATCTCTTTCAGTAGTTTAGTCGGTTTAGGGTCTAACATACATGTTGTCGATTTAGATGATTTAACGAGTTTATAAAATTCACACTCTCCTATAGAATGAATCTAATTTTTCATCAGGGAGACTACAATGCACTGTCTGACGCGATACTGTAGTAGACGGTTGCATAGTTATAATTTTCTCCCTGATATTATCAATCTTGTAAGTAAAAAAGCTTTATGTTTTATTAGTTTAGCCAATGTTTCAAATAAATACCTAGGTTTATTTTCTTCTAATAGGGTTGAAAAATAAGAAAATCTAGCAGTTTTTAAGGCCTCTCTGTATGCAATCATGCTCTATTTCCATGAAATGCGAAATACCTCTAGTTTTGTTTTCTTCCAGTTTTACTCCATTTTTCTGGCTGCTCTCTTAAGGGCCCGGGTGTGCTCGTTGTACCATGGCGTTGGAATATATTTTCTTTATCTTCAAGTGCAAAGGAGCAACTGTGTCTAAAGTGCTGGAAAAGAGAGAGTTTGTCTGTCTGTCGCAATACTGAGTTCTTCTAAGCTATCCGGGATGCTTAGATGATGAAACTGATCAGGAAGATTATTTATAAAGCAATCTTTTTGCAGAGGTCCCAGTCAGTGTAAATTTCACAAAGTAAAATACAAGCAAAAGTTGGACCGACTATTTGCACCATTCTAATTTGACTGAGTGTGAAGGGAAACAGATGGAGAGATGGAGAGCTCTCTGGAACTGCCAAAAAGTTTTTTTTTTTTTTTTTTAAGTGAGATAGATCCAACTCTAAAGTCTGACCAGCATCTTGTGCCAAACATCTTCCCTTAATTGTGGTAAAAAATCACAGTAATGCATGACATTGCGTGGCTTACTGGGATTTTGCTGTTCATGCCATCACTGATGTAAAAGGTGAAAAGTAAGTGCAAAGTCACAACTAAATAGTTTTGGATGCATCTCAGCTGGCTGCGATGAAGTGCGCTAATTAAGTTTTCACTGGCAGAGAGTTTGACTTTCACTCATGGTTCATATCTTTGGAAGAGTTTATCTGTCCAACCTTCATTGTGTTTGTTGAGTGTTTGTGAATTGTATGCCAGCTGGAAAAATAAGTTTTAGTTTATTGCATCTTAACCTCACAGAATAAAAGCACCTGAACTTTTAATAAATCCATTGCGGTGGTTTGAAACAAATTTAAATGGAGCACACTGATTAATGAAATGTTCATTAGCGCTGTATCGAAAAATTGTTCAATCAGGATTCAATCATTTCAGTTATATTTACAACTTCTATTTCATCTATAAAGCTTGTTTCACACTAGGTACATCATTTTTTGCATTCACACTGCATCAGAAGTGCAGTGCCATGACCGTTTCGGTAACTTTTACGCTTAAAAAAATGAAAGTATAAACTGTGAAGTTACTAAAGATTAAATGGCTACACATTATTTTGATGGTATCTGGGGGTATTCCAGAAAGCAGGTTATGTGACATAACCGGGTATGTTTTAAGGGTAAGTAAGCGGATAACCTCAACTTATGGTTCCAAAAACGGAGGTTACATTTCAGGGTGTAGGTAGCCATAACCACGGAGAGTCATTGTTCACCAGCACCCACTCCACAAGCGCTGTGAAATTTGCTCTGGGGCCGTCCGCTGGGCCTTTGGTCGCTTGCTCAGGCTGGTGAGGTAGAGAATAGGGTAGAGCGTAAGGCACGCCAGATGTAAAAAGTCCTGGGTGTGGATCTCCAGCGGACGGTCTCCCTGCTTGAAGCCGAGAAGCTGGACTGAGGGAAGGTTCATGAGGAAAACAAAGAAAAAACAGGAAGAAAAAAAATGCAGCAAAAACTTTGTAGGTTGGCCTATTTGTAATGAGCTTGGTTGTAGCAAGACTCACACGACAAAGGAATATAGAGGAGCACAATTTAATGGAAATCATCACAGGAAACATGTAGAAAGCAACCAAACATCTATGAACATTCGTAGACCGACAGCCACATGAAGGAAACTAAGGGTATTTAAACACTGGGACTAATAGAATAATTAACAAGACAACAAGTGGGAATAATGAACTAATCAGAATACAGCAAAACTAGGTCACAGGGGAAACACAAGAACTCAAGATGACCAAACGTGACAATGATAGACCTATATTTTACCTTTCAAGCAATGTGGAAGCAAAATGTCTAAATATATAATATATATAATATAATATAATATAATATAATATAGCATAATATATATATACTGTACGACTACTGTAATCAAAAGTAATCCAAATGTCCAAATATTGCAGTAGCAGTCCTCTCTGACGATAAATAATGCTTTTGTTTGAGTTACAGAGCAAAATTTTAGTTATTAAAGTGTTAATTCGCCCAAAAATGAAACTTCTGTCATTAATGAATCAGTCCCATGTCATTCCAAACCCGTAAGACTTTAGTTCATCTTCGGAACACAAATGAAGATATTTACAATTAATTCTGAGCGATATCTGTACCTCGATTGAAAGCTACACGGCTACCACTTTGACGTTTCAAAAAGTTTATTAAGAGATCGTAAAACATATGAATTGAGAGGTTTAGTCAAAATTTTCTGAAAAGACTCGATTGCTTTACATGATGAACAGATTTAATTTAGGCTTTTATTTAGGCTTGAGAGCGTGAGGAATACCAAAGTGCAGTACTTTTGTCTCTAGTCTTTTTTTAATCTGAAGGGTGCAGCAGTTTGTAATATACTAGAGAAGTTAGTGCCCATACTGCTACCAGTCTTTTCATCAAGTTCATTTGTTTATGTGAACACTGAGCTGGCAAGAAAGATTAGGCAGATTATTTGTGAATCTTTATTGGTTGGGATAATTGTTTTACCTGGTCGATAACGTGGAGCAATTATGGCAAATGTCAGTAGTACACACATTACAAGGTAGTGATCAGTGACGTCATCACTAGAATATCTATATCAGTAAGATCGGTTGCATGCGATATAACTAAATCTAGTGTATGATTAAAAATGATGAGTGGTCTGATGATGTTTTTCTTGACCCCAAATGAGTTTAGTAAGTCTGTAAAAGCAACTCCTAACGCATCATTTTATTATCTATGTGAATGTTAAAATCTCTGATGTTGACCAATAGATCTGAGAGAAAATATGCAAACTCTTTTAGAAAATCAACATAGGGCTCTGGATGTCTATACACATTAGCCAGAGCAAGAGATAGCAGTGATTTTTTTCTTTCTTTTATCTGAAAGTGTAACATTTATCATAAGCACTTTAAATGAATTAAACCTGTGTCCTGTTTTCTGAATAGAATTAAGTACATCCCTATAGATTTGTGCAACACTGCCTCCTCTACCATTCAGACGGGACGTGCTTATAACAGTACTCTGCTGGAGTAGACTCTTTAAGACTTATATAGTCATCTGGTTTAAGCCAGCAGGTTTCAGGAAGGCAGAGTATACATCAAAACTATTATCTGTGATCATTTCATTTACAATAACTACCTTAGATGTGAGTGATCTAATGTTAAGGAGCCCCTGCTTTAGAAATTGTTTTTGTTCACTTATTTTGTGATTGTCTGGTTTAATCACGATCAGATTTTTTTCTAGATCCTTTAGTATAGTTGTTGGTAACCAAAACTGTTTGGTTACCAACAATCGATTCAACCCAATGGCAGTTTTTTTTTTCAAACCGAATGTTAAAGGCAGTGAAGTCTGCACAGCCTGTAGCACTGAACCATATATCCTAAATGTGTTGTTTAGGTTTAGATCTAAAATCATTTTAAGTAGGGGACACTATGGCATCACAGCAGCGTATGCTGCAATATAATATGAATGATTTTGAAAGCAGTGACAATAGTTTGAAATCAACGGAGGATTTTTATTTTGATTTATAGTTATTTACAAACTTATATTTCTGATGTGGTAGAAAAGGCCCCGTTAACCTTGCTTAAGTTAACCTGTCCTAATCGACACTTACAAATGTATACTCTCCTAGGCGTCTCCTCTTCGACACCTGCTTCCCTTTTGAACTCTATTACTTGGGAATAAGGTCTCTAGAGTTCCATGTAAGCACTATCACTTGGGAATGAAAGCAAGGTCTCTAGTGTCTCGCCTGCCACACAGAAGTAACCAGACGGACTCCAAACAAGGCCTTTAATATGCTTTAATCACAGCTGGGATTATCTCAGATAGAATCCCCACAACACAAAGACTACAACAGTTTATGTAGGATAAATGCATGGCAAAGGTGACATGATTCATTACATCATTTTTCTTTAATATTATTGGTTCTTCATATATATAATTCTCTGTTACTGGTACAGTAAAAGCAAAATTGGATTCCTTGGTACTTCAGGTTGTTGGTTGATGAGATTAAATACAGACAGCTGAATAGTTTTGTTTCGTCTTGTGTTATATTCAGACGCACTTTGGCCCAAGTGTTGGGGACATTTAGTTTTCAAAAGCATATAAATGTTAATCCTGCAAGAAAAGGGAATGTTAGTTATGATTAATAAAAAAAATCCTTCACCCCAACAAATGAGAGAAAAATAGATGTTATTGGCACATATTTGAATTGTGTGATATTTCTTGGAAGCCTTTTATATATTTTAAGTAAATCTTATCTTGCATAGATTCACAACTTAATTTAGAACAATGTGATATTACAATTGCTGTGTTTTAATTACTGATCAGTTTCCATCAACAGTTTGTGATTTCATATTTGCATTAAAGTAACACCAACGTTATTCTGTGCTGGATTCTGCTTTATAGTTTCTACAGTTCTCCCTTCTCCAGGTAATTGTACCATAGTTTGACGAATAGCTTTTAAAAAATTAATTTTTTGTGCTTTAAAGCGCAGTGGCTTTTATAACCTTTGCATATTGTGCAGAGGGACGTAATTATCTGTATGTACAGTTAAGTGACCTCTATTAAAGAGTTTTAATGGATTTTTGAGCTCTGGAGTACTTAAATATCCCAGCTGTACTGCAAAAAAAAATAGAGCTTTGATGGTAAAAGTGGTCACATGAGGGAATTTTTATAAAGTTATACAAATCTCAATAAATATCTGATTAAAAAATGTCTCTGCTTTTGTCCATACAATGGAAGTCAATGGTCACCAAACCAACAATCAGTTCAACAAAGTGGCAGTTTTTTCAAACCGAATGTAAACGCCAGTGAAGTGCACAGCCTGCAGCCCTGAACCATCTATTCAAAAATTGATTTGAATAGAATTGAAAGTCTTTCTTAACTGGGTATGATGCCGACCCATATTAGAAATGGAAAAAAAAAGGGAAAAAAAAAGAAGAAAATTCATTCTCCCATTCTTCTTCTTAACAAATAGCTTTAGT
The DNA here is from genome assembly GCA_036326025.1 of Chrosomus eos. NCBI lineage: Eukaryota > Metazoa > Chordata > Actinopteri > Cypriniformes > Leuciscidae > Chrosomus > Chrosomus eos. Next base: position 32,636,651 of record CM070835.1, read on the forward strand.
TTTGTATGACATGAAGGCATATGGTATGTGGTATTTGGTAGCCCATACTTGGAATTTGTCCTCTGCATTTATACCATCCAAGTTAGTGCAAACACATTAGGAGTAGCGAGTAGTGAACACACACACACACAACACACACACACACACACACACACACACACACACACACACACACACACACACACACACACACACACACACACACACACACACACACCACACACACACACACACACCACACACAACGTCTATATTAATAACAGGGGACTATCGCTCTACACTGGCCAAGAGGGGACTAGTGTTTCTGGACATTTTGAATAAACAAAAATGACATACAAAATTTTCTTTTAAGGTCTTTTTTCAGTATATAACTTTAAATATGCATTTTTTTATTTACAAAAAAAATGCCAAGTGGGGACCTGAAACTCTAGCCGATGTCTACCTTACCAACAGGGGACTATACTAGCCTGCAATGGAGCTGTGTGTGTGTGAACAGTGAAGTGAACTGGCAGTGAAGTCTGTCTTCATTTTGTAACTTATATATACATATGTAAGAGTGTGTGTGTGTGTGTGTGTGTGTGTGTGTGTGTGTGTGTGTGTGTGTGTGTGTGTGTGTGTGTGTGTGTGTGTGTGTGTGTGTGTGTGTGTGTGTGTGTGTGTGTGTGTGTGTGTGTGTGTGTGTGTGTGTGTGTGTGTGTGTGTTTGTGTGTGTGTCATCAGAGATCACAATATCAATATGCATCGATAAACATATACAATATAAAATTAAAAACAGAATGACCAAACCATCCGTTATCAATTTTTTAAAAAAATATTATTGCTTGAGGAAAGATCATTTAAATCTACAACGGGGTAAAAATCCAGACAGCCCAGCAGCAACAGTTCAAAAGCAGAGGCGAGAAGACGCCTCTTATCATTCTTAATATTATTTTTCTTATTTAACGCTCTCTCTTCATAGATACTTTCTATAATGGTTATGCACTCCCTAACAATTTACTTGCCATTGTTATGTGCCATTGCACACACACACACATACATGTCTATATTACTAACAGAGCACTGTCGCTCTACACTGGCCAAGAGGGGACCTTACAACGATTTCTATCCAACCAAGTGGGGACTTAGCCTTCAATGGAACTTTGTGTGTGTGTGAACAGTGAAGTGAACAGGCAGTGAAATCTGTCTTCATTATGTAACTTATATATATACAAGTTACATTATACATATTGTATATACATTATATATATGTTCACACAGGCACCAAAGATCACAAAATGCATAGATAAACATATACAATATAATATTTTTAAAAAAGAATGACCAAACCATCAGTTATCAAAAATTTAAAAAATCACATTTTTGGAGGAAAGACCATTTGAATCTGTTACATTCATTTTCATTCAATGGGTAAAAAATACAGACGGCCCAGCGGCAACCGTTCAAAAGCAGAGACGAGAAGACGCCTCTTATCATTCTTAATATTATTTGTCGTATTTAACGCTCTCTCTCTTCATAGATACTTTCTATACTTGGTTATGCAGTCCCTAACAATTTACTTGCCACTGTTTACTTGCCACACACACACACACACACACACACACACACACACACACACACACACACACACACACACACACACACACACACACACACACACACACACACACACACACACACACACACATATTCAAAATATTCATGAGATCAATAGAAGTTCGGTAACACTTTATTTGAAGGGGTGTGCGTAAGACTGACATGACACTGTCATAAACATGACATAACACCTGTCATGAACATGAAGGAGTCTTTATGAATGTTTATGACTGTTGTCATTAAGTGTCATTCGGTAAATTATGACACTTTTAATGCAAAGTTGACATTGTTTAAAATGTCTTTGTTATGACAACTTGACATTAACAAAGACAAAAAATGTCTTTGTTATGACAACTTGACATTACCCAAGACAAAAATGTCTTGATTATGACAACTTGACATTAACAAAGACGGAAATGTCATAAGTTGTCATCAAGTTGTCATAATCAAGACATTTTGTCTTGGGTAATGTCAAGTTGTCATAACAAAGACATTTTAAACAATGTCAACTTTGCATTGAAAGTGTCATAATTTACCGAATGACACTTAATGACAACAGTCATAAACATTCATAAAGACTCCTTCATGTTTATGACAGGTGTTATGTCATGTTTATGACAGTGTCATGTCAGTCTTATGCACACCCCTTCAAATAAAGTGTTACCAGAAGGTCTATAGGTTCAATAGTTCAATAGGTTTCCTAAACGGGCATACCCCCTGAGCCATTTAACATCCTTCCGCAGTCACACCTTTTCCATTCAGGTGCATTTTTTACCTTTATAAAGACAGTTTATTCCTATTATACCCTGTATATATTGACATGCTTTGTCAAATTCTATCAATTTTCTTATTAATATTATATATAAAGCAATAAAATAAACTAAATCAATAATTTCAATCAATTGAAATCAGTATCAACAAAAGCCATTTTTGGACGGCAGTGGCACAAGCTGCATCCTGATGTATTCACACACTGTTTAATGCTGCTCAGCGGTGGCATGAATACAATTAAAAAAGGCATAAATAATGTTATGACATTATTAGAAGTAATGTTTTAAATAAAAACTGTTCAATCAAGAAATATGAAATGATGGTAAAAACAAAGTGATTTTTAAAAAAATATTGAACTAAAGTCAAGTCTCCTATATTTATATAACGCTTTTTACAATACATTTTGTTTCAAAGCAACTTTACAATGATAATAGGACATTTCTGATGTACAGTAACAGTTTTTGATTGATACATTTCCGTTGTAAAAATCATTAGTTATTAACTTAGGGGCCGCTTACACGACACTGTTTTCAACTGAAAACAGAAACTTTTAATGTGTTCTGGCTGTTCATTTACATGACAGCGGCGTTTTGGTGGCCTGAGAATTGAGAACTGAGAACTTTGTTATAGGTTTTTTGAAAACGAGTTTTTAAAAACGATACCGTTGTCATCTCTGTGTACACTTCAAAAACGTGAATCTGTGAAAACAATGACGGCATGCGCATGCGTATTACGAGTTTAGTCTATAGGCATGCACATTTGGATGCATACATACGTGGGCGCATAGTCTTTCTTTCTAATGATTTTTACAACGGAAATGTATCAATCAAAAACTTAAACTTAAGCTGGACAATGACTTCTAGAGTTACTGTACAGCAAAATTTTCAAAAGTGTAAAGTTGCTTTGAAACAAAATGTACTGTAAGTGACATCAACAATTACTTGTCTGGCATGCATACAGTGTTTTTAGTCGTTTTTGGAACGGAAATATTTTGATAACATTTTTATCTGTGCTGAGGATAAAACTTGTGTCAATGAGGCCTTCGCAGGGAATAGTAAAGACAAGTCACAGTGCTTTTTACAATACAGATTGTTTCAAAGCAGCTTTACAGAGATAACAGGAAAATAATGTTGTAATAATATTGTTAAATATAAAATTAAATGTCCCCAACTACGCAAGCCAAAAGCCAAAGGAGACAAAGGTATATGATTATGATTCAGGCAGCATGGTCAGAAGTCGTCACTTTCATGAGTTCAATCTTTTCGTTTAATAATCTTTAATCACTGTGAATAAGAACTAAATTGTTCTTATAGCAGGTTATGTTCAGAAAGTAGGTTGCTATGGCTACTTGCATACCCTGAAAGTTGGCTCCGTTTTTTAGAACCGAAAGTTGAGGTTATCTGCTTATTTACCCTTAAACATACTCGGGTATGTCACATAACCAGCTTTCTGGAATATCCCCCTGAACTGAATGTTTGATGTTCATGTTATCCTGAGTTTTTTGTTAAAATAAAGCCTGAAAATAAAGCATGCCTGCTGCAACTGGATCCTGAGTAGTTGTGTCATTGTGAGGGGGACGAGAAGTGTTTTTTCTTTATGAAGCCCTGCCAATAAATATATTGCAGCCGATAATTTGAGTCATTTCCTTCTATATGAACTGCAGTGTGCTGATAACAGCACTCTAATGGCTGCCCTGTCATCTCATTTTTCACTTAGTGACATAGAAATTAGGAACTAATCTTAAATAATTTCACTTTAATTTTCTGATAATAAGTTCCTGAGGATGCACAAATCCTCTGCACATTCATTCATCACTCATTAATTGCATTATTGACCTTCAAGAGATCCGACTGAACTGTAGAGGCTTGTGTCTTTTGTGTGTATGTGTATCTTTAAAACTTCTACAGGGCAATCCTGATGCTAAACACTCTCCCTGTGGTACTTCTAGACTCATTTGTTGTGATCGTTGAGTGAAAAGCGTTTTAACAAGAAGCAGCTAATGTGATGAGGATAAACCCCCTCTGCAGGCGACAAGGTAACACTATCTATCACCATCCACTGCCATCAGCACACCTGCAGAGAAAACAACATCTGATTGATGTTCTCTTTGTCTACTTCAACACAAGTTTCCTGTCGCCAGTCTCACCACTACTAATGATAGTTTATGACAAAGAGAATGGGAACTTTAAGACAGACACTTTGATTTACCCATAACTGTTTTTCATATTTTATCAAACAAAACATGGGGGAATGGGATATATTCATTTGGAATATATAGTACATGCAAGTGTAAAATATGCATATGCACTAGAAATATCAGAACATTCTAGGAAGAGTAAAAAGAGATAAATAAATAAACAAATAAAATAAAATGCACTAAATGAAATACACTATCATAGAAAATAACATTGCCCCCCAACATGGTATGTTTATCACATTATTTAAATTGTTAAAAGTAGAAATACAATAATCAATGACAACTAGTAAATGAAAATAATCCAGAAGTAAAACAAGAAAAAAGAGTGGGAGAAAAAATAAGACGTAAATTAGTCATTAAGCAGAAAGTATACTTACAGGTCTATGTAGGGCTCCGCTGTCGCTGCATGCGTTCCATTCTGTTCTGTTTATGCAGTTTTTCTTCGACTACTTGTGAATCGACGCCCCCAGGGCACGGTTGCTACCTTGTGGATAAACTAATTACTACAAAAAAAAAAAAATGCGCATATGCGACCAGTTTTAAAAATCCGGCGGTGCACGAACAGTATGCGCGTACACTTCTGATGACAAACTTCTGTTCATTGGATACTTTGGATACACACTCACCGCATGTCTTCAAGAGTACCTTTCACTCTAAACCTTTATGGTCTTCCATCATCTGGACTAACTACAGATTGTCATCCATGCCCAGACAATTACCTGCCGGATACACTGTACAGCACTCTCTGATCATCTATCTCACTGGCAGCGATCAGCAACATGCCTCATCGATAATGTCTTGCATCGTCAGTTTGCTCTTTTGAACTGTCAATCAATCTCGGACAAAGCCCCTTATCTCAATAAAATTATCATTGACAAAAAGCTTGATATTTTTCTTCTCACTGAAACTTGGCAAGTTCTTGATGATTTTCTGCTGTTAAATCTACCAGAAGGATATAAGTATAGACCTCGACTGCATGGTAAAGTGGGTGGTCTCGCTGTCCTTTATCGAGATATCCTCAACTCGATTTTCACAAAATTAATACATTTAAATATATGGTATTGAAGGCTGACTCTAATAATATTCATTGGTTTTAGCTAAGCTTAGCTATGCATAAAAATGTCCTATGACTGTTATATCCTATCGCAATCTCAAAGCTGTTGATACTGCATCATTTTGTACCTCCATTGTTTCTTCGAATCTGTCTGATGTCTTTGATATCTCCTCTCCTCACTGATATTATCTAACTATCACTCCACCATTTCTGAAATCTTGCAGGAGCATTTCCTGTTAAGACCAGAAGCGTCCCTTCCACCCACTCCTCTCCTTGGTAAACTATACCTCACTGTTCACTATTTAACTTTTATTGAACATCTCAAACAATACTAATCTGCTTTGAACTCTGCTCGTTCATGTTTTGTCTCTGCCACAATTAACAATCAAGCAACAGGCCAAAAGCATTATTTAACACAAATAAATACGTTTACCAAACCTCCATCCAATGATGCTCTAACTTCAGATAAGCTTTGCTGTTCCTTCCTGAATTACTTGCTAGAAAAGACAGATGCCAGTGGTCCAGTGGTGTTTCTCTAATGCTGCGTTCACACACCAAACACGAATAGAGCGTCAAATTCGCGTCTAGTTGGACACTTGAACATTTTGAATCCATTTGCGCGTCCAAATTGAAATTGACGCGCGTCTGAGGCGAAATCCGTGTCTTGTGGGAGGGGCAAGTGCTAGGCGGTTGTATGTTTGCAAGATGGCTGATGTTGATCGAGCATTCATGGAGAGTCACCGCTCTTTATGTGGTCTGGAGAACAGAACAGCGGTGTAAGGGTCATCGTCGCCGTACTGGGGTCCACCTGACCCTCCGGAGGCATTCCCATTTTGGCGATTTTCACCGTTTGCTCCAGAAGCTGCGCCTGGATGATGGCCGCTTTCAGCGGTACTTCCACCTGTCCTGCGCCCAGTTTGATGACCTGTTGTCCCGCATCGGAGCGAGGATCGCCCTCACCCACCTAATCTGTCATTTATTTTTGTTTTGATAGTAAATGGTGCCAGCCTCCAAAAGTGATTAACCTGTCCTTTGATTTTTTTTCTCACACAACACTGTCCAGACACAAACTATGTTCTTGCACTAAAGTATGTTGCTTGTCTTTACATTATAATAATAATGTTTCATATGATCTAGATGAAATTTGGAATAAATAGCATTCAATACAAAATTAATATGTCTCATATATTGAAAGTTTTATGTAATACAATATTTACTTTCACCACGTGACAGCAGTAAGCAGGCTCCTGATTGGTTAACGTGGCGCGAACCGACGTCAAAGTTCCGATTTTTCAACTTGGGTCAAATGCGTGAATGCACCAAATAAAATCATCGCGCCAGACGCTCAATTCGCATCATTCGCGCTAACTGGACGCGTGAATGAGGCGGATTTACTTCTACCACACTGTGCTAAACACCTCATTCATGCCGCAGGACCTCTAGACGTGCGTAAACACGTCTTTATATTGACTTAAAATCACTCGCGCCAGACGCTCTATTCGCGTTTGGTGTGAACGCAGCATAATGATGCTACGAAGCTTAGCTTTTTGCCAAATCTATCTGGTCAGCCCCTGACTTTCTTTTCTCTGACTCGTCCATCTTCTGTCTCTGAGTTAACTCTGAGTTAATCTTGAAATCCAACTCTTCATCCTGCCGACTTGACTCTGCTCCTACTTCGCTCCTAAAACTTTGCCATTTTGTCATCTCTGCACCTATTTCTCACTTCATCAATGCATCTCTTGCCTGTGCTTCATTCCCTCTGCCACTCTGCACTGCTACAGGTACCCCTGTTCTTAAGAAACCAAATCTTGATGCCTCAGTTCTATCTAATTATCGTCCTATTTCAAATTGACCCTTTCTTGCTAAATTCCTGGAAAGTACAGTTGCCTCCCAGCTTCAGTCTTTTCTAGTCATAAATAGGGGTGGGAATCTTAGGGTACCTCATGATACGATATGATACACGATACCGATAATATCACAAAACTATTTTGCTATATAGTTTATACGATAAATTCTGCTATAATCGATATATTGCTAGACCATCCTATAAGGATACATCACGATATTTGTGAAAACAAAATGCCTGTGAAAAAGTTAAGTGCATGTTTTCTCTCTTTATTAAAGTCTAAACTGGTAGAAAACAGCACAAAATCTTTTTTAGTCTGTAAATTAAATTTAGCATTTTAAGTAAATTAAATAGGCGAATCCACTGATAGACGCATGCTTTCAAATTCTCCTGTGTGTATCTGTGTAAGCGCTCAGTGAAGAGCGTCAAATATGTCTATTTACAACATGTTTGTCCCATCAATGGTATAAAAGCCGAAGTGCGTCCAGACTTTGAACTTAAACGTGGCTTGGTATCTATTATTTTACTCACACTGCTTTCCTCCATCCCGTTAAAATCTAGGGATGTGCGTATCTACTAATTTGACAGTCGTTTAAACGGAAGTCTTGTAACTGACTAGTCTAAAAGTAAAAAACCCTCTAATGACTTATGTATACATGATCCATTTGAAACACTTAATCTATAAATCAAACAGTGAAATCCCATAATAAATGCCAATAAACGCAGCACACTTGGCGAATAAAGCTCATTCTGACTGATTCTGAAGTGCAGTTATTTTTCTCGGAGTTGAAGTGAATACGAGAGGGGCATTTGCTTGCTTCGGCTATCACACCGATGTGCATGTCCTGCATATGGTTATGCATGGCTCTAGATATGCCCGTGTGAAATGGCACAGCTTACAAAAAACGTTTCCATTTTAATTCTATTTCAAAATACTCGTTTGCCTTTTGAGCAGTCATTTTTGTGCTCTCCGTGACTGACACGAAGAAAACTGAGGTAAAATAAATGTTTACCTCTTGAGGTATTATTTTTCCAAGTGTTTTATTTTAATGTGCTATTTAAAATGCTTTTTAATATAAATGTAACAAAGTTCAAGTTACAGGGAAGAAGCGGGAACCGGTGAACGGTAAACGGAAGTTTTAAAATAAATAAAATGAAAGTAAACGGCATGTGCTTCATAGCCGACTGACGTTCATTAATGCTCGCGCCACTGGCCTCACTCCGTTTTTAAGGCGTGCACGCTGCTCTTCACAGTAACTTTAAAATAACAGTAATTTTAACAAAAAAATCTTGTGTATTTTTTCCCCGTCTAATCACCTATTGTTTTCAGTGTCGACAAGTAGAAGGTGTACCATTTAGTTGACTAGTCTTGCACATCCCTATTAAAAATCTTATTCATGTGCTGAATGCTACCTTGAGTAGCCATGAAGTAGCGACGCTGGGAGCAGGGAAATCGATTTAGAGTGCCTTATGCTATTAATTAAAACATCGATATGTGGTGCCAGCGCATCGATTATCATATCACACAGAGGAGGACAACAATACTGTACATCGCCCTATTGATATTTTGTCCCACCCCTAGTCACAAATAATCTCTTTAATCCCTTTCAATGTGGTTTTCGTCCACTTAGTACTGAAAGTGCACTTGTAAAGGTAGTGGATGATCTACTACTTTCTGGTGACTCTGGTTCTCTGTCTATTCTTCTACTACTCGACCTCAGCTCTGCCTTTGAGACATCTCTCATGAATTACTTATTTCTCACCTCTTGGATGTGGGTATTTCTGGTGCTGCTCTTTCTTGGTTTTCTTCCTACCTCTCTGATCGACAATTCTACATTTCAGTAAAGGATTTTTGATCACCAACTGTCCCCTTGAAGCATGGTGCCCCCAGGGTTCTGTTCTCAGGCCATTATTATTTATAATTTACATATTACCTCTGGGTCAGATCTTACATCGTCATGGTTTTAATTATCACTTTTACGCTGTACTCTGTCTGTCCGAACTGACAAAATCTCTGCCTGTATGAATAAAATAAAAGATTGGTTCAAATTTTCTGAAACTCAACATAGACATAGCTGAGATCTTTTTAATTGGAACTCCGTCACTCACTAGTTATATTTCTACTGATTTCACCTGTGTGATTGCTGGTATTCACATCAAACCATCAAGTGCGGTTAAAAATCGAGGTGTTATTTTCGACACCTCTCTCTCCTTTCAGGCTCATATTACTCTATCACACAATCGGCATTCTTTCACCTACATCACATTGCCCAGCTCCTTTCCTTCATCACTGTCAAAGATGCTGAAACTGTCATTCATGCATTTGTCTCATCACGTCTTGATTCCTGCAATGCCATTTTCAGTGGTTTTCAGTTGGCCATTGGTTTACCTGCCAGCTCCATTTCCAGATTACAATATATTCAAAACTTTGTTTGCTAGAATACTTACCCATACCAAGCGTTCTGCTCATATCACCCCAATTTTGTATGACTCGCTCGCTACGATCATTTGACTCTGGCCTTCTCGTTGTCCCTCGGTATCGCCTCTCTTCAGTGGGGAGCAGATCATTCAGTAATGTTGCAACCAAACTGTGGAATACTCTCCCCCGATCACTCTGTTGTTTTAATAATATTTGTGAAAACAAGTGAGTTATAATGGTATTTTTTATGAACATAATTTTCTGAAAACGATGTCCCTCTGCAAAGAAAATAAATATTACATGACTAATGGTTACACGATTACAGAAATTGATATTATTTTTTTTTATATATTTTAAAGTGGTGTCTTGTTTAAAATTCTGAAATACTTTGTAAAGCTGGCACCAGAAGTTGCACAGAACAGAATTAAATGTAATGATTACAGATTTGCTAAATGAGCCAACTGCGTTCAATTCATGCATTTGAAAACATAATCTTATTGATCACAAATACAACAGAATCAAATGATTAAGGGTACCTAGTTATTATCCAGTAATTGTAATTACTAAAATTGTACTGAGTATGTACATGGGTAACTGGACTGTAAAAGGAAGCGCTACCACGATTAATTGCATGAATTATGAATTCATAAACGTGTATCTTTGTAAAGTTTTTCATACATAAATGGTTTACAGTTACTGATGCTGCCAGTAACGTCAGTATTGTACCTTTTGGTGTCAAGCTCGTTTTTCGTAAACACATTTATTGTGTGGCTTCAGGGGACTTCTATAGCACACAAGTATGAACCACTTTTTAGTTTTATTTATGCTTTGCATCCTATTTGAAACTTGAATTTTTTACTTTTCCATTTCAAAGAAGAACATGTCATACGTGTTTGTCTGTAAGTAAACAATGACAGAATTCCATTTTTGAAGAAATTAATAGATTTTTTTTAACCTTTTCATTAGCGCTTTATACAATACAAATTGTTTCAAAGCAGCTTAACTGTGATAAACAGAACAAATAATGGTTCAATGATGCAGTTCAATTTGGCTCTAAAGCTGCTCTAAAAAGAAAAAAAGTGTTATTGTTCAGCTGAAGTCAGTTCAGTGTTGATGTAGTTACTTTGCAAAGATCATCAAATATTGAAGTAGTTCAATTCGGCTGAAAGTTCTGCAGAAAACAGTGATGTTATCGTCCAGTGCAGTTCATTTCTCATCCAATAGTGTCAGTGCAGTCAGATCAATAATATTGTTCATTTTGATTGAAATATTAAGGTTAGCCCTGCCCCTTCTCAAATCACTTCTCAACCATAATGGTTCGACGGATATTTTTATAAATGAGTTATGTGTTTTTGTGATGGCATTTAATTGATAACATTAAATAAAATAGAATCTAATTATTAATTGTATGAATTCTGTATTTATAGATTCAGTATTTAAGTATTCACAAACATCTGCAAGTCTCTAATCTTGCTAAAGTAAAAGGCTTACAAGTCTTGGAAAAGGACTCTACCTTTGCCTCAGGCCAATTTAGTTTTCACCTACTCTAAAAAGAAGCAGTTGGCTATTTTCTGTTGGCCAAACTGCTTTGAGTGTAATCTAAAATGACATGCCTTTCTGTGACCTTCGACACAACAGGTAATACTAATGGACCTGCAATTGCACACCTCTGATAGAAAATAGGTGTTAATATGGCCCTCCAAGCCTTTGGACAAATCCTCAAATGAAATGAAATGTAGATGGGATTTGCTCTTGGTCAACACTGAACACACTGAAGGAAAATTGTATTTCGTACATACTTTAAGCTTTACTTAAATTTTTGTGACTTTTAAGCATGGGACCCAACAAGCCAACGATCGGCCGTCGGGCAACGTCGGACCATTTTTGAGAGTCGGCCAACATAGTTTTTTCGGTGTGTTCTGCATCGTTGGCTCTAGTTAGACGCCGTCGGATTTTTTGGGGCCGAACTCAAACTTTTTTGGGTCTGTGAAAGAGGGAATTATGATTGGCTGTTCAGCTTAGTGAACGAGTCAGTACACAAGAATAATAGCAAAACAGCAGGCAAAGAAGTCAAAATGGTACAGATAGAAGGCTGTTCTAATGTTACGTCATCTTATCTGAGTGTTCCTTGGCAAATATTTAAATATAAACATGAGCGGAGTGGAATAAAGAAAATGTTTAGCAGAATTGATATTCAAAACGGTAAGCATGCACTGCTTTGTTTATGGTTTGTGTATCTACAGCCTGCAGCGTCGGTTTCCCTTTTTGAGTAATGAATATAGACGAATATATTTGCAGAAATAGACAGTTGTATCATTTACACGCAGGCGCAGAACGCCCATGCTAGCTGACAGTCGGCTGTGGTTCTCTCGGTGTATTAAGTGCAGCCTTTTCCCCCCGATGCAGGCGACGCGAGGCGACAACACAGTCGGATTTCAACAGCGCTAGTTCTTTGGTGTCGGTTTGGTGTGTCCCGGGCTTTAAATGTGAAACTGATATTCACTTTCATACGATCCAGTTTGGTTGTCTTCAATAAGTAATTGATTATGATTTGAATGTTTGAAAGATGGGCATAACTTTAAGTCCGAATTTGTGAATTTAATTTGCTTTGATGCCTTAATTGTGTCAATCCAAAGTCAATCCACTTTAAGTAATGAATTGTGATTGTGGTTTAGGGTTGGGGTTTGTCTTAGAGGTTTTTGAATAGGAAATTATTATAAATAAAGAGACATTTGATGTAGAAAGTGTATTAATATCTAGCAGGACAAAATTATATGCATAGTCACGTTTTCTTGTGAGATCAGGTTGTTGATTTAGATATCCTGAGCTGGCCAGGGTGTGTCTTGAATAATTTTCTAAGGGTTCAGTCATGGTCACATGATCCAGTAATGAAATTGAAAGAGTTCATTTGATCATTCTCTCAGTCTTATCATTGAAAAGCAAATTCAATCAATCTGTGTGAGGACGCAGTTATTCTTGGTGGACCCATTGCTTACTCTGTAAGATCAAATGCTTTGTAATGTCTTTCAAAGATTTCAGATTTCATTTTCCCCCATATGAAAATCCCATTTTTGTATTACATCTGATTTCAAGTTGCCCTTGTTTCAGGCATTTGAGAAAATCACCAAATTAATAGACATGATGATATTTGCTAATGGACAACATTGAATGTTTGAGGAACATTTGATCTAGTCCATACACAACTTTACTTTTGGGAGTGCTAACTCTAACTATATACATTATTTGGCCAAACATAATGTTGACAGAAATTAAAAATTAATGGCTTTGATGGCTAATAATTAATCATTTTTGGCGTATTCTAGCCATTTCTTTGAAAACAAAAACTCATCAGTACATCATACAGTGATGTTCTAGAGAATTCCGTGCTTACATTGTTCCAATGGTTAGGGGAAGATTGTTTTTCTAATCCAGCATGACATTCTGGTTTGGAAGAAGTTATTGTCCTGTGGAAAGCACAGATCTAAACTCTGCTGAACATCTTTTGGATAAATTGAAAAGCAAACTGAGCCAGAACCATCAGGTATCAGGCCTCGATCAGGAACACAGCCAACCCAAGGCCTTTCCACGTAATGCCCTCATCTTCAGCCAAGATGGCCGCCGCCACGCCAATACTACCTTGTCCCTGTTCCAGGGTCTCGTTCCGCTGAGACCACCCGTCCAGAGTCTCGTCCTCCGAGACCACCCGTCCAGAGACCGGCATCCGCCGAGACCGCCTGTCCAGAGTCTCGTCCGCCAAGACCACCGTTCAGTCACGTCCGCAGAGACCGCCCATCCAGAGTCTGTCCCGCCGAGACCGCCTGTCCCGCCGAGACCGCCTGTCCCGCCGAGACCGCCTGTCCTGCTGAGACCGCTTTTCCGCCCGTCCAGAGTCTTGTCCCTCCGAGACCACACGTCCAGAGACCGCCCATCCGCCGAGACCGCCTGTCCAGAGTCTCGTCCTCCGAGACCACCTCTCCAGAGACTGCCTATCCGCCGAGAATGCCCGTCCAGAGTCTCGTCCCTCCGAGACCCCCGTCCAGAGACCGCCCATCCACCAAGACGCCGTCCAGAGACCGCCCGTCCGCCGAGACCGCCCGTCCAGAATCTCGTTTTGCCGAGCCTGTTCTCGTCATGCCCGCTGAGCCAGAGACTGTTCACGTCAGTCCTGCCGAGCCGGAGCTTCACGTCAGTCCTGCCAAGCCCGAGTCTTCTGTCCCCAGCATGTGTCTTCTGTCCCGAGCATCTGTCTTTTGTTCCGAGCATCTGTTTTTGTTCCCGAGCATCTGTCTTCTGTCCACAAGTCTGAGTCTGTCTCCAAATCTGAGTCTGTCCCGAGCCAGAATCAGTGTCTGAATTCCCACCCAGCCTCCCTCTCCCACCTCCTCCCATCTACCACCTCTCAACCCTTCTTCCACCACTGCCTGTCAGCCCTCAGCTCATCAAACCACCTTCAGAGAGGTGGGGTCGCCGTGGGTCTGCCACCCTGCAGCTCCAACCTGGTCGGTGGATCCCCGGTCTCCGCCTCCAACCTCCACAACCAGGACTCTACCTCAGTCCGTTGATCCATCAGCTCCACCTTGGCTCCTATCTCCCTCAGCCCCAACGTGGCCCATCAGTTCACCCTTTCCACCAAGGCTCCCTCGTCCCCCCAGATCCACCTTGGTCGCTCGTCGACCTTCCCTCACCTCTGAACTGTACTCCTCTGGCTACACCTTATCCCTTCGTCCCCCAGGCTCCGTTGGACTTCTCACTCTCTTCTGTTTCTCCTTGGTCCTCACTCCCTCTGTCTCCACCGTGGCCTTCTGCGTCCCCGCCTGCACCTCAGTCGCCAGAGCCAGCGGCGCCGCCATGTCCCCCCGGATCCTCAGCATTGCTTAGGCTCGTCGGCTGTCCGGCTCAACCCTAGGCTCCTCTCCTACCTGCTCCGCCCCGTCAGTCGGCCCCCTGGAGTTGTCAGCCTTGTCTCCACCATTGCTTCTCCCTCCGTCGTCTACGCCTGCATCTTCTGCTCCGACCTGGTCCCTCTGCCTTCTGTCTTCCCTTCACCTGCTCTTTGTCCTCCTCCTGAGTTCCCTCCTTCCGCAGTTGGTCTATTTACGGCGCGAGGACGCGCCTACCGGGATGGGGGAGTAATGTCACAGTTGTGTTCTGTTTAGTTTGGTTTCATTGGACTTGTCTGCCTATCTTCATGGCCAAGTCCCAGTTCGCCTACTTATACTACGACCTAAAAGTATGTACTCTTTTTGGGAAGAAAAAGTACATACTTTTGAGTGTGTAGCAAAAGAGTAGGCAAGTTTTGGGACATACTACTTCGTCATCTTTAACGGGCAGATCTGTTGCGTGCATCCTGTCTCAGTCAATCATCTTGTCACAATAATCCATCATTTGATCCATTCAATCTAATTTAATTTCCTAGCGTTTCGGAGAGAAATGTTGAAGCACGTTCATCTGCCAGTCGTGGGTCTTTCATGCGGAGACTCTCGTGTGTTTGCAATTTGAATATAATGATGCATTTAAAAGGTTATGACTAAACGTATCTTTACAAAAGTTCACAATGCTGCTGCAGTTGCAATATAATGTAGACAACATTGAATAAATACTTTTTCGTCAGGTTAGATACTGATAATTAATCAGTCAAACCACTTTATCTAAACCTCTACATAACCGCCTGTCCCGCGCGTCCTCCATGTCTGTAGTTTTTTAACACTTTTAACTCGTGTTTGTAGTTCTAACCGAATCATCATCCAACGCGCGATGGGTTGTGGGCAAATTAGCCATTAGAGTGTGCATGGATCTACACTTTGGATTCTGACCATAAATAGTAGACCATCCGGCTATCTTTGGAACACTCATTTCAACATACTACGTTTTGGGACGTACTAATTCTATTTTCGAATACTATTTAGGACAGATAGTATGCGAATTGGGACTGGGCCCATGTCACGTGTCATCATCATTATCAGTTCATCTGTATCACCTGTGTTTAGTTAACCATCATCATTTGTTTCACCTGTGTTATGTCAATCAATGTTCATCTGTGTTTGTATTTAGTTCCCTTCTGTTCAGTCAGTCTTTGTTTGTTGTACTAAGGGTGTGAACCTTCTGTCTGTCTGTACCTATTTGTATATTATTGTAAGTAAACGTTGCATTAGAGCTAGTGATGGCAAGATGAGGCTTCCTGAACCACTGAGACCTCGCAGCCCATTGGTTCGACCAAAGGTTCATTACTCGAAGCTTCATTCAGCATTGCTCACTAGTGACACCTAGCTACTGTGCAAATAAATAGCAGGCAAATTAATTCATTCTGAACCAATGGCCCGCCCCCCTCCCGCTCTGTTTTATTTATTTATTTATCTTCTTCTCATTGTTGATGTCTCTGTAACCTTTCATTTGCAATAATAAATAGATCTGTGCAGACATTTGTCCATTGCCTGGGTATGAAATAAAACGTGTATCTTTCTCTGTTTGCATTTACTTGAGACAACTGTCACACACACAGTTAATTAATTATTCCAAAACAAATTGGATAATGATAGTTTGAACAACAAAAGTGACTGTGTTGAGTGCAGTGCTTATGGTGGAGGGAGTGTAATAAAGTAAACTGCAGTAAACACCACAGTTTGGGGTGGATGAAGGAAGGATTGCAATAGATTTTTATTGAGAAAATGAATTTTTTAAAGTGTGTTGGGGTTTAGACAATTCCTCTTCTTGGACAAAACCTCTCCAGCCTTGGAAAAATATCCTTTCACAAGGAACAGAGGATGCAGGAGAACATAAAATGTCAGTGCCAGCAGGTATAAATGAAGATACTGATGCTTCTGTTGAGGATTTCCTCTTTCTTGCTGGCTCCATTACCAGGAAAAAGGAAGATGTCATAAAAAGCAAACAAATCCAAAAGGGCAATCCAAATAAAAAAAACAGTCCAGTCCAGATCCAAAAATCTAAGCTACCAAAAATCCAAAGCAATCCAAATAATCTTAACTTATTAATATAACAAGACTATAATAGCTACTATAATAATAACTTTTCTAACCTGATATAATGTAATAATAGGCTATACAGCCCTAACACATATATGACACAATAACGACAATAAGAAGTTATCTTACTCTGACTCTCTGACACGCTACAACTGCTTACTACTCCTGACAACACCCACAAGGTGGCGCGAGTTTCGAACCCCTTCATCCAGAAGCGACACTCAGACCGAACCGATGACGTATCCACACAAACCGAGGCCTCGTTTGTACGGAGCCCCTAAAGGGACGTGGTGGTGAAATTTTTTTTAGGATGGGAGAATTATTATTTTTTTAATCTTTTGCGTTCCCTCGCAAAACTTTTGCGTTCCCCCGAGAAAACTTTGCGTTCCCTCGCAAAACTTTTGCGTTCCCCCGAGAAACTTTGCGTTCCCTCGCAAAACTTTTGCGTTCCCTCGCAAAGATATTTGCGTTCCCTCGCAAAGTTATTTGCGTTCCCACGCAAAAGTTTTGCGTTCCCTCGCAAAGTTATTTGCGTTCGCACGCAAAACCTGTTGTGAGCTCGGACAGACACTTCCTGTTTAATGTCCCGCTGGCAGTGCTTCAGAGCTCCGTACGTTAATGCAGCGTTTCATAGTGTTTGAACTTGGACTCGAATATAAAGAAATGCGGTCAAGGAGTTCATTGAAGCTGGCAATATATTCAAATAGGCTATTCGAACTTCCCGGATCAATATTCTTGAGCTAAACGTTGTTAAAACACAAATGACACCTACAATCACAGTAACGGTTACTGAGTAACCTAGACAACGAGCTACAACCCAATTCTCCTCAAAACGAGCTTTATAATATAGGCTAAATTGATCTTTATGTGCATGCGGTTGAGAGACAAGTCAAGTGCTAGAGGTCCATCTGCAAAGTGCAATATTGCCCAAAAAACGACTGCATCAACTCATATTCAAAAATACAAAAATAGTCATTAACTTTAATGTTGTAAACTGTAGTGCCACCCAATTCAGCTTACACATCAATGGTGGCCCACTGGTCATACTACACTGCTTTTGCACATTTTTTATTATGAAAAATATTAAAAACTTCACTGTAACACACTAAATTTAGTTCACACATCACTGCTCTAATATTGGTTATACAACAGTTACATTTACAGTTATTATGCATTTGGAAGACACTAATACCCAAAGGTACACATTTACATTCTTATGAGTTCTTGCTTTTCCATGGGAATCAAAGGTCATGTGACCTTGGCATTGCAAGCGCTCTACTGTTTGAGCTACAGGAAAACTAGTATGGGAAGTAATTGCACATAAAAAAATAAGTAGGCCTAGTATTTACACAAATTATATTGCTACTGTGCGCAGCTAACATAATAGTTGCAATCATAGCTTATGCATTATATTTGCTTACTGAATTTCAATGGCGTATAACAGTGTGAAGTTATTGATTTTATTTCATAATAAAAAAATCATAACAATTATATGATTTTTTTTTTTAAATCAAACTAAGTATTGTAGTATAACCAGCAGGATAGTAGTGATGTGTGAACTAAATTTGGCGATAGTAGCTACAGTGTGTCATAGTGAAGCTATAGAATATGTTTAATAATATAAAATGTGCAGAAGGGTTTAGGGATTTGCACTTTGCAGACGGTCCATTATTTGGACTTGTCTCTCAATCGGCTGTTAGAGATACATTTATATTATAAAGCTCGTTTTGAGGAGAATTAGCTCGTTGTCTAGGTTACTGTGATTGTAAATAGGTGTCGTTTGTGTTTTAACAACGTTTAGCTCAAGAATATTGATCCGGGAAGTTCGAATAGCCTATTTGAATATAGCCAACTTCACTGAACTCCTTGACCGCATTTCTTTATATTTGAGTCCAAGTTCAAACACTATGAATAGCTCCATTAACGTACGGAGCTCTGAAGCACTGCCAGCGGGACATTAAACAGGAAGTGTCTGTCCGAGCTCACAACAGGTTTTGCGTGCGAACGCAAATATCTTTGCGAGGGAACGCAAAACTTTTGCGTGGGAACGCAAATAACTTTGCGAGGGAACGCAAAACTTTTGCGTGGGAACGCAAATAACTTTGCGAGGAAACGCAAAACTTTTGCGAGGGAACGCAAAGTTTCTCGGGGGAACGCAAAAGTTTTGCGAGGGAACGCAAAAGATTAAAAAAAAAAAATTCTCCCATCCATAAATTTTTTTCCACCACCACGTCCCTTTAGGGGCTCCGTAAGTTTGTCATCAGTCACGTGATTTTCACGTTAACAACACAAGCCTCGAATCGCGGCTTCATCTGGCACGCCCTTTTTTTCTCAACACAAGCTCCGATGCCTCGGTTCAATTGTCACATCACTAATTAAAGCTTTGGACTCCTTATCTCCTTCTGCCTGCACCACACCGTGACAAAACTGATATCTAGAACTATTGTCTACAGTGTCAAGGAATAGCCAAAGCTTAGCGGTGAGTGTCCACATGCGGCCATCTATTTAAATGTCATGGAATAGCTTAGGTATTTGGTAATAGACTGAAATATTATAAAAAAAAAAAAAAAATTACTTTTTAATTTAATATATTGTTAAATGTAATTTATTCTTGTGATGGCAAAGAAAGTTTCTGAATTTTGATGAAAGTTATTGATGAATCCTGATTTGTTTGTAAAAACATTTATATGCAGATTTCACCCTAAATCCCCATTCTCAGCCTCCATTATAAAACTGACTTCATCCTAGAGTAAAATTGTATTGCCTAAAAAAGTCTAAATTGTAGAATGTCTTAGGAGATATAAAATAAAATATTTTAAAAAATGACATTGCTTTCATACAATAAGAAAAATATTTGATACATGTTTAAGTTCATATTAAAATCTGTTTATGATAGTCAAGATGTTGACAAACAAAATTTATTTTAAGTTATAAACCTACCATTATGCCTGTGATCTAAGAAAAAGAAAGGTTTTTAATGTTAATGCTAGTATTAGCCTACATTATTAATATAAATAAAAACAGTACAACAATAAAGATTATAAAAATATAATTATAATTATTATATAATTATATAAGTTCTATTCTAAATTATTATATATTATATATACTGTATAATAAAAACAACCCATTCCCACTCCCGAAAAGTGTCGAAACATTGTGTGTGACTATTAAGCCACGAAAAGTACCTCTAGGTGTCACTGTCTTTGCTTTTAATTGCTTGCCTTATCTTTATAAACAATTGTGTATCTTAACTTTATCATTTTAATTAATATTTTTGAGCACATAACCCCAACACTACCCTAGCCTAACCACTTTTTAACAATATGAAACGCATAACAGGCAGATAAAAATACAGTTATACAAAAAGGTACTTACAAATGTATAAACATTGTAATTTAAATTAAATTATTTTGGCTTTGAACAGCTTTTAAAGCTGATAATCACCCCAACCTAAAAGGTAAAATGGGTAAGATGAAAAAAAAGGTAAGATGTTTTCTGGGGGAAAGGATTAATTGATCTAATTTAGTTTAACTGTGACATTGTATTATTGTATTACAGCCTTGTGTGGCTTTTTGGTCAATCAGAGATTTGTGGACACATTCATGTTTTCTTGAGTTTGTATGTTCTCCCCGTGAACATTAATCTGGATTCATGAAAATGGTGTTTCAAAATGCTCTCCATCCACACTAGCATTTTCTGTCCAAAGAAAGTTTCTTGTCCAATAATCTTACTGCACAAATGTAAAATGTAATAAAAGCTCACTGAGATGATACCGAGAGACCAGAGATATGTAGTTCTGGCATGATCATTTTATTATCAAAATAAATCTCAACACTTACTGGTGCGTCCAGGTCGCACTCAAATTCACTATTCCATGTATGGAATATCTAAAGGCACGTTTACACGACAAAGATGTACTAAAAATGAAAATGTTTTTCCTGTGTATGAGTATAGACAACATTGTCAATATGATCCCCGTTTACACAGATCTGTGAAAAAACTGTTTTCTGCTGCCAGGACAGTAGTTTGTGAAGTCACTTTGTAAAAATAAAAATTGCCTATGTCATAATGACAAAATATACACCAATATACAGTTTCATGACGATACAATTCTGATATAATCGATATTCATAGATTTCATGTGACGTCACACAGTGGAGCGGCCGCCATTTGTCTATCTGCTGTGCTGTAAACTGTGATAATAGGGCATAACTGGGGCATTTAATACAACACTAAATCATAAATCAGATATACCTATACAACAGTGTTGTGCCTGAACGTGTTCAATTAACGATAGTTCATGAACTCGTTCATATTTTGGGCGAATGTGAACTGAACGTACTGAATTACTGCCTGATGAACGTTACTGTGAACGCACGCTCGCTCAGTTTAACTTCGTTCGGGTGCCAGATTTCTATATAGCCTTCCAGGCTAAAACCCGGCTAAAACACACCGTAAACAGGCCTTAATATGTAGCTAAAAAAACACCCAATCTGGCAACATCAGCCACAGCCACAAGACTGTGCGGTGTGCGCGAGTCATGAGAGAACACTGTTTCTGCACCACTGATCCAGAGTCAACAAGCACTTTGATCACTTGATTTCAAAAACAACACATTTCAGCGTGCTAGATCATCTCTTATTTTACCTGTATTTATTTGTATTGGTACATCCGTACCAAAAGTGGTGGGAACAGGGAGAGGTATAGTGTAGATGTAAATGTCAGCAAACCTAAAATTTGGCAAGTTTTTACTAGACTTTAGTGGAGTCAGCAGTTCGTTTAACAGTAAATACGGATCTATACCTAAAGTATCTATTTTATTTAAATACCGTTGCTTTTCATCTGTGCTATTTAAGTGTGCAACATATTTCCGATCAACAGGGAGAGATTATGTGATTTAACGCAAAGTTCCTAAAGATGGCGGCCACAACAAAAAAAGTCACGTGACTGAAACCCATGAATAGCAATGCTTACGGACACCTTTATCATCTTAAAAGTGCATTAAGCAGTTTGATGCTAATTTAAACGTCTTACACTTTAAGAAACAAGTTGTGATTTTGTGAAGAGCCGTCTAAATGATGTATAGGTAAGGGAACTAATTATTGTGTAGACTGCCTGGAAACCCTGTGGGCCCTATTTTGACGATCTGAAACGCAAGTATTAAGGTCCTTTCACACTGGACGCGATTTTGACGCACGAATAATTCGCGCGATGGTTTTATTTTTTGATCAGCTGTTTGTGTAATGAGTGCTTCCACACCGAACGCGAATGTGCTGCGGCGAAAAAACGACTTTTATTTTTTTCGCTTCGATGTCGATTTTTTTTGTACTTTTGCAGCGACAGAAACGGCTTCAGCCAATCACATACAAGGAAACAAAGGTGCTTGTTGACGCTTTGGCCGCTCTGACGTAGCAGCATTATGTGCGAGAGAAGAGAAGTGTCACAAGTTACATGAAATGTAAACTAAAAACAAGCAATACATTGAAACTAGAAACCTTTTATAATGACAGCATTTTTATAGGCCTATTGCCTATTCCGCATCTCAACGCACGCATGACATGACGTTGTTTGCTTATATGGACCAGTTACAAAAGAACGAGGCATAGGATAAAATAGCTGGGATTGTTGTTGTCTCTCCGGTGAGTTGAAGTGCGTGCTGATGATTTATAACATTTTTGACTAGGAGGGAAATAATTGATTTTTAATCATTTTCAACATTCATGATTGTGTGTTTCATATTATTTTTGCATGCCACACACCAGAGCATGTGAGTAAAGCGGAGCGGGGTGACGCAAAATATAAGTTAAAAAACTTAAACATAGGCTACGTTTCATATATATGTTTAAATAATATAATGTTATTTTTTTATTTCATCTATGTTGATTAGCTATATGAAAAGGGAACCGCATGAGATGAGTAAGAGGATCATAAGATGCCCAATATATCGAAAACATTTAGAATGGGTCAGACATAATTTTGGCCACTTATTAAGTTGTGTTTTGTAGAAAGCCTTTCTTTAAAGTTAATTTCGTTTTGTATAAATTGTATCTTAATTTTAATCAATGTTTCGTCAACAAATTGTCTAGATTAATAAATAAGAAGAATATAGACAATATAGGCTAATCGAGGCGACTGCGCGTGAACTGCAGCGCGTCTCATACCGAAAACTGACAGAAAACACTAGTTTATTAATAAAGAATTCAAATGTTTAATGCATAATCCTTACTTTGGTCGGTTCTTTGTGGTAAAGGTTTAGCTTCTTTACAAGATTAGCATAGGTCTACTCCCCTTCAGACTCTCTGTTATTTAAGATTGGGTGCACACAAAACCTTTCTTTTCTGTCTTTTAAAGAAAATGAAAAGCTTGTCTTCACTGGATGATGATGATGATGATGATGAAGTGTCCATGTTTTCTCAGCGTCGGCGCGAAAGTTTTAGAAAGTTGAAGCTCTGAACGTCGCAAACTCGCGTCGCGGCTGATGTGAATGGTTTTGACGCAAACTATTCGCACGCGAACCATTCGCTTTTCCGTTACGCTTTTTCGTTACGCGTCCGGTGTGAAAGGGCCTTTAAGCGCAAAGCGCAAGTAACTTTGTGGGCGGGTCTTGGGCGCTGTTGCTATTTTACCGGCGGGATAAATGACTCTTGTGCCCAACGCAAGTTTAAAAGGGGTTGGTATGAAGTAGCTTCATTATTCATAGGTGTGGTTTTGGCGTAACATGAAATAAACCAATCAGAGCGTCATCCAACATACCCTTTAAGAGCAGATGCGCATGTTGCAGGGCGGATTGTTATTATTATGGCGGATTTAGGAGCGGTTCATAGCCGAGGAGACAAATTTTTTTTCCTGGTTCTTGGCAGACAAACTAATTTGTCAGATGTCCTTATATACACATTTCTCTTGCCACTATTGGGCAAACAGGTCTGATCCGTCATTACTAGTCTGGGTTTCCCCATGCTGCCTTCCCGCAGCGCGATTTTATTCACGCTGAAAGGCAGTATGGATACCATGGTCCAGATTTTCACCTCATGTAGGTAACCAATCACAGAACGGGGAGGGAGCAGTAAGACGATGACGACATCTATGTTGGCTATGAGCTACGTACAGGCGCATTTGATAGACATTCTTAGCACCCAATAAACGGCACCGGGCATTCGTAAACCACGCCTCAAATACGAGAAAATGTACATGTGCTTCCCAGACCCAAGTCTCAACGAGAAATGGGTCTGGCGTTAGCCAGGCTACGTCATTACTACAATTAGCCTGAAAATTTTGGGTAAATGTGTAAGCTAGATTTAGGCCTACATTTTTTTTACATCTTCATGGACACCACAATGATTTCCCTCATGTGTTAATATTTTTCCTTGTTATAATGCATGATTTGCAAAAATAAAAACTGCTGCATCTGTGTTGAAGAGATAATCAAAGTGTATGCGCGTTGTGCACCCGCTACATTATGGCCAAGCATGCGCGCTTAAAATAGCATTATGAAAAACGCACAACGCGCCACTGACTTTAGACTAGGTTTTTTCTGGTCAGTGGCGGAATTGTTTTCTGGAACTGCAAAATAGCACTAGGGAATGTTTGCTCCGAAACACGCCTCCTTTTTGCACTGACCCGCCCAGGGAGCGCAAGTTCTTTTCCTAGTTTACCGACGTGCGTCTGTGGAGGGAAAAGCCCGCTTTGCACGGGTGCAAAATAGGAATGATACTTGAGTCAGTGTACAAAGTCATTTGCGCTGGGTGCAAGATAGGGCCCTGTGTGTGTGTGTGTGTGTGTGTGTGTGTGTGTGTGTGTGTGTGTGTGTGTGGTGTGTGTGTGTGTGTGTGTGTGTGTGTGTGTGTGTGTGTGTGTGTGTGTGTGTGCTTAATGTATTTGTAAACATTTTAAGGAACGCTGAATATGAATGCAATTAATGTCCAATAAAGGGTTTAAAACACTTAGGGTCCTATTTTAAGAATCTTTTATTTGTAATATTTGGAATGTTTGTGTGCTGCTGGGCGTCCCTGTGTGTTTAATAAGCAGAGTGTATGCGTGTTGTGCATCCATCTATAGGCACACATTACTAACGCGCCCTTTAAATAAAAAAAATAAAATAAAATACTGCTCCGTTGACTTTAGACCAGGTTTCAGTTGGTCAATGGCTCAGTCTATTTCAGTTGCTTCAAAATAGCAACGCGCCAACAATGTGCCCGAACACACCTCGTTTTCAGACCAGTGCGTCCATGGGCGCACAAATGGGAATTTATTAATGTATACACATTTAACTATTAACTATAGGGGAAGGCCCATTTTATGCACAAATGACCCTGAATTGATTCATATGTACTTCTTAATGCATCAGTGGACTGTTTCGTTGGAATGGAAATAGCTTATCAGCTACACCGTTGTTCAAATGGACCTGTGCTCACTTCACACTCCTGAAGCCTCTTTGGGCTTGTCTTTCCTGCTGCTGTCCCAGAGGAGTTTGGAAGTGCTCCGTGAGCTCTCCACGAGTGCAAATCCTTTCA
The DNA here is from genome assembly GCA_036326025.1 of Chrosomus eos. Classification (NCBI taxonomy): domain Eukaryota; kingdom Metazoa; phylum Chordata; class Actinopteri; order Cypriniformes; family Leuciscidae; genus Chrosomus; species Chrosomus eos. The sequence goes on from CM070835.1 coordinate 32,662,024, forward strand.
GTCTTACTGACGGCCGCAGCTTTACAACAATTTGTCCCAAATCTCTGCCGGTCTCTTGAGCTCTCACATGCTGTGAAGTGCTGGACCATTTAAACCAGGAGAGGAGAGGTTGGTTTTTCGGGCACTTTGACCTATTTCTATGAGCAATGTCAGACTGAATGGCCAGATACTTGGCAGTTCCTGTAAATTGAAAAAAAAAAATCATATGTTAAAAAAGATTGTTTCCTACATCTGGTCAGTTCCAAGAAGTCCCTTTTCTGTTTCTTAGAAATGCGTTAACTTTTTAATTGATTTTAATAAATAAATGAAAGTAAATGTTATTGACTATATATAATTATATATTTCAGATGGGTGTGTATCAGACGCCCTTAAGTCTTTGGTGGACATGTAATAATTGCTCAGTCAGCACATTGCTGAAACTAGTGAATATTTCATATTTCGTGAAACACTGTGCTGCAAGTTTCTGGTGTAAACTTCCCCAAAGTCATGTAGTGTGTCCAAAAATATTTCCTGGTTTTTGTTGACGTGACTGTGGATACATGTATCTTTTTCACTTAAAATAAAAGGTAATGGAATAAATATAAATGTCCTGTGCAAACCTTTTTTTAATGATGCAGGGAAGAGTTTGTTGACGGCCGTAGTTGGCGAGGCATCAGATGTATTTGCTGGCTAAGGGAGAATTAAATTGGCAGGCAGAAAGAAAACCGGGCATTTTGTGTTTATTGCAAGTGCATGTGCCACAGTTCATGCTCATTAAAACAGCACTCAAGACTGCTAGGCCAACTGTTTATTATATTGAGATTGTTTGATTTAAGTGGATATCTTTTAATTAAGAGCATATTTTGTATATTCACAATATGACGTTTTGTGGTATATTACCGTTTAACAAGTCTACTAACCTGTAGACTGTATGTGGATAATCCAGCCAAAATGTTTTGAAAATTATTGACTTCTATTACTGATAGTAGCTTTTATTTGGGAGTTTTTATCAGTGTTGATTCAGTTCTAATCTATTTGAATCTATTATTAAATTTAAAATTTACATTTGACTATAGTTAATGTTGAACATCAGTTATTGGTTAGACATTTATTAGATTGCAAATCTATAAAGTCAAGTGTAAACATTGCTTAGTTTTGTAAACCGATTTAATGTCTGTATAAGGTTTAAAGTCAAACTGGGCTAATTTGCTTTCATGAACTGATTTGATGAGCCGCATTTGTAGCTCTTGTGCTTCATACTCTGAACTCTATAATATCTCTTTCCCCGCCAGCATTTTTTATTTTAAGTTGCCAGCCACCGTCAGCATTTTTGATAATTTTCCTAAAACTTTCATTGGCCCCCAGAAAATGTTATTGAATGAATATCTGAATATGCAATCAAAACAGAGCCTCTGCTGGAAACAACAACATAAAAAAATATTCTTCTCTTATCAACACTAGCGTTTTTGTCAAAGACTACAATGTGCATAAGCGATGCTTTTATCACTTGTTTCTGCTTCTTTTTCACCTGTGATTTGATCCGGAGATTCTCTACTCTTTCAGATAATGTGTTATAGCGCGCCCTACCATATAACAGTGAAAAAATGGAAAGCCAGAAAATTCCGTCAATGACGGGAAAAGGGTTAAAGTCTACATATCAGTATCAGTATCACTGTAAAAGCTGATCAGTTGTCTTAACTTAAAAAAAAGTGAGAAAACCTGTTGCCTTAAAATCATTAAGCAAGTAATCTTCAGGCGTAGTGGAGTTCACATAAAGTAAAGGATTAGTTCACTTTTTAAAAAACTTTTGCTGATAATTTACTCACCCCCATGTCATCCAAGATGTCCGTGTCTTTCTTTCTTCAGTCGAAAAGAAATTTAAGGATTTTGATGAAAACATTCCAGGATTTTTCTCCATATAATGGACTTCAATAGTAGCCAAAGCGGTTCAAGGTCCAAATGACAGTTTCAGTGCAGCTTCAAAGGGCTTTAAACATACCAGACGATGAATAAGGGTCTTATCTAGCGAACCCTTCGCTCATTTCATAAATAAATAAAACCGTTTAAGTATTATTAGCACAAATGCTCGCCTTGCTCTGTTCTCCTGCTCGAACTCGTTCATCAAAATGAACAAATCTTTTTTCGAGTCATTTCGTTCGTTGAATGAACAAAATGACTCGAAAAAAGACTCGTTCAAAATGAACAAATCTTTTTTGAGTCGTTTCGTTCGTTGATTGAATAAAATGACTGAAAAAAGATTTGTTCATTTTGATGAACGAGTTCGAACAGGAGATTCACGAACTTGCATCTCAGGACAGAGCAAGGCGAGCATTTGTGCTAATAGTACTTAAACTGTTTTATTTATTTTCGAAATGGCCATCGTTTCGCTAGATAAGACCCTTATTCATCGTCTGGTATCGTCATTTGTCATTTGAAGCTGCACTGAAAACTCATTTGGACCTTGAACCGTTTTGGCTACTATTGAAGTCCATTATATGGAGAAAAATCCTGGAATGTTTTCATCAAAATCCTTAATTTCTGTTCGACTGAAGAAAGAAAGACATGGACATCTTGGATGACATGGGGGTGAGTAAATTATCAGCAAAAGTTTTTTTAAAAAGTAAACTAATCCTTTAATTTTTCAATTACACATGAAGTTTATTACTTAATAATTTTAAAGATGAACTGATCTGAAAGAAATCGACGTTGATAACGTGTTGTTTATGACAATTAAGTAAATTACACTAAAAATTTTATTTAAAAATATCAATATAGCTTTATTTAAGCAAAGAAAAAGTGCACTTGTTAGTATAAGAAACGCTGGCAGTTTCGATGACGTCACTGGCATGGTAGGACACGCAAAGTTGCATAGGCAACAGCTGCAGGTGCCTATATACACAGACGAAAATGAGCACTTTTAATGGCATGGGTTACACATTTGAACCTGTGAGGGACAGTCCAGTAGTTTCTGACTACCACCACCACATGGATGATCAGTTTATGCATTTTAGGAAATAGAGACTGCTTGTTATATGTATTGTGTGCATTTAGAGAAAATACAAAAACATGGTTGAGGTACTGTGCGTTTTAGAAAATCGGATAAATGGAAAATGTGATGAATTCATCCAATGTGATCGCTTGTTAAGTTTGTTGCGCGCAAAATGTTAAAACAAAATACTGCACAGACGGATACTGCACTGAACCTCTTACTATGGAACTGGGCTGGCAGATATTTCTGCGAGTTGAACTCCCTCTGCATCAACATGAACATCAGCCAGCTTCAGGGTGAGTAGAGAGGGACATTTACAGACCTGCTGTGGTTTAGTTAGCAGCTATTAAATGCATTATTATCGATCTGTAATATCGTCGATTTGTCGGAGTCATTTATTTATGCAGTTTAATATGGAGTGATGATGGCTAGATTATGGAGTTTGACAAAAGTTCTTCCAACGTGTTTAGCTGCTAGCCCTTTCCTAGGTTGGATGTTTCGTATCTAGCTTGGTTTTGTGGTTCAATTTCAATTAATGCCGAGTGTGTCAGTCTCCGTTTCGTTTTGTACGTGTTAGTGAATGTACATGTTTTGTGTATGTTACGTTACATCCAGCCTGCAGACATCCTAACCTGCAAGAAGTCATTTCAGGGAGGTATCTCCTTTTGTTGGGTTGGGGGGTGTCTTAACATGTGTTTAATGAGGCATACACACACATTTGCACACACACAAGGTCTCTCGCTCTCTCCCTCTCTGCCGTGCGCGCAGATTTGGTGACGTAGCCGAATGTTGAAATCCAACATGGCGGCGCCCGTGTAACAAAAACAACATTTTCAACGTACAGTTTTATCCTTTTAACAAATTCTGCCATTTTAATAATTGTACCAATGATAATAAATAAAATACATCTGTTATATCACCTTTTTTCAATTTTCAGTTCAGTTCATCTTTAAGGCAACGGGTTCAGCTGATTACTTTTTACAGTGTGGGTATTGAACTATATAATTTAGCAGATTAAGATTTAATCTGTCCATTCTTAATAATGTTTCATTTGTGTTTCCAATGCAAGTCAAGTCAAGAATTACAGTGATTACAATGATTTTACCATTGTCAGATGGTTTTACACACTTCTTTTTGTGCTGTTAGCAAATCAGCTTGTCTAACTCAAGCTCAAGCTTCATGCACAGGGGAAAAACACTTTAAATCATGCATTTTTGCAGCTGCTGTCCCAAGCTTTTATTGTTGAATGTGTTGTTTTGCAAAGCATAATTTGAAATGGACTGACCTTCCATCATCATAAAAATACTGCCGTACTCTTGAGAAAATGAGCGTTGAATCAGCCTTATGCTTTCAGACTCTTTTCAGAAGAGTGGGCCGTACTCTGCCATGAAAGTTTCATGACAGTTTAGTCAGTGAGTATGAAACAGCTGCACTCAGCAGAAGATGGCATGCAGTCCACTCTATAAAACCACATTTCTACACAATCCCAATGCAACAACACCGAGATGTAGAATAAATGATACAGCAAAGTTGGCTTCCACAGAGATGAGATGCTGAATATGTGCAATAACAACTGTAGATGAAAAATGTGGTAATATCCAATGTTTATTGCAAAAGCAAAGTATGACAAGGGAAAGAAAATGATTTAAAAAGGGCAAGCAAATATTTGAGTTGACTTGAACATGCATGGGGTCTGATTTCCCATTTTTTTACAGCAAGAAATAGAAAGGGAAGTGAAATGTTCCTTGCGGAAATGTGTGGGTCAAATGTGCTGCACTATTTCTGTGCTCATTGGTTTTCCTTGTGTAGAGGTTGTCCACTCGATTCTTTGTGACTTCTTGTAAGACTGGGTTGTGCCAGGCCTGTTGTACATTCATTGTTGTCTTTCCTTTTTCTACTGAATGCTGGAATGATTTCTTCAGGCGGTTCACATGTTTGAGCAGTTCTTTTGTACTTTTTTGTACTTTCATCTTATTTTGATTCTTGATTGGGTCCCAGATCCCACAAGCATTTCCAATATTTTCTCCCATTTGTTCTTCCCCCACATGCTCTAGTGAGTGCCCGTAGTTCAGCTGGCTGGGCTGGATTTGGAAGCGTTGGGGAGATGCTCTCAAGGGTGCACCACACATCTACAATTGCATAAGCAGCTTTTCATGGGCTATTTTCAGTTGCCGCACAAGCAAGGGGCTTTGCGTAGGAGTTTCGGTTTAGTCTGTTCATAATGTTTCCTAAATGGAAACTACACATTCATGTAATTTACCCTCACTTTTCTTAAGTCACAGTGCAGCTGTACAGTAAACCGGAATGTCATCACTGAAAAAATGTAGAATCGGTTTAACATGCTGAAGTTTTTATTATTCATGAGGATTTTTTTGCTGTTAGAGGCAGTTAACAAGCAGTAAACATGATATTCTCTAAATCTGAAATTTTTTTTCGCATTTTCTTCTCATATCTTCGCTGTTGTTGGTGACTGCCACAATCAAAAGTCCAAAAAAGTGACTTTTCTTCTTCAAACCGGAATACTGCATAAAAGACATAATTATAAGAGTAAGGGTGCTAGGGGTTATATATATTACTGGGGGGTAATTGATAATGAATGGGGGAAAATCAGGTGAGAGGGGGAAATGCCTTCATCACGCTATAATTGAATATGATTGGTTGTGGTTGGGCTATAATTGGTTGCGATAAATCCGTGAATTGGTCTGAATGAACAAAATGATGGGAAGACTAATTAAAAAGTCAGTAAACAGCTCATCCACTTAGATATCACCGCTTATCATGCCAAAATAACTGAAATGGCCTGAAAAAATGATGACTGTAGGGTTTTTTTTTGTGACCAATCAGTTTGGGGAAATTAAAGGTATGTCGTGTCTGTGACAGTGTACCTGTCATATATTCCCAGTGTGCTTGTGGACTTTTATGTTATTTCCTCTCATGTGTTTTGCTGTGTAGTATTTAATGTTGATTTAGTTCTCCAGGTGTTTCCCATTTAACCACGCCCCCTGGTTATTTTGTTTAGCTTGGTTGTCTGTGTTAGAGATGTGCGGATGGGCTATTATTTCATCCGCAACCACATGACAAAACTCATCATCCATCCGCACCAACGTTTTTGACCAATTTTCAAAACCGCACCCGCCCGCTGATTGGGCGATACAAGGCGCTGCTGATGACAGCCGCGAGACTAGAAAGCTCTCAGAATATCAGCAGTGAACTCCGTCTCCGATTGGCGCGCAGGGACAAAAATAAATAAATAGCCTAAATTAAACGCACTTCGGCAAACCGGACCTTATCTGATAGGCTACTGTACACTGGACGAAACTTGTCAAGGTGTTCGTGGAGGTTTGAGGTTTAGCAGACACTTGTGATGCACCATATTAGACGTACCAGTCTTATGGCTGTCATGAACATAAACTGCTTCACAGGTTTTGCAAATTACAGTACATAGCCTGCACTGGTGTCATCCTGATTTACCACTTTGTAAAACTTATACCAGGCAACATTTTGCTGACCTTCTATTTCCTTTGTTTTTAATTCTCGTTTTTTGAGTTTGTCACATACCTCCTTTGCCAGCGTTGCCATCTCTGATAATAACAAGCAGTCTCTGCATAGACTCGACTAGCTGCCTGATGAAAATTTGACTATTTCAAAGTGTGCTCGATTTTTTTTTTTTTTTTTTTTTTTTTGGATGTAGGTATAGTCAGATAACAATATTTAACAATGCATACATATATTTTTCATCTGATTGGTTCAACCGCCCGCCACCCGCCCGAATTTAATTAAAATATTTTTTTTCGTCACGTCATCCGCCTGATCCGCGGTTTATCCGCGGAGTCCGCAGCTGTAACCACCAACCGCACATCTATATTCTGTGTATATATAGGGGAATTATCACACTACGTCACACTGACGTTACGCAGGTGCAACTGCGCATGTCAGCAGCAGAAGCTGGGCGCTGGGCGCTGAAACAAACCCGGGAAAATGTCGTGTTGTGCAGTGGGTTGCCAGAATCGACCATCTGTAAACAAAGGTCTGAAGTTTTACCGAATAGACCCCTTATTAGCCAACGTCACAGTTACGTCACGGCGCTAGCTGGAGGCAAAACAAACGGAAAACTGCAGGCGGCTAATACAAACCAGCACAGATTCGGCTACATAATAAGGAGCTTAAATTATTATTATTATTATTAAATGTCATCTTGATGTGTTGTTGAGTGCAAGAATCAATGAAAAATGAGTATGCTGTATCTGGAATTTTTATTTCTCGAAAATATTCACATCATTAACATTGCACGTACTGTCACGTACTGTCATGGCTCGGCAGAACTGCGGATCCTACCACACAAGTCTTGTACATGACCATTCAGCACATAGTTATAGGCATCTAAAGATTTATATGCCCTCAGTTTCTCTTTACGCTCGGTTTCTCTATCAGGTAGGTGTAGAAGTCAGGCCACTCAACCGAGGTAACGTTAATCCTGTCAGATCGTCCATTGAGTGAGCGTGTACGGGTCAGCCATAAAACGTTTTTTACGTCTGGTTCCGTCCGTTAAAATTAACTTTTGCAAATAAAAATCGGAGTCCTGGACACTGAGTGACCTTGCACATTAAGGCAAAATCGGATTTTCTCCAGTCATTGTTAAAAAACAAGCTAACAAAACTTGCAAATTAACGTTAGGGAAGCGGCGAGAGGGATCGTTCTGCAGCCACCTAAGCTCCGCCCACAGAAAAACGTCACCATGTTTACCAACTGATAAGGGGTCTATAGTACTTATGTTTCACTTGTGGTTTGCCCTTCGTTGTATGAGTTTACTTACTTCCCGTGTGTTACCTTGTTTCCTTGTGTTTTTATTTATTTGCATGCTGTATGATAAAACCAACAGTTAATGTAACCTCACCTATACCATGTCAGGTGTCTACAAATTTGTATTTTGATGATCTAAATGATCCTGTATATTATATGTTGATGCCTATGCAACATATTAGTATTACAAGAATATTTAATAGTTTCTGCATCAACCCCAATCTAGTTACATGTGAAAATGACCATGCTCGAGGACAAAGAGCCTTAAACTTTCCCTCCGAAAGCTTGAGTTAACATTGACTCACTGACCACTAGGAGGAGAGACCATCCTCAGAGGTTAAAGGTGGCCTAGAATGGTTATTTTATAATGTTTCCTGTGTTTCCCTTAAAATGTTAGTATGTTTTTTAGATCAAAAATAGTCATAATTTAGAAATAAAAGGCATTTTTCCTAGCCTGCGGGAAAATGCTAGGAAAATGCTTTTCCTAGCATTTTAGTCTCTGATTTGAACACTCTGTTTGAAGGGGCGTGTCTGCTGTGAGAACCGGCCACTGCTGTGATTGGCTGACATGCTTGCATATGAAATAGCTACGTATTACATGTGAAACTGTCTCGAATACTTTTACTACAGCTGTTATATACGTTTTAACTATTACAGCTATCGAGATTAACGAATCGTGAGATGTTTTTAAAGTATTTAAATCTATTTCCATCACATAAAATGTTGCTGTGATGAGCATTGAGCAAGCAGATTACAGTCTGTTGATCGCGAGACAACGCAGTTTCTGCACTCTCTCTAATGCTTTCTTTCTAATGCAAACACGAGGATGTACATACAGTAGAGCTTCGTTGTGCAGTGTAACAGCATCATGATTTCATAACGAGTTTGCCAAGAGTCCAGGTAAACTCGCGCTGTGTGGATTGTTCTTTGATCGCTTTCTGTATAGTTTATTCACTGAGAATTATTAACGTTAGTTATGTATGCTCGTTACTTGGAGTTTGCTATTTGTTGCTGTACTAGGATCTTGCGCTGGATCTAACACAGTGTAAATTATCGTAAATAAAATCACTACTTACCGGTTGCGGGAATATATTTGGAATTGCCCCGTTCTTCAGTTTGAGACGCTGAGAGAAGCTTGATATTGTCCCAGGTTCGAAAATAAGTCCGTGGTGAAATGGGCAGTGCAAACTAACTACTTCAAATTAAACTGTTGCGGTATTCGATTATATATAAACATTAACCACGCCTGTTGACATTTCTTTTCTGTGGGAAGGGTATGAAAAGTCCTCACATCCCCTGCACAGCCTGGAACATAGCATTTATTTCCATGATCTGCCATTTTCCCTCTGATCCCCTCCCTTGTTTCGACGGTTCGGCTGTGCAGCCAGTGCCTGGCATTGAGGGCTGGCATATGCAAATCTTTGGAGGCGTACATATTAATGATCCCGACTATTGCATCATAGTCGGTATTATGTGGAAATTTGCCTGTTTTTCAGGGGTGTTTTTTAAAAACGAGATTTAAATAAGGAGGAGGAAACAATGGTGTTTGAAACTCACTGTATGTCATGTCCATACTGAACTCTTCTTATTTAACTATGCCAACATAAATTCAATTTCACATTCTAGGGCACCTTTAAAGCACAGATCCCACTATCTCCTTCCTTCTTCTTGTGGCTGTGCGTGTGGGACCGGAAGGCAGGCCCAAACACATCAAGCCATGTGCAACTTCCTCAACCATAACAGAGTCTATCATCAACTAAGTTCATCATTATTTCTTCATTCAACGCGCTTAAAAAGGTGCTTTAAAATAAGAAACCGATGGTTCTTTTCATATGTTAAAATTACTCTCTTCATAGCTTCATCGCCCTTGTTCTGTTCGGGTCAATCACTTTCACTTTTCCATTTCCTATGTGTGCGCGTGATTTGTGTGTATGTGTTTGCTTAGATTAGTTATGTGTTCGTGATTTAGTTAATAAAAATTTGTTTATAATACACATGAGTTCCCTGATTCTGTCTGCAGATTAATGTCACTTAAACGATTCCTGATCTTGCCACACGCTCTAAGCTCTGTACTCGCTAAGAAAGAATTATTCTGTGGCCATGAAAAAAATACCCTCGATGAGCCTCAATTTCTGTTTTGATCCGTAGTCCATGTAAATAACTCAATTATACATAAAGTGCTTAACGGACCAAGCCAACATGTTGCATTGCGTAATGTGGACTAAAGTTCCTAATTAAACCAACTTAATATATAAGAAACTAATTTGCCCTGTATTTAAGTATTACCAACTGCTTTTTAGTTGTACAGTAAGTTTTTAAAGTTGTGTATTTATAAAGAAATATAAGACAATTAATCTCTCTACTAGTAAGATGCATTAGGTATTAGGAAGTATTAGGACCCACTGCTTAATTATTCAATTCATATGTTTCAATCAGACCTATTGCCACAGGTGTACAGTATAAATAAAAGCATGTAGTCTGCATTTACAAACATTTATGAAAAAAAATGGGTCGTTCTGAAGAGCTCAGTGAATTTAAGCATGATACTGTGATAGGATGCCACCTTTAGCTTTTTTGAAATTTCGTCCCTGCTAGATATTCCACAGTCAACTGTTTGTTAGATATTTATTATTGGAAAGTTGAAGCATTTAGCAACAGCATTAACTCAGCCACAAAGTGGGAAACCACGTAAAGTCACAGCGGGGTTACCGAGTGTTGAGGCACATGGTGTGTAAAAGTCGCCAATGCTCTGCTGATTCCACAGCTGAAGAGTTCCACTGGCATTAATATCAGCGCAAAATAGGGCTGTCACGATAACCGCAATATTGCAGTACCGCGCTACTGACAGGCCAACCGCAGAGGAATGCAAGTAACCACAGCAACCGCGAACCACGTTTTCTTTTTTCATAAGGCCACCCTTCGTAGTTCGTACCATGTGTATAGAATGTTAAATAAGTTAATAATGATAACAAGACTGTTTATCATGGTGATTTGTACAGAGGCTTTGTGGATTTGGACTTAAGCCTAAACAGACAGTGAATGTGATCGACTGAGCGCGTGCGATTACCTGCGTCTGTCTTTGAAGTCAAGTCATGTATATTCGTGAAAAGGTTGCCGTTTCCAAGGAAAGCGAAATATTTGTCGTATCATCCTTTTAACGTGTAAGGGCATTTACCATGAATGGCGTCAGCGCTGGTCAGCATTACACAGCGCGAGGAAGCCGTGGTGGGAAAGCAGCGAGTCACGCATTGAATCAATGCCATTGGTCAATGCCAAGTGAAACATTGCTTCAGCTTTGCCCAAAAGTGAAGCATTGCTGGCCAGCTGAGCCTTGAAAAATGGAGCTCAAAGTTAAGAAACAATTAACACCTTGTTTCATTACAACTATCATTTAAGGAATCAGCTTTTTTGAACGTTTTTCAAGTCGAACCATGGAAAGTCCCTTCTCTGAGCTCCGCTTTGCCCATTGTGCGTTATAATCGCCTTGTACAATACTGCGCCCGCGACTTTTTTTTATCTTTTTCCTGAAGTTAAGGCGTTGCTCGCTGAATGCTTAGCTTAGAAAGTTCAGCATCGATGTATTTTATAACGTCCTCGTTTCTTCACATGCCGTCATTCTTCTGCCCAAATGCTCAGAATAGCTTTGGTATCTTCGACAGACCAGTAACGTTACAGGCGATTCTCCATTTCGAGCAGCGATTATTTTGCGCGATATAAAACAGTGAAATTTGCGTCTTGCTTCAGATCATAACAGTCCATAACACCGATAAACTCCGCCTTTTACCTTGAGCACGCCTCTAGCCCGAGCTGGCCCGCTTTGGGCCAAGGTATTCGACGGGCCAGAAATCATGGCCGTTGGCCCCGAGGAAGCCCCGCTCAAGCCCCGGAAGTGACAGTGGAAACGCGACTGGCCCTGGCACGCACCAGCACGGCTCGGCCCTGGCCCGATAGTGGAAACGCGGCTAATGTAACTGCGCGCGCTGAGTGACAGTCTTTCAATGTGCAGAGACGCTGTTTAGTTTCGGTTACATTGGTTACATTGTTTTTGTGTATGCTGACCACTTTATAACACGTATTTATATAGCAACAAATAAATATAAATAAATAAATGTCGGTAAAACAGCATATCGCGCTATTGAGCCACTCAAAATTACCGCAAGGGAAATTCCTTCACCGCGACAGCCCTAGCACAAAAACTGTGCGGCGGGAGCTTCATGGAATGGGTTTCCATGACCGAGCAGCTGCATGCAAGCCTCACATCAATGTGAGAACAATGCCAAGCGTTGGATGGAGGGGTGTAAAGCACGCCACTGGACTCTGGAGCAGTGGAAACCCGACTCTAGGTTTGGCGGATGCCAGGAGAATGTTACTTGACTGCATTGTGCCAACTGTAAAGTTTGGTGGAGGAGGGATACTGGTTTTTCAGGGGTTGGGCTTCCCTCAGTTCCAGTGAAGGGAAATCTTAATTCTTCAGCATGCCAAGATATTATGGTCAATGTGTTGCTTCCAACTTTGTGGGAACTGTTTGGGGATGGGCCTTTTCTATTCCAGCATGACTTTGCCCCAGTGCACAAAGCAAGGTCAATTAAGACATGGTTGGATGAGTGTGGTGTAGAAGAACATGAATGGCCTGCACAAATTACCCACAGAAACTCCAAAATCTTGTGGAAAGCTTTCCCAGAAGAATTGAAGCTGTAATAGCTCCAAAGAGCTGACCAACTCCATATTAATGTTATTAACGTCCTTAAAGTCCCTGTTGGTGTAATGGTCAGATGACCCAGTACTTTTGGGTACACTTTAGTGTATTTGCATCACAACTGGAAACTGACATGTTTGCCTAAGCCAAGTAAATGTTCTGAGAAGCATAGAAAAGAAGTTAGGCAGAGTGGGATAAGAAGTGGTTAGAATAGTTATATATAAGGGAAGGGATGGAAGTGTCATCGGGGAATGGAGGCATACAATGTCCTCAGTGTGTGAGAGGAAGTGAGGCTGTGGATGGGAAGTGATGGGTCCAGATGCGCAGGGTCAGGTGTCATGAGATATCTAGACCTTCAAGGACAGCTGGTGCTTGCTTGTGAAAGAGAGGCATCAGCCAGGGACAAAGAGATGTGATGCTGGATACAGATCCATTGTTACACGCTCACTCCTGGAGTGAGTCTGAAGTCTGCTCAGTAAGACCACAGATCCTGCTAGACCTGAAACATGCAAAATCATAGTTAGTCCAGTTTTTTGCGATTTGTATTTGAATCTTAATAGCGACAATATCAGCTGCCTGATGCTCTTAGCATTTGAGCAATTCTCAAATGAGAGAAGCTTTTTGCACACTGTGAAATGTCCAAAAATATATATATTTTTAACTGCAGGCAAAGACTCACAGACGATTAGTTAAACTTTTTTAAGCTCTTCCTGAGGGGGACTGATGAGAATTTAGCTATGCTTAAGTTGCATGAAACTCTGTTAGCACATTACCAAAGCAAACAGGACACTGGGTATGCTTGTGCTTTAATTGGAAGTGATCTTCATACTGACCCTTTGTTTAATTTGAAGTATTTAAACGTGATGCAGAAGAGTAAAACATGACACAGATTGCACATAAATGATCTATTCACACAGAGAGAAGCCAAAATTGCTATTTAAATAATTTGATTATTGCAAGTTTGCAAAAAGTCTAAGTTTTTGTATATTCCAGTGTTTGAATATAGAATATTTTAATATCAATATAGAGAATCTGTTTTGCATGTTTGAGAGAAAAGAGTGCTGTTGCTGCAGAGTCTGCCTCGGTTTCATTTCTTTAAATATAATTACAGATTATTACAATTGCAATCCAATACAAATTGTTCACCATGATTCTTTCGCTTTTCATTGTACATTTTTTCACCCTTCTTCTCACATATTCTCTTATCTTAAAGAAGAGCTTTGTGTTAATGCATTAACTACAATGAAACATTCAAATAATCATTGATCATTTTAATCTTTTGACAGTATACTTTTTTAACAGACCAGGTAAAACTGCAACTGTTTGTCAGGGGATATTGATTTTGGACCTGGTGTATTTTATTCTGTGATCTAATTAACTTGAATGGTGCGTCGCTAACATGGATTCTAGAAGCTTCTAGCAGGCTTTTCTTCTGGGCAGACACACAGATAGCAGCAGAAGTGAGAGGGGGTGGTGAAGTATTGCACAGGGAGCTGTTCGGGAAAAAACGAGAAGGGTGGGTGGAACGGAGAGTGGCACAATCCGATGAAACGGATACGGATGAGCCGGGTTATCCTTGTCTATATCACCTCTGCCAGGATCTGCCATTGGTTCTGACTTTGTGATCCTTTTTTGAGAACATCTTAAGAAGGATTTTTCTTTAGTGCTGTAATTCTGTGCACTGTAGCATTGTACAGTAGCTTGTCTTTTAAAGGGATAGTTCACCCAAAAATGAAAATTAGCCCATGATTTACTCACTCTCCAGCCATTCTAGGTGTATATGACATTTTTCTTTCAGACGAATACAATCGGAGTTATATAAAAAATGTCCTGGCTCTTCCAAGCTTTATAATGGGAGTCAATGGCTGTATTTTTTTTGGAAGTCTATCAAAGCGCATCCATCGATGATAAAAGTAATCCACTCGGCTTTAGGGGATTAATAAAGGCCTTCTGAAGCGAAGCAATGCGTTCTTGTTAGAAAAATATCCATATTTAAAACTTTATCGACTAAAATGACTTGCTTCCAGCAGACGTCCGTACGCCAAAAGAGTAACACTTGACAATGTATGTTGTAGGTTTGAATAAACAGGGCTGGGCAACTGTGTTCGTCATTACGTTGTGCGTCAACTTCAAGGGTTACTTTTGCTGTAAATCGATGCATACTGCCGGAAGCTAGTTATTTTAGTCTAGTCTATAAAGTTTTATATATGGAAATACGATCGCATCACTTTGCTTCAGAAGGCCTTTATTAACCCACCAGAGCCATGTGGATTACTTTTATCATGGATGGATGCACTTTGATGGACTTGGAAGAGCCAGGACATTTTTTAATATAACTCTGATTGTATTTGTCTGAAGGAAGAATTTCATACAGGCTACACCAAGGATGGCTGCAGAGTGAGTAAATCATGGGCTAATCCTTTAATGGCATCTAGAAAACCTTTCTTGTGCATCTAAAACAAGCTGTCCGAAGAGACCCAGCTATGGGCTCCTTGCACGTAACTACTTCCTTACCGGAAATGCGGCCTCGTCTTTTCTGGCGCTATTCTACACTATGAGATGAGATGTTTACAAGAGTTGCCGAAACTTACAATAACGGACGTATATCGCCTTTGTAAGTCCTCCTCCAAATCACCTACCAGCAAATTAGAGAGAATGGCTTTAAAATGTATGCCTCTTCATATATCCACGGATATGAAGGTAAGTCTATATATCTCAAACTTTATGGCTTACGTTAGTTTGCTAGCTTACATTAGGCTAATAAACAACCCAGGGCTGACAGAATATGCGTGTTATAATGTTGTACTGTTTTCTAGTATTAGGCGGAAAATGTCTACGTTGTGTATGTACGCCTTCAAACCGGAAGAGATCGAGCCGTATTTACCCGTTGTGGATATGACGTCAGGTTGCTATGTGCAAGTAGCCCATTGTCCCTTCAGACGCCCCTGAGGTCAAGCTCAGATTGCATGTTAGTCCCTCTAACAGCTCAAGGCATATAGTTATGGTAGTTTTTATCTAAACTCAGTTTGCCAGAGGCTAATGACAGTATGCTGCAGAGATTTAGCTTAAAGATTTATTTACCCAGCAGACCCAGTTACATTCGAACAATGTAACCTAAAAATTAATTTTCCTAACATTTTATTTGTTAATAAGGGGAGCTATTAAAAAGTAATTCTGCCCATGAAACACCCGAAAGCAGCTAAAGAAAGAGTGGAGAAAGCCAGTCCTGTTCACAAGTATTGCTTAAACACATTCTCACTGTATCATAAACACATCACTGGGGTTCACAAATATCTCTAAACTTTACTGACATGGCATTAACTCACATCTGCTCACTGGCGTGTGCGTTTGATCCCAGAGTAGCTGCAGGAGAAGAAGGGTTTGAGATGTAAAAGGAGTGTGAGCTGATAAAGATGTGTCGATGTAGAAAGGGTGGTCTGGTGAACACTCCGGTCTTCTGTTGACAAGAATGATAGCTTTCATTTGCATGCTAAAGCGGCAGCTGCCCCCTCAAGATGGATGAGGGTCTCGACCTCATCCCTCACTCCTTTTGCAGTATTCCTGCACAATAGAGAGAGACAAGATTATACCAAAAGGATAAGCATTTATATAGCACATAATGAACCCAAACTTTGCATGTAAGGTGACCTCAAGAAACTGAGCCTGTCTGTCCTGAAAATTAGCTCAGTGGACGGTAGCATACCGCAGTGATTCCAATTTCAATCTCAGGTGGCAAAAAAATCATACAAAAAACATATTTACATATTATTTCTATTTACTAATTTCTATTCACAATACACATAGTTTCAAAGCAGGATTTAAAAAAAACATAATATTAATCTTTATAATACCTTATTGCCTTCTAGACTACTTTGAGCAGTGTAGAACTTCATGGGCAATAGTAAAGTTTACATTTGTTGATGATATAAATAATCAACCACACTGAGATTTGCTATTAGTACAGTATATCACTTTATGTAAGTATGTGTATGGGGCTTTTGAATGCTTGAATCTGATCGGTTGACGAACGTTCTAAGGTGTTCAGTTATTTTCAGGGAAACGCATGGCTAAAGTAATTTCAGAAAGGTATTGACTGCATTACATGTCCATATCACTTCGCCAAATGATTTCAAAGGTTCTTACAGCCTACAACAGCAAAAGAACCAAATCCCACAATGACACTGACTAAGCAAATAAATATAGTAAACAATAGGATACAAATATTTACATGTTTTTTTGCCACAAAATTACTTTTTATTATAAACGGAAAGCACATACTCTATTTCTCCCACTCAAACGCACACATGGACACACACTCACACAGAAACGTGTTGTCAGCGCTGCTCTGACAATTTTAGCAGTGAAATAAAAGCTAATTGACATTTCTCACTTGCGAGGTAATAACTGCGCTGTTCTTGGAGCAGATAAACTTACAGTTTCGCTATGCTCAATCTCTCTCTCTCTCTCTCTCTCTCTCTCTCTCTCTCTCTCTCTCTCTCTCTCTCTCTCTCTCTCTCTAATAACTGCACGAGGAGCTGTTTACAAAAAAAAAAAAAACATTTGGTAACACTTTATTTGAAGGGGTGTGCATAAGACTGACATGACACTGTCATAAACATGACATAACACCTGTCATGAAAATGAAGGAGTCTTTATGAATGTTTATGACTGTTGTCATTAAGTGTCATTCGGTAAATTATGACACTTTCAATGCAAAGTTGACATTGTTTAAAATGTCTTTGTTATGACAACTTGACATTACCCAAGACAAAAATGTCTTGATTATGACAACTTGACATTAACCGAGAAATCATAACCTGTCAACCTGTCACAACTTTGGCCGTCATGACACCATTATAACTGTGTCATGAATATTACCTGTCCTCAAGTAAAGTGGAACACATTGTACTAGTTATAAAGATGTCATTAAGGGTTATTACACTGCAAAATGCTTGAAGTTTGATAATTAGACCTGTTATGACATATTTGTGACAGGTTGACAGGTTATGATTTCTTGGTTAATATCAAGTTGTCATAACAAAGACATTTCTGTCTTTGTTAATGTCATGTTGTCATAATCAAGACATTTTTGTCTTTGTTAATGTCAAGTTGTCATAACAAAGACATTTTAAACAATGTCAACTTTGCATTAAAAGTGTCATAATTTACCGAATGACACTTAATGACAACAGTCATAAACATTCATAAAGACTCCTTCATGTTCATGACAGGTGTTATGTCATGTTTATGACAGTGTCATGTCAGTCTTATGCACACCCCTTCAAATAAAGTGTTACCAAACATTTTTAAATAAAAACAGGAAACTTTTTTTTTGTGTTCTGATCATTCATTTACATGACAACGGAGTTTTGGGGGCCTGAAAATGTGTTTCAAAGTGCAAGTTTTGAAAATAATACCTTTATTGTCTCTATGTTAACTGTGAATTTGTGAAAACATTGAGGCCGTGCGCATGCTTATTATGTGCTCTGTCTAGAGGCACATAGAGCCCTATTTTAAGGATCTGAAACACAAGTATAAAACGCAAAACGCAAGTAAATTTGTGGGTGGATCTTTGGGTCTGGTACTATTGAAATGACTCTTGTGCCCGATGCAAATCTAAAATGGGTTAGTCTGAAGAAGCTATATTACTCATAGGTGTGCTTTGGGCATAACGTGAAATAAACCAATCAGAGCATCATCTCACATTCCCTTTAAAAGCAGGCGTGCTTGTTCCATGGCGGATTGCTATTATGATGACGGATTTGCCAGACGCACAACAGGAGCGGTTCACAGCCGAGGAGACCGACGTTCTCATCAGGGCCATAAAAGACAGAGAAGTGACATTGTATGGAGATGGGAGAAACGCACCCAAATTAGCTTCGGTTAAACAGGCGTATAATAATTTGGGTTTATAAATGGACTGCATTTATATAGCGCTTTCACAGACCCAATGGCCACCAAAGTGCTTTACATATTGCCTCTCATTCACCCATTCATACACCGACAGCGGTGTCAGCCATACAAGGCGGCATCCAGCTTGTCGGGAGCAGCTGGGGTTAGGTGTCTTGCTCATGGACACCTCGACACTTGGTCAGGTGGAACCGGGGATTGAACCACCAACCTTTCGGTTTGTAAGAAAACCTACATAAACCACTGAGCCACTGCCGCCAGATCAGTTATAGATTTATGCCTATTTTTTCACATCTTCATGGACACCACAATGAATTCCCTCGTGTGGTAATATTATTCCTTGATATTATGTATGCAAAGTGTATGAGCGTTGTGCCAAGCATGCGCCCTTAAAATAGCATCTGAATAACGCGAAAAATTTGTTTTCTGAAACTCCAAAATAGCACCAGGGAACGTTTGCACCGGAACACACCTCCTCTTTTCGCTGAACCGCCCCCGGGAGCGCAAGTTCAATCCCTAATTTACCGACGTGCGTCTGTGGAGGGAAAAGTCCACTGTGTGTCAGGTGCAAAATAGGAATGATACATGCGTTGTGTACAAAGTAAATTGCGCTGGGTGCAAGATAGGGCCCATAGTGTTTTTTTTACAAAGTGACATCTCCGACTACTGGCCTGGCATGAATACTACATCGTTTTTAATCGTTTCTGCGGATAAGTGTGAATGGGGATTGTTTTGAAAACGTTATCATCTGTATGCAAAAAACGTTTCAGATTTTAGTACATCGTTGTCATGTAAATGCACCCTTAGTCTGCTATCACTGGCTCAAGCCTCCGTTACTAGCTCTTAAATGGCATTTTGTAATTAGCAACAGAGGCGTGGGATGAGATGCGTAAGAAATTAGTCCTACACACAAGAGCATTTTAAGGACAAAACCCGACTCCTGCAAGTTCATCTGCAATGCCCTTATCTCAACATCCAATCAACAACTGATCCACAACCGCCCAATATTTTTATTTTTCGAAAATCCATTACACTCAGATGTACCTCACAATATGGAAGAACAAATTTGTTGTTACTTACGTTTCATTACACAGTACTTTGAATAAGGGCTCTATTTTGTACTTTTGTTAGTGCGGAGCTAAACACTACGTCAATACACTATGTCTTATTCACTTTTTGTGGGAGCATTCAAAGAAACATGCATGAGAGGTTAATGTGATGACAGTCATTTATGCCTGAGTGTGTACTGCACAAAAATGACAAAAACTTTACCCTGTCCACTGACTTTACATGTAGAACGTACTGAATTGCACAGCGCTCAAGAAATGCCGCTCTTCAATAGGGCCCTAAATTGCTTAGGAGAAAGCGTCTGCCAAATGTATGAATTACTTTTAGATGGACTAGACCGCAAAGAGGATGTAGTTTTGAGTTATTGAGATAAATATTTCATTCAGTGTCCGATTGCTAATGTGTGTTTATTGTTTTGCAGCACTTCTTACAACCAGACCACCAAAAGTCTTGTTCCCATCAGAGAGACAGGCTACTACTGTAGACGTCCAACTCGGTAAGTCCTCACAATCTCAGTCATGCCACCCCATCTCTAAAACACAAAAACACACATCCACAAGCACTGATACACAAAGAGAAAAAAGATTTTTCTTTTATAAAAGTGCTTACAGTCATGCATGATTAATATGGCAGAAATAAAACACGAACAACAAATGCTGAGAACCACAGAGCTCCTGACCTTGATTCCATAAAATCCAAATGAGAGTTTTGTGGCATTTAATCAATTTCTGCTAACTTTGAAGTCATTTATACGCTCCTATAAAATGTCTAAGTTCTTCTAACTATAAGTAACTTTGTCAACTACAGTAACTCTCATTAGATATATTGTAGACTGTTAGGTTAGGGTTAGGTGTTAGGGTTCGGGTTAGGAGAATACTGAGAATAGTCAGTATAATATCTGTTGGGGGATCTTCAAAATAAAGTATTAGCAGATATTAAGCAGACAGTCTATTAATGCTCTAATGCGAGTTAGTTGGCATGTAGTTGCAAATTACTGATAGTTAGTAGAATGTCTAAAGTGAACCATTGAGTAAAGTGTTACAGATGCTTTTAAAACAGCCCTAAAATATTGATAACATATTTTTCTGCAGGGACATATAGACTTGTTTCTGTCCAATAAAATACTCTCTAAATAAGAATATCCCTCCTCCTTGTTTATAAATAGCATGTGCACAGATCTGATACTACAACAGTCAGCAGATACTGTAGTATCTCAGACATAAAATCATAAGCAGATAATTTGACATCCTCCTATTAGGACGCATCATTCCAGCCACGTCTCTTCATCAGAACCGCCACTCACATATATTGATTTACATATATTGTGGCTGTTCATTGATGGTACAACCTTTCAAGGGTGCATATATGTTATCCTGCGCTGTGATGTAAATGCTATTATTAAGTATCCAATTAAGTATCTAACAAGTTTGTAGAGCATTTCACAATTTCCTCCGTATAATTTACCTACAAGTCACTATGCCTTGGATTAAAACACTAAAAATGTTTGAGTGTGTTTTACAAGACTTATAAGGAAACTTCCAGCAGAATATAAGCATAGTTCCATGAATAGTAGTTTCTTCAGGTTCATTTAACCTACATGTTTAGCAATGCTTCGCAAATGGATAATTAGGAGAGGATGAAAATGGAGGAATGTAATTATTGTGCAAGTGGAGATGGTCTCTTGTGCTGTAATATGCATTTTATTAATTTTAATGAATACTTCAACAAGCAAAACTTTCCATTTTTGTGTGGAATCGCAAATAAAAGAGCAGAATAGAAGCAGCAAAACAAGCAGTTTTTAAAGGATTTTTTTTGTTTGAATTCATCTGATATACACACTGCCTGGCCAAAAAAAAGTTGCTACTTGGATTTAAATAGGCAAATGCTTAAGAGTCTATGACTGGATCATTATTTCAGTGATTATTATGTTTCTATCATTTTATATGTTTTGGCAACACCCTAAAAGTTGCGTCTTCATCAGTTTCTTGAAAGTGGCTACGGACCCAGCAACTCTGGTTGAGTTAGGCAGATCATTCCACCAGCAGGGAACAGTCATGGTAAAGGTCCGAGAAAGAGATTTTGTGCCTCTTTGAGATGGTTCCACAAGACAACATTCGCTTGCAGAGTGCAAGTTTCTGGTCATAAGTCTGAAGTAATGAGTGTAGGTAAAAGGGAGCAGAGCCAGTGGTTGTTCTGTAGGCAAACATCCGTGACTTGAATTTAATGCGAGCGACAACTGGCAACCAGTGCAATTTTGTGAGGAGAGGAGTGATGGGTGCTCTCTTCGGCTCATATGCAGCATTTTGGATCTGTTGCAGAGGTTTGACAGCGCAAGCTGGAAGACCAGCCAGGAGAGCATTACAATAGTCCAGTCTGGATAGAACAAGCGCTTGGACAAGGAGTTGTGTAGCATGCTCAGTTATGAAGGGCCTGATCTTCCTAATGTTGTGCAAGGCAAATCTACACGACCGGGCAGTTCTAGCAATCTGGTCTGTGAAGTTAAATTGATCATCCATTACAACCCCAAGGTTCCTGGCTGACCTTGATGGAGCTATGGATGATGAGCCTAGCTGAATGGAGAAGTTGTGATGAAGTGTTGGGTTGGCCGGGACAACAAGTAGCTCTGTCTTCGCAAGGTTTAATTGAAGGTGGTGGTCCTTCATCCAGCCAGAAATGTGTGACAGGCAGGCTGAGATTCGAGCAGCCACTGTCGGATCGTCAGGCTGGAATGAGAGGTAGAGTTGTGTGTCATGTGCATAGCAGTGATAGGAAAAGCCATGTTTCTGAATCACAGATCCTAGTGATGTCATGTAGATGGAGAAGAGGAGTGGTCCAAGCACTGAGCCCTGAGGCACCCCAGTAGCTAGATGTTAGGTCTTAGACACCACACCACACCCCTCCACGACACCCTAAAGGACCTACCTGAGAGGTAAGACTTGAACCATTGGAGTGTGGTTCCCGAGATGCCCTTCATTTTTAGGATTGCCAGGAGGATCTGGTGTTTAACTTTGTCAAAGGCAGCAGA